>OZ010714.1:2965338-3536688 GCA_963932345.1 Ophion ventricosus | reverse complement strand
ACTTCAACAGGCCTTCAACCTCTTATCTTTAACCGGGTGACACTTCAACCTCTTTCAAGGTCCAAAAAGCAACAACCTGTCAAGACATTTCTTAGAGATACCTAAGTTCCGATCGGATCCCGATCGGGATATGATACGAATTCCCTAGAAGCGGTATCGTCATCGGAATCCAGATGGCGTCCACTGCGCAGCACAAGGCGGACACGTGGTGGCAAGAGTTTGAAATACGTTTTTCAAATACACGGAGAGAATTAAATGTTAAAAATTAGCGTGCAGTAACGGTAACCAGATGACAACCCTGAAACTTCGCTTATTATTACTGAGTGAAACACAGATTTTCACGAAAATAAAATAAAATTTCTTCTTCAGATAGAACATTTTACCAGATTTTCTAGTCAATTTTGATGTGTAACAAAATACGCAAAACTTAAATTTAAAAAATATATAATATCAGCGAAATTTTACTGTGCATTTTATTATTTTATGCCTTTCAAAAATGTCCATAAAAAAGTATCGTCTTTATAACAGTTATTTTAAGATTAATTATAAAATTTAATGAGTGTTATAGGAATATTGTGCTCTCGGTAAAAATTATCGTGCGCGCTACCCTTCTTGTATAGTAAAATTTTAGCTACGTATTTGAAATTGTCTGTAAAGTGAGTTAAAAAAAAACTTGTCCCATACGAATTATTATGCTTTTCTCACTTGTCACCACATTGAAATATATCACGGTAATTTTTACCGTGAAATTCACGAAAAAAATTCCTTTTTAATTCTCTCCGTGTACGTATTGAAATACATTTTTTTTTAGCAAATTAAATACATATTTTCTTAGTTTTGAGAAGAATGCGTATATCCGCGTCGCTCCCGGCCGGTCTTTCCCAACGGGATGAATTCCCAAAGGCTCTCTCTTCTAGAATTTTACTCCGATTGACTTAAAACTTAGGGAGAATATTCTAGACCTGATGTACTATTAGATAATAAAATTAAAAAAATGGATTTCTTGAAATTTTCACACCCACGTAACCCCTTAAATGTAAAGAATTTTGTTCGAAATTCTGTTATTAAAATATATAAGTTTTGACAGTTATACTGTAGCACCAACTTTGACCTAATGTTTTTCAGATCCTTGAATAAATGATTTCAGAAAACGTCCAGCGTCTCCATCTGATACGGATCGATATCGCCTGGTGATTTTTTACATTCATCCCTGGGATCCGATTCGATATCGAACTAGATCTTGTTCTAGAAGTTCGGGATTCTAGCCTGGATCTTATGAAAAGTTTCTATTTGGATTCTGACCAGAGTACTTAATAGTTCCGGATTAGTTTTCTGGCTGGAATCCGATTTGCGAGCGTTACATTTCGCTCCCGGATCCGATCTGATATCCGACTCGATCCCGATTGAGGAACCAGGATCCTAGTCCGAATCGAACTGTACACGGAGAGAATTAAAAAGTAATTTTTGTCGTGAATTTCACGGTAAAAATTACCGTGATATATTTCAATGTGGTGACAAGTGAGAAAAGCATAATAATTCGTATACGACAAGTTTTTTTTAACTCACGTTACAGAAAATTTCAAATACGTAGCTAAAATTTTACTATACAAGAAGGGTAGCGCGCACGATAATTTTTACCGAGAGCACAATACATTTTCCTATAACATTCATTAAATTTTATAATAAATCTTAAAATAACTGTTATAAAGACGATACTTTTTTATAGCCATTTTTGAAAGTCATAAAATAATAAAATGCACAGTAAAATTTCGCTGATATTATATATTTTTTAAATTTAAGTTTTGCGTATTTTGTTACATATCAAAATTTACTAGAAAATCTGGTACAATTTTCTATCTGAAGAAGAAATTTTATTTTATTTTCGTGAAAATCTGTGTTTTACTCAGTAATAATAAGCGAAGTTTCAGCGTTGTCATCTGGTTACCGTTACTGCACGGTAATTTTTAACATTTAATTCTCTCCGTGTATCCATGACAATATTTCTGCACGGGAACGTCCAAAAAAGCAATAATGAGCAAGTCGGAGATCAAATGCATGCTGATTTGCTTTTTCGATAGCCAGAATATCGTTGACGAAAAGTTTTTTGTGCCCCAAGGCCAAACGGTCAATCAATACTTTTACTGAGAGGTTCTTGAAAAACTTTGGAAAAGCGTCATGCGTGCCGTACCCTTTTGTGCTATCACGCGGTTACATTTTATATATAAATATACAAATATATAATAGACTTGTGACGGCAAATGAGGATACTGAGAATAACCGAAGGAAGAGTATCTGCTGCATATCGGCTAGGATGCAGGGCATGGAGGGGCATGTTGAGCAGTCGGATAAGTTGGGCAATCGAAATATCTGGAAAACTAAGCACCGCACGTGGATGCATCAAACAGTGGAAAGAGAGATATGTCAGAGAGGAACACATCGCGCCATCGCCCGTTGCGGCGCACGGGACGTTTCATTATTTTTGCACCCAAAAGTAAAAAAAAAACGTGATTGAAAGATTTTCTTCTACCATTGTATGAGAAAAAATACTTCAAAGTTCATTGCAATCAATGTTAATGGTTCAAAACCTAACTAATTAACAAGCGACTGTTGGTTTATTACCGAGATGTTCGAAATTACTTTCCCTACTTATTGGATGTCATTGTCGTCCAATAAATGAAAACTGAATGAAACCAAGAGCGCGAATATCGTTCCGAATCCTCGTGTTTGCTTTCCAAAATGATCATTGCCAGACCGTCATTTTTTTTTTGGCGTTCTCAATGTACGTCCGATATTTCGAAATATACGTATACGTACGTATATGCAAATGAGTTCGAGCTGCGGCTGTTGGAGAGAACGTCTCGATGAAGAGATGAGCTCGCTCAAGGAGCGCAGGTCGGGTGACGTGAGTATCGTTTTTTCTCGCGTTACAGCCTTAAAGATTGCGTCGGCAGTATAATGTTTATCTTTTCCTCCTTTTTCCGAAGATCTTCTCTGTTAGGTTTATTTTTTTTTTTTGACAACCGGTTGGATCTTGAAGCGGCGGCAAAATTGCTACTCGGAATACTCGTCCGAACGGTGCGTAAAGAGATCGTAAACGACCTTTGCATAAAATTGATTCGCCACGCTCGCACGACGTTCGCTCTGGCTCGTCTCCCCCCCCCCCCCCCCCACACTTCTCGATGAGCTCTCGTCGCACCACAGGGGGAGCACGTATATATGCATTATACGGCTGTGTATTTGCATATAGTGTGACACCATGCGGCGCGTCTCATCATTCGATCGCGAATTCAAGTGAAAATTATCGATGCGGACGATATAATTCATTCGTCGTTCCTGTATAGCAGTCCTAACCGAAATTACGAACACCTTCGGTCGCCGGTAAATTCTGTATCGTACGACCAAAAAAAAAAAGAAAAATCGGACGACCAGGTTTTTATTGAATCTCGTTTTGATTATTTAACGTGGAAAGTTTGTTCAATTGGGGCGCGGACGGCGCAGGAAGAGATCAACTTTCACGGCTATTGGGTTTTGGTATTTGTCGAGGCGTCCATTGATTAAATGTCAAATTTGACAAAACTTACACTACGCAATATTGGACAAGACGATGTGATATATTATAATTCAATATTGTACTGTATTATTAGGTGTATTACTTAATTTTTACAGATTTTTCAGCAATTTTATTTAATATAAAAAAATAGAGAACAACGAACTTAATTTTGGAAATATTGGCCATCGTTTTCTATGACCTTGCGCCATCTCTCAGGTAACATACGAATGCCGTCGGATTTACTCACATTGTCCAGCGTTTTGAAATGTTTATCCACTAAGGCGTGCTGCATTGACCGCAACAAATGTTTACAGATCATTTCTTCGAGCTTAAAATTATATTTGAAATAGAAATATTTTCACGGTCTTTTGTGGTTTTGAAAGGATCGGACGCAAGGTTTCAGAACACCGAACGACAAGTCTACGTGAGTTACATAACCTCTCAGAATAGCAGAGTTTACGATGGCAACTGATGAACAGCACATTCGGCACTGCATTTTATACAAATTCCAACAAGGAAAAAATGCTTCGAAAGCGCGGGAATCAATTTGTAGTGTTCTTAGTGCCGACGTCGTGTCTTATGAAACGTGTAATTATTGGTACAAACGTTTTAGAAGTGGTGATTTCGATCTTAGTGACCAGCCGCGCCCTGGACAGGATATGAAGGATGTGCTTTATTACGAACTCCTGGAAACTGGTCAGACGGTGACTGCGGTACGCTACAGCCGATAATTGAACAAACTGAGCGAAGAACTTGATCAGAAAAGGCTATTTACTGGGCAATCAAGCAGGCAAGTCATAATGCTGCATGACAACGCTCGACCTCACGTTGCTCGCGCGACTCAGAAGACCCTCTTGAACTTGGGATGGAAAGTTCTCCCGTACGCGGCATATTCACCAGACTTGGCCCCATCCGACTACCATTTGTTCCGGTCAATGCAGGACGCCTTAGTAGATAAACAGTTCAAAACGCCGGACGATGTGCGTAAATTCGTCGATGACTTTATCGCCTCGAAGCCTGTAAGTTTCTTTCGCGACGGCATTCGTATGTTACCTGAGAGATGGCGCAAGGTCATAGAAAACGATGGACAATATTTCCTAGATGAAGTTCGTTGTTCTCTATTTTTTTATATTAAATAAATTTGCTGAAAAATTCGTAAAAATTAAGCCATACACCTAATATATTACATACAAATATTATATCATCGAGTAATGTCGAAAACCCGTTAAGGGGCCAGTCCACTTTGGAGCCACGAAAAAAGGCTATTTTCGCGATTTTTTTTTGATGATTTTATAAAAGATATGAATATAAAAGTTGTTGGGCTTGATAAATAAAGTCTTGGAATACATTTAAAAAAAAAATTTAATTCATTTTTAAGTACAAAAACTATAGTTTAACGTAACACCTCAAAAATAGGTGGGCTAGGTAGCTCCATCACAACTCGGCAACGGCTTGTCTGAAACAAAAAAATCGAAGTCCATTAGATTCAGTATGACACCAGCTACAAAATGACCCTCGGATATAAAGTTTTATCAAAAAATAAAAAAATGGCAGATGAAAAACGAAAAAAGTAAAAAAAAACGCGTTTTTTCGCAGTTTTTCGCAAAAAAAAGAGTAAAAATCAAAATTTTAAAACCATCGAGGGTCATCTTGTTGCGAATCATGTTTACAATATGTGGTTCAAATTTCAAGAGAATCGGTTTATTAGTTTTAGAGATACGATGGAGCTAGATTTTGAAAACGTTGTTTCGAGAAAAACGCGTTTAAAGTTTATACCATGAAAAACTCTTACCTAAACTCAATCTGAAAATTTCTGAATGTATGTACTTTCGAAAACAGTTAAAAAACAATCGATTTTTTGAAATTTTCAAAGTGGACTGGCCCCTTAACTCATTGGTCTTATTTTTTTCCGTTGAGAAGCTCACTTCGTTCCGGCAAATAATTGACATGAATCTCATAAACTCTTTCTATCAATCGATCGCGAAAGCAATTATCCACAAAGCTACAAAAAAGAAAACACCGCATTAAACATAAAAATATTGAAAATTGCTTCCCGGAAATACGATATTTTTTACTAATTAATATTCGATTCAAACATATTTCAATTTTATCGTGAATTCAATGTACGCATGTTTAAAGTATTTTCGTTATTCATTCGTATGTCATTCGTTTGGGCCCAATGACACTCTCCAAATTAATAGTGTCATTTTGCCGCTGGTTCGCATTACCCACATGTATTTAAACGAACGATAAAGATTTATCAAAAATTCTAATGATAATTGTACAAAGAAATGACACCGCCCTGCGTTTGGAGTAAGTTTTAATTGAGTCCCGAGCGCGCGCGGCACCGCTCAGAACTAAAGTGCAACGGGCCGCAAAGTACTTTGCGCAACTTGTGTATCATACACTATACAACATACATACGCACACCGCAGGCACGTTCTTTAACGACTTAATTCACTTCGCAGCTTATTCAGCTTATCCGCACTTCGACCATAAGAG
The DNA here is from genome assembly GCA_963932345.1 of Ophion ventricosus. Taxonomy (NCBI): domain Eukaryota; kingdom Metazoa; phylum Arthropoda; class Insecta; order Hymenoptera; family Ichneumonidae; genus Ophion; species Ophion ventricosus. The sequence goes on along the minus strand of OZ010714.1, from coordinate 3,530,636 downwards.
TGCCTCCTCGCGCTCATTAAATTATATATATATATATACATATATATATATATATATTTGTACTCATGGGAACGTGTAATCTGCGATACGAAATGGCCTACGTGTGCGAGTGAAAACAGACTATAATGCGCTAAAGAAAGAAGAAAATCAACGTTAATCCTCGCCGAGGTCATGGTTCTTCCATTAATTAAGCAAAAGATATAACCGAGAGAGAAGATACTATTGGTTTATCCGCAAATTTCTTCATTCGCAGTAAAAAAAAAAAAGAATTTAATTTGACTCACACCACCTCACACCATCAGATTTTGTCCAATGAATTGGAGATCTGTTGCATCAAGACAATCCGCCTTGTCACATTGTCATTTCAATTACCGAGTTTTTGGCCAGTAAAAACATTCCTGCGGCGCCTCAGCCTCCTTATTCACCTGACGTGAGTTATAGATTTGAAATGAGGATTCTCGAAAATATTTTCGTAATTTTCGTAGTTCGAATGAGCAAAAAAAAACGTAAAATAATTGGCAAAACGAAGAAAATATACTTTCGTTGCAGTCCAACGATGCAAACTCGACTACCATGAAAAAAAAAACTCAAAATTGCACATAAAGTGCAGCAGTAAAAGTGCTGATGCGCGTTCGACCGTAAAAATTCGATTTTCGACGACCTAATCGCTCAATTATCTTAGCTACGTATATTTGGGTGAGTGCGTTCCCACTGATGGGAGTGACATCGATCGAGACGCGAGTGCAAAGTGGACGTTTGACACGTGTAGCGCACACTTGCTGGCACGAGGCACTCTCTATCGTTGTGGAGAGGTCGGAAAGCCTCTTCATCGGTAGGCCTGTGTTAGCGGCTCTTTTGGCTACACGTGGCCACATAATTATTCCTTATATATATATAAGACAAGGTCAAAAAATATATATACAGCCTTGCTCAAAAGTATTAGGTTCCCTGTAAGTTTTCTATCCGGACACAAAATTGAATATCTCGGCGAAAAAAAATCATAAGACAATTTACCAAACGCGGTTTTAAAGCGGACAAAGCCAGCTTTATTTTTCTCTTTTATTTCTATTTTTGCGATTTTTTTTTTGTACCCGGTACGTCATTTTGAACATGTCAGTTTTTCACGATTTTCGCACTCCGCAAAATTGCGTGCTGGACGTTGAAAAAAAATTATCTCACCATTTAGTGATAAGATCATTAAAAAGGATAGCTTTAGCTTTAGTTTCGTTTTTTTTTTTTTAAGTTTTTGCGATTTTTTTCCGCAGAGTAAAAAATCGGTAGTTTTCCGAAAAGCCAATAGCGGTGTCACATGAAAACTACGAGGTTTGGAATATTTAGTCTAAGGAGTAAAAAGTTGTATTTTGTTATTTTGGAGTTACTACATTTTTTTGAATATTTTTTTCCAAAATTTCTTTGTTCCGCTATTTTTGGTTGATACTCGACGATTTGATTCGTATCGACTACCGCCTGATTCGTACGACGTACAAAGTCAATGATGTACCTTTTCTCCTCTTGATATTTTCATTAAAACATCTTTGTTTCAAAGTAACGGCAATAAATTAACGAGACAAATCGTCCACCATCAACCAAAAATAGGTATACAAAAAAAAATTGGAAAAAAAATTTTGAAAAAATTTAGTGACTCCAAAGTGACAAAATACAACTTTTTACTCATTAGACTAAATATTCCAAACCTTATAGTTTTCAAGTTACGCCGCACGACATCGGCTTTTCGGAAAACTACCGTTTTTTTTTCAAGAAAAGCCAGATAACTTTGCGAAAAAAAATCGAGAAAACTTTTTTTTTAAATGAAACTAAAGCTAAAGGTGTCCTTTTCAAACATCTTATCACTAAATAGTGAGATTATTTTTTTTTTCAAAGTCCAGCACGCGATTTCGCAAAGTGCAAAAATCGTAAAAAACTGGCATGTTCAAAATGACGTACCGGGTACAAAAAAAAATTGCAAAAATAAAAATGACGAAGCAAAACGAAGCTGGCTTTGTCCGCTTTAAATTCGCGTTTGGTGAATTGGCTTGCGATTTTTTTTCGCTGAGATATTCATTTTTTTGTCTGGATAGAAAACTTATAGGGTGCCTAATACTTTTGAGCAACGCTGTACATGATCTACAGAAATATCGTCACATAAATCTTTACGTAAATGTGTCGAAATATAAATACATCTGCATATATATATATATATATATATATATATATATATATATATATATATATATATATTTGTGTGTGTTCGTATTTGAGCGCGGCGCTTCTATACACCCTGTGTTCGAGTCGATGCACCGTGATGAATATTGATGTGGCGTTTGTGAGATTACGCTGCTGCCGTGTTATATATACCGCACAGCTAACCACTCTACCAGAAGCCCATTAGCATCATTAATCCTCCCGCACGCGAGGTACGAGTAGTACACTACACTTGGTCGAAAGCAAAGTAAAAAAAAACTCCACATTTCTACGATTATCTTATACTTACTGAAACGCTCAGATCATTTTTCTACCTCCAATCTTTGATTCCCGAATGAAGAAAAGCCCATTTTGAGTGCAAAATCTCTTCTCCGTTTGGCGCGCTGGCGCGTGATTTTGCTACTCAGGACAGCGAGGAGTTTAAAACAAGTGTAGGGTAGGGAGGGTCATGTTGAGCGGTCGGCTAAGTTAGGCAATCGAAATATCTGGAAAACTAAGCACCGCACGCGGGTGCATCAAATGGCGGAAAGAGAGTATTGCGAACGTATATAATTGCCGCAAGAATACGGGAGGTTAGTTTTGGATTGTTCTGGTCCAGAAAAATTGACTTCGGGTAACGTGCACTCTCCACAGAGACCATGGTATTTGCAACAAACGTTCATGGTAAAATTCCATATAACTATATGATAAGGTGTTAACCATACTATGATTGCGGTGTCAGTAAACTTACTGACACCGCAATCATAGTATGGTTAACACAATCATAAGCGAAAAATATATCTGAGCATGCGATTTTAATGGCGTGTTTGACTATCTATTATCCCCGAATTAATTATTAATTATTGCAAAAGGTTTGACAATATAAGACCCGTGCATAAATTATTTAGAAATAAACTAAGTTCCGATCAGATCCCGATCGAGATATCATACGGGTTTCGGATAAGTATTATCGTGTGGTATACTCTATACATGCATACTGTATTTACGAGGAGAAGAGATTTTGGAGACATCCGACTTCGAGCAGCCTCATCATAGTGACCTACTGTCCTGATAATCAACGATCTTTTTGAACAAATATTGAGGACGGTCCTCAAATCAACCTGGTGTGCTGATAACTAACGTTGCGTTGATGTGATGGGTTGTTCACGTATATATAACCCAACGAGCACCCGTTTAAGGCCCTGTGGTGAACCGCCACCGCGTCATGGACTACGATCGAATACGCGTCCCGCTTCAACGTAAGCCAATTCGCGATATATATAACAGCGAGAAAAGCTGTGGGCGCTGAACGAGGATGGAAGAATCCGTGATAATCGAGACGCGAACTGCACAACTCGAGACTCTGCGGCTGGCTGCTGCTGCTGCACCGCCCATCTTTCTCTCTCTCTCTCTCTCTCTCTCTCTCTCTCGTTCTCTCTCTTTCTGTCTCGATTTATCGTCGCTCGTGTATCTCGACGCCATTGACCCGTGCAATCGATCGCTGCGTCGAACGTTCGATTGTTTTTGTTCTCTTTTAATTCTTTTTTTTTTTCTTTTAATTCTTACCGTGCGAAATCAATTCGAGTTCTTTCGAGACATTGTTACCATGTATAGGTCCACAGTATGCGTACGGTATGTACACGTGCCTATGTATATATATATATATATATATATATATATATATATATATATCTTCTATATAGATACAAGTAACGGGTATCGACTCGTGAGAAAATTCGGACACAAGGCACCCGATTGAGAAAGAAAAAAAAATTACTTTGAACGAAGCAAATGAAATAATAAAAACGTGGTAAAAAAGCGCTGAGGGGAAAGCTAAGCAGTGAGGTTGGGATAATTTCCAGCTATTAATCACGGTTTGAACTCTGTCACAAACCGGTTCAAATAGATATACATATACATATATATATATATATATATATCTATCTGTAGAAATATACTGATTCAAGCAGTGTCCTATAAATAATAAACGACAATAAGAATTGGAAGCATGATTGTGCACTGAAAAAAGTAGGATATATATTCCCTGACCGGCAATGGAGAGATTCGTGCAAATACATACGAGGTGTGTAAATTAAGGCGGGTAACCACTTTAGATGCTTCAAAAAATCATTTTTTTTTAATTTCGTAAATCGTTAGCAAAATATCTTAAGAATACACCCTGAAAATTTCAAAACGATATTCGGATTCCTTCTAACGGTATGTATATAAATGATAAAGTGTCTTCGCTCGACTCCCAAGCGTGCTCAGGTATCCACGAGCGCTCATTCAGGAAGTTTGTTTGAGTTTATTCGGGTTTGTTTGGGTTTTCATAACCCAAATTTGGGTTTTCATAACCCAATCAAACCCAAACTCGACCGTTTGGCGATTAGCTCTAAAACATCTCCATTCTGGGTACAAAATAATCGGGGTAGCGGCATTTCTCGTTGCTATTTTATTCAGTGAAGGAAATTCAGCCCTACTCATAGTTATGAATGAACTACAAATCGTAGTTGGCAGGCAGAGCTACGGATATGCCGAGCAAATGCTTCAGATGCGCTTGGCTCGGCAAAATAGAAAAAGTTTATTAGAGACAAAAAAAGCTTGAAAAGGTCGTAAAGAGGAAATGCAAGCTTCCGATGAGTTGCATGAGGAAGAGAAAGGACTGCTGTATGGTGCTGGAATCGCTGATTAATCGGTAAGACACTGTATCATTTGATCAAAGACATTTGACTTTGACTTTTTCGTTTGTGAAACTTTAAACGTGTTTTGCTCGAAACGACATTTTTTCAATTTGCTGGAATCACGACTCAAAAACTAATTGATGGATCTGATGAACGGTGGTGTGAGTCAATGTCAACTCTTTCCCGATGATTCTGACTGTCAACCGACGATCTGAACGCACAAGATCCCGAATGCTGTCAACAACTGCATCGGTTCTTGAAGATGAAGGCCTTCCGCTGCGTGGTTGATCTTCGATCGACTCTTTTCCTTCTGAAAATGCCTTAAAACAACGAAAAACCTTGACAAGGACCGCCAAAGGACCTTGACAAAACACTGTGTTCATAGGCCTGCTGAAGTTTTCGCAAGAGTTTCCAAGAGATTTACTCATTTGCGTTTTACTACTTTTAGTTGGCCATTTCCGATACACTAGATTCACCTGGCCACTTACATTTTACAACACCCGGTTCGACACTTCCAGTTTACTACTTCCGAATGGTCATTCTTCGTTCACTACTTCCGCGTTACTACATCCAGTTGGTAATTTCCGGGTTACTACCTTCGGCTGGTCACTTTCGGTTTACAACTCCCGGTTGGGTATTTCCAGTTTCTCAAATCTGGTTATTCACTTCCGCTCTACTACTTCCGGTTAGTCATTTCCAGTTTACTGCTTCCGGCTGGTGGAGTCTGGTTTACAGCTTCCGCTTACTCCCGGTTACTTACTTTCGGTTTACTACTCCTGGCTGGTGTTTTCGGTTACTTCACCTCCGGTTGGTCCTGTCCGGCTTTATTACCATTTCTGGTGACTCACTTTCGCTTCATTACTTCCAGTTTGTCATTTCCGCTTTACCACTTCCGGTCGCTTACCTCCAGTTGGTGATTTCCGTTTTACTACTTTCGGTTACTCACTTCCGCTTCACAACTCCCGGTAAGTCATTTCCGGTTACTCATTTGCGCTTTTCTACTCCCGGTAGGTCGTTTCCGGTTATATACTCACTTCTGCTTTACTACTCCTGATAGGGCATTTCCGGTTACTCACTTTCGCTTTACTATACTCCCGGTACGTTATTTCCAGTTACTTACTTCAGCTTTACTACTGCCGGTAGGTAATTTGCGGTTACTCACTTCCGCTTTACTACTCCCGGCAGGTCATTTCCGGTTACTCACTTCCGCTTCACTACTCCCAGTAGGCCATTTCCGGTTACTCTACTTCCGATTCACTACTCCCGGTAGGTAATTTTCGGTTACTCTACTTCCGGTTGGTCGTTTCCGGTTATCCACTTCCGAATCCTATAGAAAGAAGCATATAGAACACTTCAATCACCAATTCAATCAGGTATATTCTCCTTTTTTTTTCTTTCATTGACATATGTTAAATGTAAATGAATATGATAGTTTTACGTGCGAGAATTGACGTCAGTTGGGCTTCTTTGTTTATCGCAATAGCTGACATAAACATGCAAGACTTTTCTCCTCTATGCATACCAACCTCGTTTGTCTCTTGAGCGTCGCGTGGTCACCGCGGACTCTCCCGTGCCCCCGAGTGTGCACGGGCAACCTTATCGCGAGGCGGAAGAGAAAGTCTCTCCGCACGCCGCGAATTTTTTTCCTCCATCATTTGTGTTTGTTTTGTTCTTCTTCTTCTTTTTCTTCTGCTTCTGCTTCTTCTATTCATCTATTCTTTCCTTTTCTCATGTTCTCGCTCGATAGGTCGGGGCATACCAAACAGCCGCTACCGGTCTCCTCCGTGAATACGGTTTACAGCGGCTTTCCATATACACGCGAGTCTCTATACGTGTATACGTGTTCTATTATCGGAAATTGAGAATCTCTCTCTTTACGCGGGAGCGCAGCCGGTTCAAGAAACATGCACTCCTCGTGTAGATAGATAGACCACTGTACGCGTTTGTGTATGTATTTATGGCAAAAGGTGATTTTTAAGATATTCAAATTCCAGAACCGTTCTTACAGTGGCCTATTGTCTTCAACTTCATGTAATTCCCAGAGTCTTCAGCATTGGGGAATACCACGGGATAAATGCAAACACGTTTATCAAGGGTGTCTCAAAATGGCCTAACATTTTAAATTGCGCGCGATTTTTTTTTTTTGTGGCGAACATAGAGTATTAATCTTTGACAACTGGCATCAAGAAGTATTGAGGTTTAGTCATGAAGAATTACACGATCGAGCAACGTATAGAAATTGTGAAAATTCACTGCGAAACAATGCAGTTATTGATGACGAAGTTTCATGGTTGTGTTATCTCGCGCCTCGGCGATGTGAATTCGGCCACCAAGATCGTGCGATTTGACGCCATTGGACTTCTTTCTTTGGGTATTTTCTGATAGGAAAAGTGTATGCCAATGATGCACAGATCATTCCGCAGCTCAAGGAAGCAGTGTTGGGCGTTAATCAATTACATTTCCAATCAGTTCATTAATTGACTAAAAAAGCAATTGCAATTAACATTAAATGAAGTTAACTATTAATTGCATATTGCAATTAATTTATTTGGATTAATCTATGTTGATTGCAACTCGCAAGTAAAATAATTGCAATTAACTTTTTCAATTGTTCTAAGAAACAATTAAAATTAACGATTAACGAATACCAGATATCAGATACGACGTGTTTGTTTGGGTTTTGTAGGCTTACGCAGCGCACAGTGTTACTCATATACGTATTTCAATAACTTACACATTTGTTCTGACGCCACTCCGCGCCCTATACAATAATTAGTTTTAATTGTTAGTTTTTAATCAAATACACGAAAAGGATTGAAAATTGATTAGTTTCTAATTGTGGAAAGTCACGATCAACAATTGATTAATTATTAATCGTGAGTTTTCACAATTACAATTAATTCATTGTTAATTGTGAGTTTTCACAATGATAATTAATTAATTATTAATCGTGAATTTTCACAATGATAATTAATTAATTGTTAATTGTTATAGTCGTGATTAAAATTTAATTAATTGTGAATCTTTAGTTACCTCAGCAATTAAATTTAGCCCAACACTGCAAGGAAGTAATTGGACGCACCATTAATGAAATTAGTCCGCAATTATGCCAAAATGTTATTGAAAATTTCGTCAAAAGAGTGAACGTTTGCAATAGTAAACGAGACGGCCATTTAATGGATTGTTATGTGTTTCACACATAATCTCCACGTTTGTACCTTATATTAAAATTAAAATTTTCTTACTTTTCCAATTAATAATACGTCTTATTAATTAATTAAAATGTCAGATCATTTTGAGATACCCTTTATTAAGGCCTTAGGCCACTCTAGAGGCAAGAAAAGGGCATATTTCGTGATTTCTTTTCAGCGAAACCATAAAATAAATCGAAATTACAAAATAGGCGTTTTATTATACACGTAATTGACTATACAGAATTATTTTTTCACAGCGATACATGTCAAAATGGCGACAGTGCAGCATTTTTCCGATGACGCTTTTATTTCTGGAAGGTTAACGGCCGGACCAACAGCTCCTATAATTTTTGAGTTATGATGAGACACTAAAGTTTTTTCGATTATATATAAGAATAGCTATAGAAGTACGTAAGACTTTTTTGATAGTTTTTTTGTCAAAATGGCGAATTTCTAAAACAAGAAGTATAACATGCCATGAGAAAATCGTCAGAAAATTGTTTATAAAAAAGGAACTAGGCAATATAATTTAAAAAATTCCTACATAGTGCCTCCGAATATGTTATTCTAAATATACAGTTAAAATTTCCAGTGAATCGGATGAAATTTGTATGAGTTATGAGTCCGGCCGACTTGAAAAATGTAGTTTTGAAATAAACGCGTTTAAAGTTAGAAAGTCACGACATGAATCAAGAGGGGTTGCGCTAGAATTCGATAATCGAGTACTCAGAGATTTTTCACACCCGTAATCTTTTGGAATATAATTTTATAGATACTAAGGTACATTTTCAACAAAAAAAATCAATTTTTGGAAAATCCTAGAGCGGCCTAAGGCTTTAAAGTGATGGAGGCTTCATTTGAAGAAATGGAGATAACCTTGAAACCTCCAAAGTGCCTCCACGTGGATGAACCTCGTAGCCACCACTCGATGATCCCCCTCGACCAATGCAACTTTTGTAGGAAAAGTTTTCTCCCAAGTCTGGATAGGTTAGAAAATATTTCTACTTCTAATAGATGTTGCCTCACGCGGTATATGCAAAAACGTTTCTTAGTTACTTCGTCCTGCCAATTTAACGAGGCGCCATCACATTTCATACAATATATGTACGAATTATATACGGAGAGAATTAAATGTTAAAAATTACCGTGCAGTAACGGTAACCAGATGACAACCCTGAAACTTCGCTTATTATTACTGGGTAAAATACAGATTTTCACGAAAATAAAATAAAATTTCTTCTTCAGATCGAAAATTTTACCAGATTTTCTAGTAAATTTTCATGTGTAACAAAATACGTAAAACTTAAATTTAACAAAATATATAATATCAGCGAAATTTTACTGTGCATTTTATTATTTTATGCCTTTCAAAAATGTCTATAAAAAAGTATCGTCTTTATAACAGTTATTTTAAGATTTATTATAAAATTTAATGAGTGTTATAGGAAAATGTATTGTGCTCTCGGTAAAAATTATCGTGCGCGCTACCCTTCTTGTATAGTAAAATTTTAGCTACGTATTTGAAATTTTCTGTAACGTGAGTTAAAAAAAAACTTGTCGCATACGAATTATTATGCTTTTCTCACTTATTAACAAATTGAAATACATCACGGTAATTTTTACCGTGAAATTCACGACAAAAATTACTTTTTAATTCTCTCCGTGTACCATTATATATAGTTCGCCAACTAGGAAACGAATCGTGAACTCGCACTCTCCTCGCGGCTAGCACTATTAGTGCTAGCCCTTGTCGTCTAGCTCACACCATTTATGCTAATAAGTAGTAGATTATTATTATTATTATTTTTTTTTTTTTCGTCGCTTATTTACAACTCGCCTACGTACGTACAGTAATATAGTTTTGAATGCGCGTATCTCGTGGAGTTCTCACGCGTGCCCGCGCGCGTTTGAATCGTCGAATGTCAGATAACGACGACGACACTAGGATTACGAAGCGAGGCACGGAAATTATTTTCGCCGTACGATCTCTGAATACTTAAAGCTGATCTCTGCTCCTCGCGCTTCTTCAAGCTAGTTTTTTTTTTTTTTTTTTTTTCCTTTCGTTCCGAGGCGCACTTGACGCGCTCATCTCGATACGTTTGTTTATTTAGAAGTGTTTTTCACGTGCTCGGAATTATATATTCATCGTCGTTGTATATGCTCGGGGCTGAATCTGGTGGACAAATAGTTGTCGCCGACGATTATTTGTACGGATTGTATCCGCCATCAGTGATCGGATAGCTGATCCGCAAGGGAATTCGTGGTCTGCGTTCGAAAATCGTCTGTTTCGGAATGAGGTTGAAGTTTGCATCGTTGGTGTACAATGAAAATTCATATTATTAAATTCTTTTGATTTGTTTTGGCAGGTTTTTCCTGCAAAAAGTCTTCAACATTTTTTCAATAAATTTACTCACCGATCTACAATATAAATCTATAAAAAAAAATATTTTATGTCAATAAAAATATAGAAAATAAAATGTAAAAACGCAAATTTCGTTGCGTTTCAATGAAGTTGAACTTTAATACCATTGTTTTGGTTGGTTGTATTTTCGCCAAGCGCGGGTTATGCATATTGTGAGGGAGAGAGAGAGACAGATTTTGAAGAGATTTATATACATACAAACATGTATATACAAGGTGTGTAAATTAAGTAGACTGATTTTTTTTTCAATTTTTTTATTCGAATAGAATTTAAATTCATTGTTGTCTTCCTCAAAATAATTCGCTTGGGTAGCCACACAGCGCTGGAGACGGTTCTTCCAATCCTTATAGCAGTGCTGGAACTCGGATACTGGAATAGCCATCAGCTGGTCGGTTACAGCCGTTTTGATGTTTGTTTGGGTTTGTTTGGGTTGATGTTTTCGAGTGTCCCAAAATTACGTCTCTTGAGGTGATTTTTCAATCTCGGAAAGAGGAAAATGTCACAAGGAATCAAGTCAGTCGAATAAGGAGGTTGAGGAGCCATGGTGTTGAAGTTTGCATCGTTGGAACGCAACGAAAGTTCTTTTTTACATTTTAATTTCCTTATTTTTATTATTATACAAGATATTTTTTTCGTAGATTTGTATAGTAGATAGCTAAATAAGTTTCTTAAAAAATGTTTGCGAGATTTTTGAAGGCGAAGTAGCCAAAATAAATTGAAGAAACATTTATTTTCGTTGCGTTCCAACGATGCAAACTTCAACCTCATGAGGAGCCACAGAAATGTTTTTACTGTCCAAAAACTCGTTTATTGAAATTGCTGTGTGACAGCAATTTTTCTCATCCCTAATTCATTGGTCAAAATCTAATGAATGATGGTGTGCGTCAAATTCAACTCTTCTCTGATCATTCTGACTGTCAACCGACGATCTGAACGCACTAGATCACGGATTATGTGTGACATTTTCGTCGGTTCTTGAAGATGAAGTTCTTCCGCTGCGTAGTTCATCTTCAATCGACTCTCTTCCTTCTGAAAATGCTTTAAGGCGGGCAACCACTTTGGATGCTTCAAAAAATCAATTTTTTTTTATTTCATAAATCGTTAGCAAAATATCTTAAGAATACACCCTGAAAATTTCGAAACGATATTTGGATTTCTTCTAACGGTATGTATATAAATGATAAAGACTCTCCGCTCGATACCCAAACGCGCTCAGGTATCCACGAGCGCTCAGTTAGGTAGTTTGTTTGGGTTTTCATAACCCAAACAAACCCAAACTCGACCGTTTGGCGATTAGCTCCAAAACATCTCCATTCTGGGTACAAAATAATCGAGGTAGAGGCAATTCTTGCTGCTATTTTATTCAATGAAGAAAATTCAGCCCTACTCATGGTTATGAATGAATTACAAATCGTAGTTGGCAGGCAGAGCTACGGATATGCCGAGCGAATGCATCAGATGCGCGTGGCTCGGCAAAATAGAAAATGTTTATTAGATACAAAAGAAGCTCGAAAAGCTCGTAAAGAGGAAATGCAAGCTTCAAATGAGTTGCATGAGGAAGAGGGAGGAATGCTGTACGGCACTGGAATCGCTGATTAATCGGTAAGACACTTTATCATTCGATTAAACACATTTGACTTTGAGTTTTTCGTTTGTAAAACTTTAAACGTGTTTTTCTCGAAACGACATTTTTTCAATTTGCGGGAATCATAACTCAAAAACTAATTGATGGATCATCTTCAAATTTGGAACACGTTTACATAATATAATTTATTAAAACATGAACCTAAAGGTGGAAAGATTAGATTGTTTAAAACATATTTATTATTGCCAAATGCCGGGAAAAAAATGCTAAAAATCGATCATTTTCTTCAAACACGTTCCAACATTCAATTCTCAATTTTTTTTTCAAAATTTAGGTTCATGTTCTTAAAAAACATCTCAAGAATGTATAAAAATTTGTTGGACTATTTCAGATGTAAATTACGAGCTGCACAATTCAAAATAACTTGAAAAAATTACTGAAGTTTTTCAAAAGTTTCCGTTGCACTGAGCCCAAGTCCGAATCAAAATCTCATAGCACATCGTTGCTCAAAATTGATGTCAATCATTTTTAGAACGCACTAGAAAAAACTGTTTCACGAGAAAAAAAAATCTCTACGGACGACCAAATGACTCTAGCACGTTGAAACCGTCCAAGTCCCGCGTTCCAAGTGTTGCTAGATCGAACGCTACGTTGCCAGTCTCATTGCTCAATTTACACACCTCGTATATATAGATTTCAGTATATTCTCATTGAATTCTCAACGAATTGACGTTTCATAAAAAAAAAAAAATCATCTAGTGGTGAAAAACAATGAAACGTTGGAATTCGTAATGAATTCCTGATGCGATCAATCGGCTTTAATAATCCGCGCCCATCTCCGGCACTTGGCGAATCGCACGAGGGTGCGGAATGGGCGGCAACGGATATAAAGGAGCCCGCACACCTTTATGTAGGTCACTGTGGCAAGCTGTGCGTATGCGGCCCATACAATGAATTACGACGTTGATGCTCGCTCACGCTGATCCTATTGACACAGCGCTCTTCTCTCTTATCGATCACCACTATCGAAAGCAAACAGACAACGGCTCGATTGCCTCGTACACACACACACACGCACATGCACACACATACACAGGTATTTGTACAAGCTACTCTGCGGGAAAATGACTCGATTTTAGACACGTAAAAGTTTTTACGTCCCACCAAACCTCCACTGAAAATACGATGCATCGGCATTTAGTTTGTGAAGTATTATTTCGAAACGTTTGGAATTTATCAGTTTTGACTTTCATTCATCTTCACGTATGAATTATTTTTTCCGTCAAATGAACAATTAACCAACTGCAAGAATATTGTTTTTCCGCTTGTTGAAGTTTGCGTTAGGATGCAATGAATTTTTTTGTTTTTCACACTGCCTAATTTCTTTTTACCACATTTAGGCTACAAAAATCACTCAGACATTTTTGTACATGTTCATTAGAGATCCATAATCCGAAGCAGTAAAAAAAAAACAGTTGGAATGGTAAAAAAATAAATAAATGAAAAAATAAAGATTTTTCGTTGCATTCCAATGATGCAAACTTCGATACCATACTTCCGAATCATTTTTTCGTTTTTTTTTACTCTCACACTTCTTTCTCAATGCTGGTAAATACTGCACACTCCAATTTGTTGTTTTTCAGCAACATTTGCGTTTTTTCGCTGCAAGAAATTCAAATGCGTCTGGAATCGAGGAGTGCACGTATTTTTAAATGCGGTACACACGCTTAACATACAGGGTGTCCAATAGGAAGTTGCTGAAACTAATCGGCTGTCATTTCAAAACACGTGCACAGAATCAGAAAAGCCAAATTGCTTTAAATAGAGGAAACTCTGCAGTTTTAAACGCACATAAATAAAACCCAGTCAAATATTTTTTATGTCAATTTATTACATTTTATAAAAATAACGAAAAAGTACAGTGATTAATGATAGGTATTTTCGAAGTGCGAACCGTTAGATTGTGCACAAAAATCAATTCTCTTTTGAAAACTGTGAAAAACTGTGTCCAACATATCGTTCGTAATGCCGCGAACCTCTTCCTGGATGGCCGCGATCAGTTCTTCTACTGTGCTGGGGTTTTTAGCGTAACAATGATCTTTAATGTAACCCCACAAGAAAAAATCACAAGGTTTCAGGTCCGGTGAGTACGGAGGCCATTCTAGTCCGCCTTGAGCAAATTTAGGGTACCCCAGACCGATTACTCGAGTCCCATATACGCGATGAATAGCTTCAAACAACTCATGAGCCCGGTGCAGCGTCGCTCCATCTTGCATGAAGTAAACATTTTTAACCAGTCCCCTCTTTTTTGCATAAGGGAAGAATTTCGTTTCCAAAAGCTGTTTGTAACTCTCTCCTCTTACCGTAGATTCCAAGAATTGCAAATAAATTCCTTTTACTGAAATCGCTGCCCATGCCGTCTCTGGTGTAGTCACCGTAACAGATGGACCTGGCAACTCGTGTCTACGGTCCTGGAGTGTACCATACTCCACGAAGTTATCGATTATCGTACAAAAATTAACGTAAAATTACTTCAATGCAGTTTAATTGAATTGAAACACAAGTTGTGTGATAGATGAATATGAATAAATATTAAATTCTTACCTTTTCAGAGTGTTTTCGCTGGCAACTCTATGAGTTCCAAACTGAGTACGAAACCCTCTATACGCATTTCTATAAATTTTTCCCCTCGAGAAAAAGCACTCAATAAGATATACTTTTTCTTCCGTGGTGACCTCACTCATTTTGACGCGCGCGTACTTGCTTCAACCACGGCTGGAATAAAACTGCGGGGCCTCAGGTATGCGCCTTAGAAAAAGGGACCCCTATTCAATTCATGGAGGGAAGAGACACTTATTTAGTTTTAGCAACTTCCTATTGGACACCCTGTACATAAGGGTGTCTCAAATTGACCTGACATTTCTAATTGCACGCCATTTTTTTTTGTGGCAAACATAGAGTACTAATTTTTGACAACTGGCATCAGGAAGTATTGAGTTTTAGTCATGGAGAATAACACGATCGAGCAACGCATAGAAATTGTAAAAATTCACTACGAAACAATGCAGTTATTGCAGACGAAGTTTCATGGACGTGTTATCTCGCACCGCGACGATGTGAATTGGCCACCGAGATGGTGCGATTTGACGCTATTAGAATTCTTTCTTTGGGCGTTTTTTGAAAGGAAAAGTGTAGGCCAATGATCTGTACAGACCATTCCGGAGCTGAAGGAAATAATTGGACGCGCCATTAATGAAATTAGTCCGCAATTATGCCAAAATGTTATTGAAAATTTCGTCAAAAGAGTGAACGTTTGCAAACAGAGACGAGGCGGCCATTTATCGGATATTGTGTTCCACACATAACCTCCATGTTCGTACCTTATATTAAAATAAAAATATTCATACTTTTCAAATAAATAATACGTTTTATTAAGAAATAAAAATGTCAGGTAATTTTGAGACATCCTTTATATATATTAGGTGTATGACTTAATTTTTACAGATTTTTCAGCAAATTTATTTAATATAAAAAAATACAGAACAACGAACTTAATCTTGGAAATATTGTCCATTGTTTTCTATGACCTTGCGCCATCTCTCAGGTAACATACGAATGCCGTCGCGAAAGAAACTTGCAGGCTTCGAGGCGATAAAGTCATCGACGAATTTACGCACATCGTCCAGCGTTTTGAACTGTTTATTCACTAAGGCATGCTGCATTGACCGGAACAAATGGTAGTCGGATCGGGCCAAGTCTGGTGAATATGCCGCGTGCGGGAGAACTTCCCATCCCAAATTCAAGAGGGTCTTCTGAGTCGCGCGAGCAACGTGAGGTCGAGCGTTGTCATGCAGCAGTATGACTTGCCTGCTTGCTTGCCCAGTAAATAGCCTTTTCTGATCAAGTTCTTCGCTCAGTTTGTTCAATTGTCGGCTGTAGCGTACCGCAGTCACCGTCTGACCAGTTTCCAGGAGTTCGTAATAAAGCACACCCTTCATATCCTGTCCAGGGCGCGGCTGGTCACTAAGATCGAAATCACCACTTCTAAAACGTTTGTGCCAATAATTACACGTTTCATAAGACACAACGTCAGCACCAAGAACACTACAAATTTATTCCCGTGCTTTAGAAGCATTTTTTCCTTGTTGGAATTCGTATGAAATGCAGTGCCGAATGTGCTGTTTATCAGTTGCCATCGTAAACTCTGCTATTCTGAGAGGTTATGTAACTCACGTAGACTTGTCGTTCGGTGTTCTGAAACCTTGCGTCCGATCCTTTCAAAACCACAAAAGACCGCGAAAATATTTATATTTTTAATATAATTTTAAGCTCGAAGAAAAAATCTGTAAAAATTGAGTCATACACCTAATATATACATGCATACGGGGTTAATATTATTATGTGCTCCAAGATAAGGGCCCCTTTTGCTGCATTGCTTTTGTCGATCTTCGCTCCATTATGAATTCGTACACAACCCATTCATTATTACCTTACCACACCGCTCGATATATGTATATATATCTCTGTGCTTGTGCATATCACATCCGACGTATACCGCTAAGAAGCAATTACGATCGCGTTCTTTACGAGCTCAATTAATCTGTGATTTCATGCGACCGGAAGTCCCTCCACTATTCCCCGTCCCCTGCCTCCACGATTCTCTCAATTTGTTTTTTTGTACGACTGCCGAACGTTAATACAATTTGTCGGTCCAAGACGCTCCTGCACGGAGAGAATTAAAAAGTAATTTTTGTCGTGAATTTCACGGTAAAAATTACGGTGATATATGTCAATGTGGTGACAAGTGAGAAAAGCATAATAATTCGTATGCGACAATTTTTTTTTAACTCACGTTACAGAAAATTTCAAATACGTAGCTAAAATTTTACTATACAAGGAGGGTAGCGCGCACGATAATTTTTACCGAGAGCACAATACATTTTCCTATAACACTCATTAAATTTTATAATAAATCTTAAAATAACGGTCATAAAGACGATACGTTTTTATAGACATTTTTGAAAGGCATAAAATAATAAAATGTACAGTAAAATTTCGCTGATATTATATATTTTTTTAAATTTAAGTTTTGCGTATTTTGTTACACATGAAAATTTACTAGAAAATCTGGTAAAATTTTCTATCTGAAGAAGAAATTTTATTTTATTTTCGTGAAAATCTGTGTTTTACTCAGTAATAATAAGCGAACTTTCAGGGTTGTCATCTGGTTACCGTTATTGCACGGTAATTTTTAACATTTAATTCTCTCCGTGTGTCCATATATATTGCAGATCTGAAATGTTCCAAAGTTTAATACGGTCGAAACCGATTATAACGACATTGCTTACAACAACGAATCGGCTATAACGTCGGTACTGCATGATCCCTTCAATGTCGTTATAACCGGTTTTCACTGTCCCTATATCGCTTATAACGACTATCGGCTATAACGTCGGCACTACGGGGTTCCTTAAATGTCGTTATAACCGCTTTTTACTGTATTCAATTTCTCAATATTGAAATTAAACAGTTCAATTGTACTTTGAGGCCTTTTAGATTTGCCATTATGCGAGCAGAAAAATCGACATATCTTTACGACGTTATTGATTTATGGAGTTGTTCATTTTCCATAGCTACCTTTTTCTTTTTTTTTTCAATTGGATTACGATTTAGGATTTTTTTTTTTGGTTTCTATCGTCGGGCATTTTTTCTTCGAGTAAATTCGGATACGTTTTTCTGCGATGCTTGTAAATTTCCGTGGAAGCTTTTGTAGATGTGTGTGTTGTATTGGGGATTCGTCAAGGGCTCGTGCGGCTCGAGCAACCCACTCGAACGCGCAGCCACCCACGTGGATCGAGAAACACACAGTGCGCATGCGCGCTATTCCACTGGCACCGGAAGTTTCGAAGTCGCGTGTTTGCTTTCACGAACTTGCGCGCATGAAAAGAGGCGAGGTACACTCTCCCTTCTTCGAAAGTTCTCACGAGCACGATATCACGATTTTACTCCTCTATTCTAAATCGTCTTTTGTTCGTTGAATTCGATCGTCGTCACGTGGTGTAGTCGCGTACGTGCACGCTCCGGGGAAAAAAAAACGATGTGATTATTCGATTTATAGTGAAAAGGGGACGTCCATTAATTACGTGAGGTGTTTTTTTCTTTAAGGGGCCAGTCCACTTTGGAGCCACGAAAAAAAGGCTATTTTCGCGATTTTTTTTGAGGATTTTATAAAAGATATGAATATAAAAGTTGTTGGGCTTGATGAATAAAGTCTTGAAATACATGAAAAAAAATTTTAATTCATTTTTATTCATTTTTAAGTACAAAAACTATAGTTTAACGTAACGCCTCAAAAATAGGTGGGCTAGGTAGCTTTATCACAACTCGGCAACGGCTTGTCTGAAACAAAAAAATCAAAGTCCATTAGATTCAGTATGACACCAGTTACAAAATGACCCTCGGATATAAAGTTTTATCAAAAAATAAAAAAATGGCAGATGAAAAACGAAAAACGTAAAAAAAAACGCGTTTTTTTCGCAGTTTTTCGCAAAAAAAGAGTAAAAATCAAAATTTTAAAACCATCGAGGGTCATCTTGTTGCGAATCATGTTTACAATATGTGGTTCAAATTTCAAGAGAATCGGTTTATTAGTTTCAGAGATACGATGTAGCTAGATTTTGAAAACGTTGTTTCGAGAAAAACGCGTTTGAAGTTTACACTATGAAAAACTCTTACCTAAACTCAATCGGCAATTCCTGCACCGTACAAAATCTTTTCTGATTGCTCATCATCGTCGATTTCTTCAAGTCTTGCTTGCTTTCGATTTTTTTTAATTTTCAAAGTGGACTGGCCCCTTAATTTGGATCCTCACCCCTCTGGTGAGATTTGGTGAAATGTGGAGGCAACCCCCCTCCCCCGCACGTGAGATTTACCCCATAGTTTTTAAACGATTACATTTGTTCGATATGTTCATGTATTTTTCTCCATACCACTAATAAAGTCTTACTGATAGAGTATTGTATCAAATACCTTTTTTTTCTGTAGAAGAAGAGGAGAAAAATGATACTACGTTTAAGGTGCACTACAACAGCTTTAATTTAATGTTATTGAGTTTTCAAAAATAGGGTAGGGTAGGGTAGTGCTCCGACACCATCTTCTCTACTCGATCTATGGGCAATGTGACTCCAAAGAATATATTAAGATGAGCAGAAAAATATTTGATTAATATTAATGAAGAAGATAATGAAGCAATAAATTAATGCCTAAGAATAGAATAAGAAGATTAATAAGAACATTTGATTATTTTTATTTCATACTGTTAAGGCCATGTATCACACGCCTTCGACCACTTCGAAATTTTGAAATGCCGTTTCTCCCAAACGGAACAACCAATTGGAATGAAATTTCTTGTGGGCATGCAGGACGCCAGCTCCGAGAGCATGGTTCTCGCCATTTTCCCAAATTTCCAAAAAAAATTTACAGTTTGTGGTTACCATGGGATAAATTGTGAATTATTAACTATTTCATCGCGTTTTCGGTAATTTGGAGGGAACCATGCTCTCGACCATGAAAAATCACACATTTCAAGCTTTGTTTCACTTGTTTTCATGAATAAATGGCGGAGAAAACTCATTTTGAAATTTTTTACATAAAAGTAGCAAAATTGTACCATCAAAGCTCAAAATATTATCGACGGACACGATAGTCTAGTTCATCTGTTTTCTAACTGACAGCGCGCAGCTCGCATCGTTCCGTGTTTACCGACCGCGCTCGTATCCTTCCGAGACAGCAAATTGTTTTTTGACAGTCGGAAGCGGCACCCCTCGCGGAACGTTGTATATTCGTTCGGTTGACATGCAGTTTTTTTTCGAAATATGTTGCTGCGTGCGTCATACATTCGCAAGAATTCTAGAACGGGTCGGTTTATCCGCGATGTGTGAAAAAGGGTTTACGAATATAGTCGTGAAACGTGCGTCGAATCGGCGAAAAGTTCACGTGATCGGCCGAATATTTGTGTACAGCGCGCAGATGACCAAGTGTGCCATTTCGAAACTGGGTCGCGAAAAGAAGTGCTCGAGAAGGAAAATGTCGAGCAGCGCAAATCCTAGAAGGCGGTTGCTTTGCGTATCGGTGAGTGCAGCGAAGCCTTGCCTGATCTTGTGCCTGGTTATTTTTCAATCCCTGCCTCGTTATTGTTTAACCCATTCCCAGCGATCGGGTTATCTTACCTGTTGCCTTCCTTTCGTGTCTCGGGTTATCTGTTCTCGTTATTTTGTAGTCCCTCCCCATCGATTCGGTTATTTTACCTACCGTCTCCTTTTTGAGTCTCGAGCTATCTGTCATCGTTATTTTTTGTGCCCTCCCCATCGATCCGGTTATCTCA
Organism: Ophion ventricosus; assembly: GCA_963932345.1. Classification (NCBI taxonomy): domain Eukaryota; kingdom Metazoa; phylum Arthropoda; class Insecta; order Hymenoptera; family Ichneumonidae; genus Ophion; species Ophion ventricosus. The sequence goes on along the minus strand of OZ010714.1, from coordinate 3,510,190 downwards.
CCTACCGTCTCCCTTTCGAGTCTCGGGTTATCGAACCTCGTTATTATTTACTCCCTCCCCAGCGATCGGGTTATCTCACCTACCGTCTCCCTTTCGAGTTTCGGGTTATCTGTCCTTATTATTATAGATTCCCTCCCCGTCGATCGGGTTATCTGTCCTCGTATTTTTTTATCCCTCCTCAGCGATCGGGTTATCTTACCTACCGTCTCCCTTTCGAGTCTTGGGTTATCTGTCTCCGTTATTATTTAATCCCTCCCCAGCGATCGGGTTATCTTACCTACCGTCTCCCTTTCCAGTCACGGGTTATCTATCCTCGTTTTTTTTTAATCCCTCCCCAGCGATCTTGTTATCTCACCTACCGTCTCCCTTCCGAGCCTCGGGTTATCTCTCCTCGTTATTTTTTAATCCCTCCCCAGCGATCGGGTTATCTCACCTACCGTCTCCCTTTCGAGTTTCGGGTTATCTGTCCTCGTTATTATAGATTCCCTCCCCGTCGATCGGGTTATCTGTCCTCGTAATTTTTTATCCCTCCTCAGCGATCGGGTTATCTTACCTACCGTCTCCCTTTCGAGTCTCGGGTTATCTGTCCTCGTTATAATTTAATCCCTCCCCAGCGATCGGGTTATCTCACCTACCGTCTCCCTTTCGAGTTTCGGGTTATCTGTCCCTGTTATTATAGATTCCCTCCCCGTCGACCGGGTTATCTGTCCTCGTATTTTTTTATCCCTCCCCAGCGATCGGGTTATCTTACCTACCGTCTCCCTTTCGAGTCTCGGGTTATCTGTCTTCGTTATTATTTAATCCCTCCCCAGCGATCGGGTTATCTTACCTACCGTCTCCCTTTCCAGCCACGGGTTATCTGTCCTCGTTTTTTTTAATCCCTCCCCAGCGATCGGGTTATCTTACCTACCGTCTCCCTTTCGAGTCTCGGGTTATCTGTCTTCGTTATTATTTGATCCCTCCCCAGCGATCGGGTTATCTTACCTACCGTCTCCCTTTCCAGCCACGGGTTATCTGTCCTCGTTTTTTTTTAATCCCTCCCCAGCGATCGGGTTATCTTACCTACCGTCTCCCTTTCGAGTCTCGGGTTATCTGTCCTCGTTATTTTTTAATCCCTCCCCAGCGATCGGGTTATCTCACCTACCGTCTTCCTTTCGAGTCTCGGGTTATCTGTCTTCGTTATTATTTAATCCCTCCCCAGCGATCGGGTTATCTTACCTACCGTCTCCCTTTCCAGCCACGGGTTATCTGTCCTCGTTTTTTTTTAATCCCTCCCCAGCGATCGGGTTATCTTACCTACCGTCTCCCTTTCGAGTCTCGGGTTATCTGTCCTCGTTATTTTTTAATCCCTCCCCAGCGATCGGGTTATCTCACCTACCGTCTCCCTTTCGAGTTTCGGGTTATCTGTCCTCGTTATTATAGATTCCCTCCCCGTCGATCGGGTTATCTGTCCTTGTAATTTTTTATCCCTCCTCAGCGATCGGGTTATCTTACCTACCGTCTCCCTTTCGAGTCTCGGGTTATCTGTCCTCGTTATTATTTAATCCCTCCCCAGCGATCGGGTTATCTTACCTACCGTCTCCCTTTCGAGTCTTGGGTTATCTGTCTCCATTATTATTTAATCCCTCCCCAGCGATCGGGTTATCTTACCTACCGTCTCCCTTTCCAGTCACGGGTTATCTGTCCTCGTTTTTTTTAATCCCTCCCCAGCGATCTTGTTATCTTACCTACCGTCTCCCTTCCGAGCCTCGGGTTATCTCTCCTCGTTATTTTTTAATCCCTCCCCAGCGATCGTGTTATCTCACCTACCGTCTCCCTTTCGAGTTTCGGGTTATCTGTCCTCGTTATTATAGATTCCCTCCCCGTCGATCGGGTTATCTGTCCTCGTAATTTTTTATCCCTCCTCAGCGATCGGGTTATCTTACCTACCGTCTCCCTTTCGAGTCACGGGTTATCCGTCCTCGTTTTTTTAAATCCTTCCCCAGCGAAACATATTCGTTTAAACAATAGGCATTATTTGTTGAATTGTAGCACTCTCTCGCAGAGAGAACATCTAGTGACCTCCATTGCTGGGATATTTTAGTCGTGGAAAACCTCCGAAGGTAAACTTCGGCAGAGCGAACGAATTCCGACAGTATTTCTTTAAACAATAGGCCTGTTTTGTAAAATTTTACCACTTTTTTGCCATGTTAGTCTCGGGCGATTTCATTCGTCCGCGATAAACGTCGAAGTCAAATTCATCAACGATGACCTGCATCGAGAATATAAATCCAGCTCGAGCTTATGTGTTCAAATTAATTTAAAAAGACCGGAATGGTCTTTATTAATTTAAAAAAGACCGGAATGGTCTTTTTAATTTAAAAAAGACCGAAATGTCACCACCCTTCCACAAGACAAAACTTTAGCAAACTTCGTTTGCAAGCGTAATAAAATTTCTACCGATGAATGCCGTCGAGAAAAGAAATCGATACCAGTCCATTTCTTTAAACAATTCATGATAGCAAAATTTCACCGCTCTTCCGTAGAGCGAGACTCCAGGGATCTTCATTGCTAAAGACTTCGATCCGCGAATAACCCGCCGAAAATAAATCCTGCCAGAGAGGAAAAATGTTCAACATATTTGTTTAAACACAATAGGCATTAATTGTCAAATTATAGCACTCTCTCGCAGTGAGAGTCTCTAGCGATCTCCATCGCTAGAAATGTTTGCCTTGGAAAACCTGCCGAAGCTCAACCTCGGCAGAGAGAACGAACGCTGAACGTAATTGTTTAAACAATAGGGATCGCCTGTCAAATTTAGCCATTCTTTTGCTGAGTGACTCTCGAGCGATCTCGTTCGTTCGAGAATTTGGCAGAAGTCGAATGCAGCGATGATAAGCTGCATCGAGAATATAAATCGTGCATGAGCTTATTTGTTTAAATTAATTAAAAAAGCTTGGAAAAATGTCCCTTCCCTGCCTCAAGACGAGTCTTTAGAAAACTCAGTTCACTAGAAAGTTCAACAGTAATCAAATTTCCAGCGACGACTATCGCCAAAAAAAGAAATCAATTTGAGCCCATTTGTTTAAACAATTCACGATCGCAAAATTTCACCGCTCTTCCGTAGAGCGAGACTCTAGCGATCTTCATTGCTAGAAACTCCGATCCGCGGTCGACCTGCCGAAAATAAATCCCGGTAGAGAGAAAAAATGTTGAACATATTTGTTTAAACAATAGGCGTTAGTTGTTAAATTTTAGCTCTCTCTCGCAAAGAGAGTCCCCAGCGATCTCCATCGCCCGAAAAGTCTGACCTCAGGAAACCTGCCGAAGCTAAACCTCGGCAGAGAAAACGAACGCTGAACGTATTTGTTTAAACAATAGGGATCGCCTGTCAAATTTCGCCATTCTTTTGCTGAGTGAGTCTCGAGCGATCTCGTTCGTTCGAGAATTTGGCCGAAGTCGAATGCAGCGTTGATAAGCTGCATCGAGAATATAAATCGTGCATGAGCTTATTTGTTTAAATTAATTAGTAAAGCTTGGAAAAATGTCCCTTCCCTGCCTCAAGACGAGTCTTTAGAAAACTCAGTTCACTAGAAAGTTCAACAGTAATCAAATTTCCAGCGACGACTATCGCCAAAAAAAGAAATCAATTTGAGCCCATTTGTTTAAACAATTCACGATCGCAAAATTTCACCGCTCTTTCGTAGAGCGAGACTCTAGCGATCTTCATTGCTAGAAACTCCGATCCGCGGTCGACCTGCCGAAAATAAATCCCGGTAGAGAGAAAAAATGTTGAACATATTTGTTTAAGCAATAGGCGTTAGTTGTTAAATTTTAGCTCTCTCTCGCAGAGAGAGCCTCTAGCGATCTCCGTTGCTAGAAAAGTCTCGCTTTGGAAAACCTGCCGAAGGTAAACCTCAGCAAAAAGAATGAATGCCGAACGTATTTGTTTAAACAATAAATATGACTTGTAAAATTTCACCACTCTTTTCTTGAGTGAGTCTCGGGCGATTTCTTTCGTTCGAGAATTCGGCCGAAGTCGAATTCGAGAATATACATCGGGCTCGAGCTCAATTATTAATTAAAAGCTTATAAATTTAAAAAGGATAAAAAAATATCACCACCCTTCCACAAGACGAGTCTCTACCAAACCCTGTTTGCTAGAAAGTTCAATCGTGAAATTTCCACCGATGGCCGGTGTCAAAAAAAGATATCGGTTCGCACCCATTTGTCCGTACAATGTAACAAAGTTTCACCGCTTTCTGCAAAGCGAGCGCATGTCATGAGGCGTAGCATGGTCGCTAACCCTAGTGTGTGTACATCACTCTATACACACATACTTATATATATAAGCTGTTTTCGATACGACCGAAGAGCGTGCGGAAACCTTACATTGTTTCTGCATGCGACGGCGTAGCGAAAACACACTCATACACGGGCGCACACGATCGTTGTTTGCTATACGGTTTCGACTCTTCGACGTAGCGCGAAGCATCGAGACCATGTAGGAATCAACCGTGGCGCCATCCGGCGGGAGTAGCGGTAGTTCGCAAAACTGCGAGTCTGCTCTACCGCCCTGACGGGACCCCGCGTCGAAATTTCCTGGCGTGTTATACATGCCCTTAATGTACCTGTCTATATTTTCAGACCAGTCTGGAAATATCGATATTTTACGAGGTTTGAAAAAATGTTTATTGCAAAGGATATATATATTCAATAAGTCTGTTACCAAATACAATAAAGCAATTACAATGGTGTTATTATTCTTGTTTTCTTGAAATATTTGCCCTTCTAGAATGATTTAAGGCCTTAGGCCACTCTAGGATTTTCCAAAAATCGATTTTTTTTGTTAAAAATGTACCTTAGTACCTACAAAATTATATTCCAAAAGATTATGGGTGTGAAAAATCTCTAAGTACTCGATTTTCGAATTCTAGCGCAACCCCTCCTAATTCATATCGTGACTTTCTACTAACTTTAAACGCGTTCATCTCAAAACTGCATTTTTCAAGTCGGCCGGACTCATAACTCAAATTTCAACCGATTCACTTGAAACTTTAACTGTATATTTAGAATAACATATTCGGAGGCACTATGTAGGAATTTTTTAAATTATATTGCATACTTCCTTTTTTATAAACAATTTTCTGACGATTTTCTCATGGCATTTTATACTTTTTGTTTTAGAAATTGGCCATTTTGACAAAAAAAAACAATATATCAAAAAAATCCTACGTACTTCTATAGATATTCTTATATATAATCGAAAAAACTTTAGTGTCTCATCATAAATTAAAAGCGTGGTAGAGTTCTACTGCTAAAAAAGCACTGCTGAAAAAGTATTGCTAAAGGCTCTATTGCTAAAACTGTACTGCTAAACGGGCTCTACTGCTAAAAGCTCCACTGCTGAAACTGTACTGCTAAAAGGCTACACTGCTGAAAGCTGTACTGCTAAATGGGCTCTACTGCTAAAACTGGACTGCTAAAACTAGCTTCTGACAGAGGGCTCATATAAGTCCCACTGATGGAGGTTATACTGTACTTTTTGCAGTTTTTTGACGATTTTTTGGAATTTTTCTGAGAAAACTTACCTTGCTATCGGCGCCATTGTGCTGCACTCGGCGGGAGGTTATACTGTACGACGATTGTCACTAGTAGTCGCGGCCTTCTCCTTAATTTCTGCCATGATCTCCTTCCTCGCCGCTTGCGCAGGCTCAGGAGCACCGCAGGTGTGCGTGTTTTTTTGGAATTTTTTTGGAATTTTCTGAGAAAATTTTTTAGAATTTTTTTGAGAAAACTTACCTTGCTATCGGCAGTTTTAGCAGTTTTAATGATTTCCAATAAAACTTTTCAAAAACATACCCTTTTGCGTTTTAGCAGTTGATACTCTTTAGCAGTGCTGCTTTTAGCACTAGAGCCTATTTAGCAGTCCAGTTTTAGCACTAGAGCCCATTTAGCACTGGAGCTTTTAGCAGTACAATTTTAGCAGTAGAGCTTTTGGCAGTACAGTTTTAGCAGCAGAGCCCGTTTAGCAGTAGAATTTTTAGCAGTTCTTTTTTAGCAGTAGATCAGTAGAGCCCTCAAAAGTTATAGGGGCTGTTGGTCCGGCCGTTGACCTTTCAGAAATAAAGGCGTCATCGGAAAAATGCTGCACACTCCCCATTTTGACATGTATCGCTGTGAAAAAATAATTTTGTGTAGTCAATTACGTGTATAATAAAACCCCAACTTTGTAATTCCGATTTATTTTATGGTTTCGCTGAAGAAAAAAAATCACAAAATGTGCCCTTTTTCAACCTAGTCCTTAAGCCTGAACGTGTCCATATTTGCACCCTGTACCTTACAAAATGTTATAATAGTGTATTTTCGGAATTACAAAGTTGACGTGGGATTTTCATTGATTGAACCCCCCCCCCCCCCCCCCCCCCCCCCAAAATGAGATTTGGTGAGATTTTTCCAGACCCCTCCCTCCATTTGAAGCTCACGTAATTAATGGACGTCCGCAAAGGACATTTCAAAAATCGCCACGCATCTTTTTTCAACTTGCTGGTGTTTTTTTTTTTTCAATGTTCATTCGTAGGCACTTGTGGGCTTTTTACGATCCCATCCCTTTTCCCTTTGTCTCAGAATTGTCATTTAGCTTCGTCCAGTTTCTGAACGATCCCCCGTAGTCTTGGATTTCGAGTACATTTCCTTATGACGAATATGCAAGAATCGTTAATTATTCAATTTACCGTCAAGTGTACTTATTTTTTTTTATTATTACTGCAGGAAAAAATTTTTTCGACGAATCAGCTCCTCCCCTTGGCACATTTACGTTTCCATCGGTTACAACAACGCTGTAATATTTCACAAATGAAAAGGCAAAGAAATACATCACGTATTCTCAAGGATAGACTCCGATTCATGAAGTCGCGAGATAGGAAAAAAAAGAGGAGAAAAAAAATGATAAACGACCTGCGGCAAAGAAAATTCCAACGATACAAAGTCCCGTCGTAAAGAAGCTGACGCAAGATCGCATTTTCTCGTTCAGCATTTCGCGCCAATTAACTTTTACGCCTGTAAAAACGTTGCACTTCGAAGTGCTGCGTTTGCGGCTATGAATGGCGTTGCATCCCATTGCCGTTACGTATATGAAGGAAAATGATTTGCGACGCCCCTCGAACCATTATTGACCACTCGCCACTTCAAAGAATTAAAGGAACAGCACTTACCTTTCCTTCAGTGTTTTTTGAAGCGATGTAGCTCTGTGAAAAATGGTCGTTTCGAGATGAAAAAAAAAGCATTTTGAAGCTTCAAGTCTCTAGTTGCGAAATCTTTTAGCAACAATTTTTTTGTGAGGTACGTTTATCTCGGAATCATAAAAAATAGCGCGAGACAAAAATTTTCGACATTAAAAAAAAAATGTCCTCCAGGTCCACGGACTCGGGAAATTTTTTTTCAGTTGAATCAATGCATCGGTCAATTAGCTTGTTTATTCAGCTTCAATTTTGTTTTTTGTTAGTCTCTCTACGTCAATTTTTTGCTGAGATATCCGACTTTGAATGAAAAAAGATCCTTTTGTCTTTGATCATCGATATCTCAGCAACCAATGATCGCACAGGGAATTAAAGGGTAGTTTTGAAAACTTGAATACATTTCCTACAAGACTCTTTCATTGATTTTTGAGAAACAATTTTTTTTTCCACCCTTAACATCAATTTGAAAAAAGTACCAAAAAAAAAATGACTTTTTCTGGTGTTTCAGTAACTCTACCTCTACTTTACAAAAATTCATGGAAAGACTAATATTGCCAGGTTTTTTTTCAGCTTGATGTACCCCCAATAGCCCTATAAATTTTCAAATTGATCCATTGAACCGTTTTTCCGGACCGATTGATCAAAGTTTTACAAAACAAATGAAGGAACAGCCTGAATCCTATGCAAAGTTTCCTTTTGAATTCTGACTAGAGTCCTTAATTGCAAGCGTTACATTTCGCTCCCGGATCCGATCCGATGTTCGACTGGATCCCGATTGAGAAATCAGGATTCTAGTCCGAATGGGACTGTATCCATGACAATATTTCTGCACGGGTTACAAGGAATATTAAAAAAAAAAATGAACATTGTAAAATATGAAATATCCTGCTTCAGCACTGTATTGTACTTCGAATTTTATTTTTCTCTCCATCCACTGTTTCATTCTCCAAAACATCGCCAACCTTCGGTTACAAATCTCCCTCGTACACAGAGATTTTCCTTCGTAAAAAAAAATCGTTTCTCCCTTTGGCCCTTTTTGCTAAAGTGCGACGGATTGCAATAACGAACGTGAACTCGCCCATTCGTCACGTGACTCACGTCTCACTGCATGGTCTCTTGCCGCACGAGCGGCGTCATGCACCAACTCTCTGCGCGGATGATGCTGCAGCTAGTAACAGTGCAAACGGAGACTCGCCGTCTCGTACTCTTGGCTTTTTTTCACTTATGACTGGTCGAGACGAAGCCCGGTTGTCGGTTAATCTCAGTGACCAACGTGTAACGTGTGTAACGCGAATGCTGCGCCTGGACCAGACTGCATCTCTCTCTTTCTCTCTCTCTCTCTCTCTCTCTCTCTCTCTCTCTCTCTCTCTCTCTCTCTCTCTCTCTCTCTCTTCCACTCGCAATGTTACCTCCCCTCTCTCACTCTCTCTCTCTCTCTCTCTCTCTCTCTCTCTCTCTCTCTCTCTCTCTCTCTCTCTCTCTCTCTCTCTCTCTCTCTCCTCTGTTTCTGTCTCTGTCTCTATCGCCGCGTTCTCTTTTATTCGAGCATTAAATCTCGAGTCGTAATAATATACGCAGTTCGCCCACGCATCGCGTTTTACTATACTTACTCACGAATGAGAAGCGTATCTACTTTTTCCATTTACAGACGCATGTACGTACATGTATTTTTTTTTCAAATTTGATTTTAAATTAAATTAATTCGAAATGCAGTTTCTATCATTTTTCGTCTACCCGTGCAGAAGTTATCGTAAAGATCCAATTGGATTCCCACACTTGTCTCTACCCGTGCCAAAATATTGTCATGGATACAGTCCGATTCGACAGACCTAAGGTCCGATCGGGATCTGATCGGAACTTAGGTATCCCTAAGAAATTTCTCCACAGGTACCTCCTGATAAGGATCTAATTGATCATCGCATTGGATTCCTATACTAAAACGTCACGCTCGTACAATGGATTCTAATCAGGATTCCCTGTTGGAATCTAATGTACAAATCCAATTTGAAGCCTAGAGGATTGCCACATCATTGCACAGAATCTGAGACGATTCTTAAGGGGCCAGTCCACTTTGGAGCCACGAAAAAAAGGCTATTTTCGCGATTTTTTTTTTGAGGATTTTATAAAAGATATGAATATAAAAGTTGTTGGGCTTGATAAATAAAGTCTTGAAATACATACAAAAAAAAATTTAATTCATTTTTATTCATTTTTAAGTACAAAGACTATAGTTTAACGTAACGCCGCAAAAATAGGTGGGCTAGGTAGCTCCATCACAACTCGGCAACGGCTTGTCTGAAACGAAAAAATCAAAGTCCATTAGATTCAGTATGACACCAGCTACAACATGACCCTCGGATATAAAGTTTTATCAAAAAATAAAAAAATGGCAGATGAAAAACGAAAAAAAAGTAAAAAAAACGCGTTTTTTCGCAGTTTTTCGCCAAAAAAAGAGTAAAAATCAAAATTTTAAAACCATCGAGGGTCATCTTGTTGCGAATCATGTTTAAAATATGTCGTTCAAATTTCAAGAGAATCGGTTTATTAGTTTTCAGGATACGATGGAGCTAGATTTTGAAAACGTTGTTTCGAGAAAAACGCGTTTGAAGTTTATACTATGAAAAACTCTTACCTAAACTCAATCGGCAATATTGACACAATATTTCTGAATTTATGTACTTTCGAAAACAGTAAAAAAAATCGATTCTTTGAAATTTTCAACGTGGACTGGTCCCTTAATGAATTCTCTAGTATTCGGTACGTTGAATTTTCTGAACGAAATATATAGATATACAAAATGAGTGGATGTTAAAAAAGTATAAATCTTATCTTAAAATAGTATAAATCGCTATAAAAAGTATATCTTATAAATCGATGTCAATCACATCGTCGAAAATCCACTTTAGTTATCGTTTGTTATTTATCTTACCGCACTTTGACATGATATAAATTCACAAGTACACGCTCACGGAGCGTGCAGGTTATGTTTCAACACGTCGAGTTATTTTCTCGTGACTTTTCACATATTTTCGATTCGAACGTGGTAAGAATTCTCAAACGGCGTTCATCGGGTAGCAGTGCAGAATCTAGTTGAATCCCCATGAGAACTCCCTATGTGCAGTGTCCCTAACAAATCCCTATAGAGATGTAGATGCATCTTTGGACTCCCCAACAAATTTGTGCACGGGATCGCGAAAGGATTTTTTTTTCCGTGAAATCAAATGTTTCCTATTGCATTCTATTATGGAAATGATTTATTTCGAATATATTTATTTATTCAAATCAAGATCTATTTAATATCGTCTGATAACCAATTATTTTATTTATTCCTAATAAATCTGTGATCCGGTTTCATCTGTTCAAAAAGCAATTCAGTTAAATTCACCAAATGTATCTATTTAATTTTTTTAATTCAAATTAAATAGAATTTTCGTAGAGTCAAACGTTTTTCTATTTGATTTAATTGATTGTCTCTTTTCATTGCAACGAATACTTTCTTATTTGATTCAAGCTATGGACCAACGCTTGGGTTTGTTTGGGTTGGCAGAAATATATATTTGAATCAAATAGACGTTTATTCACGCTGATAAAAATATTTCTGATACAAAAATATCTCACATACGTTCAAAGAAAGAATGTGCTTGATTCTAATCTTCATTTATTTAATTAAAATATATTTAATATTTAACAAGAATAGCTGGAACAAATAAAAATATATATTTGAAACAAATTGGATCGTAGTAGGCCGTGAGACAAGGAAAAAACCTATTTGATTTAAATAGATCCTATTTAAATTATTATTTTTTTTGGCAGCGTAAAAAATTCACAAACGTCTTCATTTGGGAAATGACGCGGCATCCACTTGAATTCCAATGTGGACTCCGTATGTGCGGTGTCCCTAACAAATCCCTATCTGGGGATTACCGAACAAATTTCTGCACGGATAGTCGTTTCGTTCTTCAGGCTCAGATTAAGTTGGTCTGGTTAGCAAGCGCTGCTGACACGATATTTATCATTTTTGGAAACTTCGTCTATTTGACAGCAGTTGGCGTGAAAACGGCTGAAGTTCCTCTACCTTTGGTGCGTCAATATACATGCTTCCAGAATATGCCTGCCTTTTTTTCTGGATCCGTCAAGTAAGAGCTGAGAAATTGCGATTTTCCTTTTAAATTGACAGTGAGAAGTGATACCCTTCAGAATTTATTTAAAAAAAATTCTCTTCAGTAAATACCCAAAGTACAATAAAACAGTATCATTAGCATTGAACGTTATTCGGCTCAATTTCGTATGCGTCTCTATCTGCCGATGTGATTATGATAATCTAACAAACCATATAGAAAACAGATTTTCCTAAACTACAAGGCAGGTTTTATTTTTTATGTAGAGAAAACGTGTTTTTTTTTTTATCATAACCTTCGTACATAATCCTTAATACGATATGACCCTAAAATCCATTTCCGACATACACACGAGCGAAGCCGCGAGCAATATCTGGTTTCATATATATACAGGGTTGTCCAATGACTATTAGCACCTTGGATATCTTCGAAACTATAAGGTTCACAGAAATATTTGCTGAAATGAAATTGCACAGTACGAAAGGGGCCATCCGATAGCGATAATAGTTTTTTTGCAGGTGGAGGTACTTCGGACATTTGAAGGTCAACTGCATTTTTTTAAATGGATCGGTATGTTTTTTTTTCTGTATCATGAAAGAGGAGCTTAAAACGAGTTCAACGACCTATAACATAAGGTCATTGAAGGTCATAGAAAGTACAGAAAGGCGATAATACTTACAGTTTCGGTAGTAAATAAAATTACTACGTTTATAGTAAGATAAACGCCTTTCTGTACTTTCTATGACCTTCAATGACCTTACGTTGTAGGTCGTTGAACTCGTTTTAAGCTCCTCTTTCATGATACAGAAAAAAAAACATACCGATCCATTTAAAAAAAATGGAGTTGACCTTCAAATGTCCGAAGTACCTCCACCTGCAAAAAAAACTATTATCGCTATCGGATGGCCCTTTTCGTACTGTGCAATTTTATTTCAGCAAATATTTCTGTGAACCTTATAGTTTCGAAGATATCCAAGGTGCTAATAGTTATTGGACCACCCTGTATATATAAATAGGGGATCGATAACGTTCTTAGAAATTCGAATGTGTGCCTCCCACTCGCAATGTTACCTCCTCTCTCTCTCTCTCTCTCTCTCTCTCTTCCTCTCTCACACACGCACACATTCATCTGTACGTGCTTTCCCGCTCATTTTTACGAGCGACGATAACATTCCCAAAGTGGTACGCGACAGCATCGCTCAAGTTACGCGCATTTACGTGCCCAGCTCCGTCGGTGTTTATAGCGTGTACACATATACATGTGCCTGTTATGTCGTAGAATAATGCGAGCTAGAGCTTAGGTATTTGGGACGAAAACACGTGTTTTCTTTCTCTAATCAGCTCAAAGCTTTTGGATTACGAGCTATGAAACCAAGATCCATAAAACGGAAAGAAAGTGTCCGTTGAGCAAACATATCGGTAAGGTATGAGATACGGACCTATCATCGTGTCTGCTTTGTGTCGCTAAGATTAATCTGCTATCTGCTTTTCCGGTATTTTTCGATACTGTTGTATGGAGGTATAGACGGCACGGTATTAATTGAATTGTTTCGGCTCGTTGATCGCGGTGCTTGTACGCTCATATAATTCAATATTTGATTTTTCGATATATAGAATTATATATACTAGGTGTGTAAATTAAGTAGACTGATTTTTTTCATTTTTTCCATTCGAATAGAATTACAATTCGATATTGTCTCCCTCAAAATAACTTCCTTGGGAAGCCACACAACGCTGAAGACGGTTCTTCCAATCCTCATAGCAGTGCTGGAACTCGGATACTGGAATATTCTTCAGCTGGTCGTTTACAACCTTTTTTCTGTTATCGAGCGTCCCAAAATGATGTCCTTTGAGCTGATTTTTCAATCTCGGGAAGAGGAAAAAGTCACAAGGACTCAAGTCGGGCGAATAAGGAGGCTGAGAAGCCAGAGGAATGTTTTTACTGGCCGAAAACTCGTTTAATGAAATTGCCGTGTGACATCAATTTTTCTCATCCCCAATTCATTGGTCAAAATCTGATGAACGGTGGTGTGAGTCAAATTCAACTCTTCTCCGATCTTTCTGACTGTCAACCGGCGATCTGAACGCACAAGGTCCCGGATTCTGTCGGCATTTTCATCGGTTCTTGAAGATGAAGGCCTTCCGCTGCGTGGTTCATCTTCCATCGACTCTCTTCCTTCTTAAAATGCCTTAAACCATGGAAAAACCTGGGCCCTTGACAAAACACTGTCTCCGTAGTCCTCCTGAAGTTTAGCAAAAGTTTCCATTGCACTGTGCTCAAGACTGAAGCAAAACCTCATAGCCCACCGGCGCTCGAAATTGATGTCACTCATTTTTAGAAAGCACTAGAAAAAAATGTTTCAAGAAAAGATCGAAAAAAGCGAATTGAAACTCGTATTGAAGGCGTATCTTTGGTTATAACCATAGCTTTGGTTATAACCAAAAAATGTTCATCACCATAACTTTGGTTATAACCAAAAAATGTTCATCTCCATAACTTTGGTTGTAACCAAAAAATGTTCATTACCATAACTTTGGTAATAACCAAAAATTATTATCACCATAACTTTGGTTATAACCAAAAAATGTTCATCACCATAACTTTGGTTATAACCAAAAATTATCATCACCATAACTTTGGTTATAACCAAAAAATGGTCATCACCATGACTTTAGTTATAACCAAAAAATGGTCATCACCATGACTTTGGTTATAACCAAAAAATGGTTATCACCAAAATTGTAGAGTATTAAATTTCCTACAATTTTCGTTATGATCATTTTTAGTAAACAGTTGAAAATGGACGAGTTATTAGACAAAAAGGAATTTCCATGAAATTCAAGATGGCGGCCGAAACTTCTGCAGAATCGGGTTGAAAATCTGGATCTCGACCATCAATGACTCTCCCGAACGATTCTAGAAAAAAAGATACTGGTATTTTGATTATTGCAATTTTAAATGTACATCCCGACTGAACTACCAAAGAATTCGGCTCATTCAAAAGTGTCATTTTTTTGTCCCTCCTTTGCCGTATACTGGGGGGGGGGGTGAGTGGGGCTACAAAGAAAAGGCCACGCAAAGACGAAGCCCATGGATGTTTGCTCGTCTCTTATAGACCAAAAGGGAAGGTGTACCCACGTCCCAGAACCGGCCATTGCTGAGCGCATACACGCCGGGCGGAGAAAGAACCCGGCAAGGTAGAAGGGCCCCAGGCCGTGCACGGGCGAACGACTCGCTGCGTATTACCACGCGAGGAATATTCTGCTACTCGCGTGGGACGTGCCGCGAGCAATTTCCCATATTTTTATGCCTCTTTTCCTTCTTAAATTCTGCTTTCTATTTCGTCGATTTGACGTTTCTTCTTCTTTCTTCTTTTCCTATACTTCGCGGTCCTGTGGTACTTTCTCCGGGTCAGCCTCCACAAAACTGATCTCGCGCGAAACACGTGGGCGCGAGATGACCGATGAATTTCCAGTGAGTTTATCGTGAGATCGTGCGAACTTGTTTGAAGCGCGCCCGAGAGTTAACTCCGCGGGGCCTTGTTATGGGCCCAATTGTGTAGGCGCGAGACTTATCTGCCGGGGTGAACGGATCGGTGAATGACTGGTGCAGCAGCATATCTCACAATGACAATAATCTTCTTGACACGCGGAGACCGTATAGTGAACGGGAGGTCGAACAACATCCCGTGCAGAAATTGTCGTAGAGTTCCAATTGGATTTTCATACGAGATGTGTAAATTAAGTAATGAGACTGGCAACGTAGCGTTCGATCTGGTAATACCTGGGACGCGGGACTTAAAGGGGCGGCAGGTGAACATGTGATACACCTTCAGTAAGAATTTCAACCCGCTAGAGTCATTTGGTTGTCCGTAGCAATTTTTTTCGTGAAACAGCTTTTTCTATTGCGTTCTAAAAATGAGTGACATCAATTTCGAGCAACGGTGTGCTATCAGGTTTTGCTTCAGACTTGGGCATAGTGCAATGGAAAATTTTGCCAAACTTCAGCAGGCCTACGCAGACAATGTTTTGTCAAGGGCCCAAGTTTGTCGGTGGCTTAAGGCATTTTCAGAAGGAAGAGAGTCGATTGAATATGAACCATGCAGCAGAAGGCCTTCATCGTCAAGAATCGATGAAAATGTCAACAGAATCCGGGATCTGGTGCGTTCAGATCGTCGGTTGACAGTTCGAATGATCGGGGAAGAGTTGAATTTGACTCACACCACCGTTCATCAGATTTTGACCAATGAATTGGGCATGAAGAAAATTGCTGTCACACAGAAATTTCAATAAACGAGTTTTTGACGAGTAAAAACATTCTTGTGGCTCCTCAGCTTCTTTATTTTCCTGACTTGAGTCCTTGTGACTTTTTCCTCTTCCCGAGATTGAAAAATCACCTCAAGGTACGTCATTTTGGGACACTCGATAACATAAAAACGGCTATAATCGACCAGCTGAAAGCTATTCCAGTATCAGAGTCTCTGCACTGCTATGAGGATTGGAAGAACAGTCTCCAGTGCTGTGTGGCTTTCCGAGGAAGTTATTTTAAGGAAAACAATATTGAATTGTAATTCGATTGGAATAAAAAAAAATGAAAAAAGAAACAGTTTCATTACTTAAGGCCTTAGGCCACTTAAGGGTTTTCCAAAAATCGATTTTTTTTGTTGTTAAAAATGTACCGTAGTACCTATAAAATTATATTCCAAAAGATTATGGGTGTGAAAAATCTCTCAGTACTCGATTTTCGAATTCTAGCGCAACCCCTCTTAATTCATATCGTGACTACTACTAACTTTCTACTAACTTTAAACGCGTTTATCTCAAAATGCATTTTTCAAGCCGGCCGGACTCATAACTGAAACAAATTTCAACCAATCCACTTGAAATTTTAACTGTATATTTAGAATTCCATTTTCTGAGGCACTACGTAGGATTTTTTAAATTATATTGCATAGTTCCTTTTTTATAAACAATTTTCTGACGATTTTCTCATGGCATTTTATACTTTTTGTTTTAGAAATGCGCCATTTTGACAAAAAACAATATATCAAAAAAATCCTACGTACTTCTATAGCTATTCTTATATATAATCGAAAAAACTTTAGTGTCTCATCATAAATAAAAAATTATAGGAGCTGTTGTTCCGGCCGTTGATCTTCCGGAAATAAAGGCGTCATCGGAAAAATGCTGCACAGTCGCCATTTTGACATGTATCGCTGTGAAAAAATAATTTTCTATAGTCAATTACGTGTATAATAAAACCCCTATTTCGTAATTCCAATTGATTTTATGGTTTCGCTGAAAGAAAAATCACAAAATATGCCTTTTTTTTGGTCTCTAGAGTGGCCTAAGGCCTTAATTTACACGTCTCGTACTCGTCCCTACTTCCTGATAGGGGTCCAATGAATCGTGATAGGGATTCAAACTGCGCCTTATCCTATACTTTACGAAACTGAAGTTTGCATCATTGATATGCAACGAAAATGATTATTTTTCAATAGCTCGAATTTCTTGTGGCTAATCTTCATTACGGAAGCCCATCAATAATTTTTTAAGTCGCTTATTTAGAGATCTATAATTTTATATAAATATGTACAAGTGAGTAAATAAAAATATAAAAAAGAATTTTCGTTGCATTCCAACGATCCAAACTTCAAGACCATTTTACAATTGGATGAGCGTTCACTTCTATATTTCCCCATTCGCTTGATTCCCACAAGGCCCCGTCAATACTCAAACCCTTAGACATTCCAACTTTTATTGGAACTTCCTTGACAATTGTTCGCAAGGCAAAATATATTGTTTTTCACACCCTCGTATTTCTCCAACATCGCTCGATCTTTACACTCTGATTTCAATTCAGTTGCAATATTCCATATCAATCAAACGTCTCTCGTACCGTATCCTGAGTCCTGAAGTCCAAGAAAATCTTTTCTACAGCCCGAGTAGAAATATTGTCAGGCTGGCTTGATATTTGATCCGGGCCTGATCACGTTGTAGTACGCAGGCCTTACTTAAGGTATGCCTCAATTTGCTTGATCCGGTCGGTGTCAGGTGATAGTCAGGCAACTGGATGTAGTGTTTCCTCCAGTTGCCTGATCCAGCTAGCTTCAGGCTATGGTCAAGTAAGTGGACTTACGGCTTGCCTCAATTCGCCTGATCCAGCTAGCTTCAGGCGATGGTCAAGCAACTGGACTTACGGCTCATTTCAATTCGCCTGATCCGACTAATTAAGTAGTCGGATCAGGCGAATTGAAGCATCCTGACTAGGCGATGATGTTTCAATTCAATTAATCCTTGAAAAATTAAGCCCTGATCAGGCTTAAATTTTTTGCACTGATCAGGCCTTTGTTTTTTACGCTGATTAGGCTTTGATTTTCTATCCTGACCAGGCCTTTATTTTGCACTGTAATCAAGCCTTGATGTTCTATCCTGGTCAGGCCTTGATTTTTTCACTGATCAAGTCTTGACGTTCTATCCTGGTCAGGCCTTGATTTTTTCACTGATCAAGTCTTGACGTTCTATCCTGATCAGGCCTTGATCTTTTTCATTGATCAAGCCTTGATTTTTTAACCTGATCAGATCGAAGTCCGGGAAAGTGTCACAAAAATGATTAGGGCTTGATTAAAAATCCTGATCAAGGCATGAAAAAGAAATCAGGATGCCTGATCAGGCCTTTCTTGTAGCCGGAGCAGGATTTCTACTCGGGAGGCGTCACGTTGACGGTACTTGCAAAAGTAACACTCATTGGCGATTAAAAAAAAAAAAAAAAAACGTGCCTTTCTATAATTTTGTCGCGAAGAATAATTAAGATTGGAATTTCCCACGCAGAAAGATTACACTCGAGCTTACGAGTTTCATATTTTCCATGGATCGTGCCCACACACGAACGTTATGGCACGCTGAAATGTACATACATCTGGTATATAAACGTTGTACGGAGAGCGCGTAGTTAATTCTTCAATTTACCGATAAGAAATACCGCTTGTATTTTCCTTATCAGTTGCGCGAGTCAGAGGAATCGCGCGGTACCGTTGTTCACCCATATACTCACGCATTTGCAAGTTCGTAGTTGTATTCATATAATACGCGGACGGGAACATCAAAGTCCATCTTAATATTCTCGTTATCGTAATAAGTCAAACGTGTACCGATACGAAATAAAAATGCACGAAAATTCCGCGATCTTATTAGCGGATAGGATGACCCAGTATGATTATCTTCGTAATTGGTGTATACGCTGCATATCGCACAACAGCCAACAGAAAATATGGCAAAATCGCGGGAAGCCCTTTGCGAATGAGAAAATTTGTTGTCGATTATGAATGTACGCGTGGTTATGGTGTAGCTTAATCAAGATCCGTTCGCATGAGAACATACAAG
Organism: Ophion ventricosus; assembly: GCA_963932345.1. Lineage (NCBI taxonomy): Eukaryota > Metazoa > Arthropoda > Insecta > Hymenoptera > Ichneumonidae > Ophion > Ophion ventricosus. Next base: position 3,491,472 of record OZ010714.1, on the reverse strand, counting down.
ATAAGTAGAAGCTCTATTGCGCGCCGATGCCGGTTCTCCCACGTCATCCATCTACAATTTAACTATGTGTAAACACCGCGTGTACTCGCGCTCTCGCACGCGATTTCATCGGTTACGCAACGGAACTCAAGGGAGAGAGAGCGAGAGAGAGAGAGAGAGAGAGAGTCTCTTGTTTAATTTATCGTCTTCGTCATTCTCGTTGTCTCAACCATGTGGCAAGGTATGGACGGACGGCTGAGAATTCAAAGTGCATTGCTTCCAGCACATGATTCATGGTGCAATCCAAGCAAAACTTGGCCATAGTGCCAAGATTTTTCGACATTGGGGTTAAAAAGGGTGTCTCAAAATGACCTGATATTTTAATTTATTAATGACACGTATTATTTATTTGACAAGTACGAATATTTTTATTTTAATATCAAGTACAAACATAGAGGGTTATGTGCGAAACACAATGTCCGATAAATGGCCGCCTCGTCCCTGCTTGCAAACGTTCACTCTTTTGACGAAATTTTCAATAACATTTTGGCATAATTGTGGACTAATTTCATTGATGGTACCCCGAGTCGAAAAATAAAAGTCTCATTTTCCGGCGTGTTTTCGGTCTAGACCGAATTCACGTCGAAAACCGGCCGGAATAGCGAACCATTCCGGCCAGGCTTTGCAGGCCGAAAACACGCCTGAACTCGGGATTTCGGTTTCTCCGTCAGCCTGCTTTCTCGGGCCGAAAACACGCTGAAACTTACGATTTCAGCCTCTTCATCAGCCCGCTTGCTCGGGCCGAAAACACGCAGAAATCTGGAATTTCGGTCTCCCCATCGAGTATCAATATTTGGTAATATAATGAGTGATAATTAGTGCAATTCGATCTTGCTTCCTCTTAAATAATCTCTACGATAATAAAGAAGATCCTTTTCACGGTGTTTTTTTTTATTCAAAATAATGAATTTATACAGAGCGTTGAGTAAATTAGTTGGGAGTTAAAGTGATGTAAAATTAGGAGTTAAAGTGGTGTAAAATTTGAGCTTTGATCAGCTGAATTCTGCCAATTGTTGAACTGTTCTTGTGAGTTCGATTGATAATGAGGAGCCTGTAACCTGCGACGTCGATCAGTAGACCGAAAAAATGAGTATCGGCATATTTTCGGCCTGAGCAGAACGCTGACTGATGTAAGCTGAAATCCCAAGTTTCGGCGTACTTTCAGCCTGCAACCCGTTAGGCCGATCAACAACGCCGGAACTAAGTTCCAGCGTTTTTTTTCCGCCACATTTTCGGTACGTTCCGGTTTATAAGTCGCCTGAATTATTGCGATTTTAAAAGATTCGTCGTTTTTTCGATCTAAGTCGCCAACCGTAGGCCAACTTTTACAATTACGGCCGAATCGAATAAAGTTTTCGGCCTTAGTTTTCGACTCGGTTACGTCCAAGTGCCACGTCCACCAAGTGGACGTGGCACTTGGTGGACGTCCACGTCACGTGAATGGAATTAAATCGCCGTAAATTTGGAAAATATTATATCATCAAGATTTAGGATCAAGCGATTGATTATGCTAAGTTTCAAAATAAATCGACCGAGTAATTGTCGAGAAATTAATTAAAGTAATGAGGAGTATCGCCCTTTTTAACGACGAATTAATAGCAATCATTGGAAAACTCAGTATATATTGATTTTTTGGGTAATTATTGATAATAATAAGATGATCCGAATGTATTAATTAAATTTTAAAATTCAGAAATTTTTTTGTTGGTCAGTTGAAACAGGAGTCACTGACAAAACGTCAGTCAAGCACCCGCCAATATCGTCGAATTTGCCTTCAATTATTATTAAAAGTGGACAATTAACATTTTTAAGTGTTAATTTTGTTGAAGAAAGTGTTCCAGACGCCACGACAAGAGATGGAAACACATTACTTTCCTTTTTTACCCGAATGTCACGTCAGTAGTCCTAGTTTTTTTTTTTTAAGTTAACACTTTGCAGCAGTACATCAATAATTGATATCCATTTGGTTTCAATTTTCATCACTTTGTCGATTCACTATTCCCAGTTCCCCAGAGGCGCCCGGGTGTGTTTTGCCCACAGCTACTCTTTTCCCGAGCAATACTATAGGGATTAATAAGAGGGTACAAAAGGTGAAATGAGTCGAGAATGTTGAGTGAGATGGTTTATTAGTAGGTAAGTTATTGATATTATAATTGTCAACCACGGAACGCTTCTTTTTTTCGCCACTCGTAAGAGTGTCTGGTTTTCGTCAAGCAACTGCATTCATTTTTTTTTCGAACGTTTCTTCATTCAATAGCCATGATGCTTGCTCATTGTGCTCAGGCGTTGCTCGCTTTGTTTTATTTCGTTCGAGAATTTTCACGTTCCTACAATACCGTACCGCATTTGTGCACGAGGGCACAGGGAAACTGTCGAAAACCCGTGCCGATAGAAACGGCCACATTTTTGCCATATTTCGGCTGCTTTCGCAATCGGCAATTTGATCGTTTAAATATTAAATGGGGAAATTGAATTGCCCTCCGTCCATGTGCGAGGCAAAAAGGCAGAAAGTCATGCAAAGTGCACAAAGTATGTAAAGGTCTGCAATTGTCCTCTAGCTGCATTCTCTTCTCGGTAGATCTTTGACTCGCGATACATGTTACGTCTCGTATTCTTGACTTAGCAATTTTCTCAGTCGACTTCCATCCTCCTTTTTAGCTATGCATATGTATGTTATGTGTGTACATATATATATATATATTTATATATGTGTGTGTATATGCATATACTTGCATACAGTCCTCGTCTCTTTTGTTCTTTTTCGTCCTCGACGTCTCCGGTGACCCGTCGCGACCCTCCGGGGCTCCTTCTCGCCTCCTCTTCGTCTTTATGGACCCTCTCGCTCGTACTCCCAGCATCTCTTCGAAGGTGGAGAGCTCCTCGCAATGCTGCGCAAGGAGAGATATGTCTATACAGTGAAGGTACACGGGAAACTCCTTCGTGATAGTCCGCATACGAGACGGGAGAGACCTCACAGACTTCGAAAGTCTCGAAAGAGCCAAAGACGAGACGATATATAAGAAGAACCGCTCGGTTAAAGAAAGACGAATGTATTACATGTATTTATATGTGTGTATGGTCATGTATACTCTGCCTTTTTTAACGTTTGCTTTCGCGGCGTGACTCTCTAATATTCATATATATGTAATATAAAAAAAAAAGGAGAAAGAAAAGTGGCCAATGTGCAGACGTAATGAAACGAAACACACAAGACATACCGAGAGTAGGTGGTACATATACGTGGATGTGGTTTTTCTTTTACGTCTGCCCACTACACGAGCGAATAGCCACAGCTGTGGAGTTCTCGCTGTTCAACTCCGCAGTCTCTTGACGTTACCGCGCGCGAACGATCAAACGTGACGAGAAGCGTTTCGTTAACGCGACGGTGTCTGCGGTACTTTACTGAATTAGTGCAGTTATGAAGGGGTTCGTGCGGAATCGTTGAATCTTCTTTCGGGAACTTTTGGCTTGGCCTTGAACTTGAACATGCTGAAAGGGTACTCCATTGGACGGGATTCATGCAGAGTCACTGTGTGGTAGCTTTGCGTTTATCGGACTATGGATTCACTAGGAAATCCTCGAGGAAGTCTCTCCTAGGAAGATAGCCTTGTGCGGAAATTCGTTGGAGTGTCCCCAGTTCCTACCACATCCCTGTTGGGATTTGATAGGGATGCCGCACATTGGGAGTCCTCATTGGCATGCAATTGGATTCTGCACTGTTCCCCGATGAACGCCTTGTAGGAATCCTTACCACGTTCGAATCGAAAATATGTGATAAGTCACGAGAAAAAAAACGACACGTTGAAACATAACATGCACGCTTGGTGAGCGTGTGTGGTGATATTATGTCAAAGTGCAATCAATCAAATAACAAACGATAATTACAGTGGATTTCACTAATGTGATTCAAATCGATTTTTAAGATATACTTTTTTAAGCGATTTATCCTGATTCAAAATTTGCAGCCTCCTGTGAACAATCGTAGGACCCATTTCTTTTGTAACACAAGCCGCCAGCCTCCGTTGAGGCATTTGGTCCAGTGTAGCCTGTGTTAGTCCTTCGAAACCTTCTTTCGATCCCCAGTTTCAGTGAAACATGCAGAACACAGGTCTCCTTAACCTGCTTCCAATCTCAAGTCCGTTGCCTCGACCCTACCTAACCTGCTTTAAGCCCAAACTCGATATCTCCTCCATCAACACTCCATTGTAGCCTGATCAGTAACCCGTTCGATGACGAAATAAATACGTTTTCGCTGAATGGAGGGTCCGGAGGGTCCACAGTGCGCCTACAGTAGGCTAAATGGAGGGTCCAGAGGGTCTACAGTGCGCCTACAGTAGGCCGAAAGGGGAAGTTCATTTAAGGCCCTAACGTATTGGTATTCCAAACATTTTATCCTCGTTTAGGTACGTGATAATCCCCTGAAGTACAGGGAGCATTGAACTTTTGCTTGATATTTGGATGGCTGGTACACATTGACGGGTCTGCATAAACTCTGGGCTCAAAAGACAGGTTTATTTTCCATTTTTTTTACCGATAGTATTAAGATGAGGTAGTACAGGGATTTTATACACAATGAATACATAGTCTCGCCACGTTTGAGTTTTTTTTAAACAATATTGATAAACAACGAAATTCTTATTATTCGAAGAAGGTGCCGCCATTGCTGCATGGCTAATCAGTGCGGGTGGTTCTCGCAACGAGGGTGATCTGAAATGAAACATTTTAAAATCTACTTTTAGTATAATTATAGAAAGTTTCGTATAGACTGATAGTTTGTTTGAAATTTTGCAAATGACCAAAATACTAGGGGGCTAGCATACTATGCAGTTGCTATATCCCGTGTGGAAAATTGGCAGGGTATACCTAATACAATTCGGGGCCTTCAGTGGATTATTTGTGGATTCCACAGTAGGGTTTTTCGTAAAAGAGCCGGGCCGGGCCCCTATTAGAGAATCGTAGGGTAGGTAAGTTGACTAAAACTATGGTCTAAGTACGAAGACCAAGTAGAGGCCTTTAAGGGGTGTAGTTGTAGATTTCTCAGTAGCGATTTTCCCAATACTACTAGACTTTAGACAGTAGACGAGCTGTGATGCTTTGAAGCAACACGCATGCAGTGCTTTCATTGGAAAAACGCGGGATCAGACGTGTCAAGAAATACGACAGAATTCTAAGCCTCAAATGTATTGGAAATAAGACATTTCTTTTTCACAGTGCACACACACGCGCGTATGCATATGGCTGCAATAATTTGTTATGAGGCACCGATGAGGCAATTTTAAAGGTTCTGGTTATTTTGCCTTCAATGGCCCTTGGTAGCAAAGTGTGACCGGCCACTGATGGTCCATGTGAGGCTTCCAGACCAGGGCCTTGATAAACGTTAGGGAAAATCAAGATGGGCCTGATCAAAGCCCAAACTCAATTTCCGCACGGGTAGACGATATGTGAGAAGTTGCCAACTCTGATATCAAATATCTCGAGCTAAAAAACTTAAAATTCTTTGTCAATTTCACATACAGTTAGGTATGACAGTTCTTTTTGACAGGCCCTCTACGTTAAAATACAATCTGAAAATCCTCGTCAACACAACAATCTATTACAAATGACTACGAAGCTCTTGTATTCATCGAGAAATATATTTTTCATCACCAGATCTCCAAGAAATATTAGATTCTTCGGCCGATGTACAACTGCTCGCGAATTCGGGATTCTTCGTTCAGCTCGCATCCTTTGAATACACGAGAATGCACTCTAATCATAACTCGCAGACGTTGATGACGTAGGAGGGGCTTTAGAGAGGTGGTGGAGGAGGAGGAGGAGGAAGGCGAAACGGCAGCGCACATGCGACATAATTGAAAGAGGTACGAGCAAAGTGCGTGGTACACGAGTCGTTTCTGCAGCGCCCAATGCTGATGACGATGACGACGTTGTTGGTGCCGGTAGCTCGAGCCCCGCACTAAGTCCAAGCACCACAGCAGTTCGTTCGCGTTCGCGTCTCGGTGCGCATGTTTTTAGCGCCTTTAAATAAACGCTACGGACGCGCTCGTTGCATTTGCGGCCTCCGAACTTCTCGTCGCTTCGTACATATATCCGCTGCAGTTCGAAACAAGCCGTATGTGCGTGCACCCTTTCGATGCGGTCGGGGACTCGAAGGAACCCAGGGGGCATTTTTCTTTGTTTTTTTTTTTGGAAAATCGGCATTTCGATAATTTTGCAATCGGCAACCCAAACAAATTCAGATAAAGTTTGGACGAGTTGCACCAACGTGTAGCCATGTTAAAAAAGGGATGATGATTTTCATTTGTTCGTGCCGAAGAAACGATTCTGCTTCTCTTGGGGATGATTTTTCTTGACTTCTTCATACGATGTCCCGAGACATTTCAATAATTCAATTTCGTCGTGATGGCAAGCCGCTTTATCTTTGAATTGAAAAATGATGTGGAATTCTGCCGGGCTTTTTCGCATCGATCCTCAATTGCTTTGGAAAATGAACCGGGGCAAGAACAAGAGTCCACTTGGATTCCCCGCTATTTTCCTATTGACGTCGTTTGAGAATTTTGCGTTTGGAATTTTCAACCGGAATTTGTTGGATTTTCAAAAAAAAATATCCTACCGTTATCCAGAGCAGAAATTTTTTGGGGTCCTTTGGGACCCCAAAAAATGCACCCACATCTCTATAGGGATTTCTTAGGGACACCGCACATAGGCAATCCTCATTGGGATACAATTGGATTCTGCATTGTGCCCCGATAAACGCCATTTGAGAATTCTTACCACGTGCGAATCGAAAATATGTGAAAAGACACGAGAAAATAAATGAGCGCATCGAAACATAACCTTTACGCTTCGTGAGCGTGTACGTATGTGGTGATATTGTGTCAAAGTGCAGTAAATCAAATAAGAAACGATAGTTACAGTGGCTTTTTAGTAATGTGACTCGAATCGATGTCTTAAGATACACTTTTTTAGGCAATTTATACTTTTTTAAGTTCCACTCATTTTGTATTTCTATATATATTGTTTAGAAAAATCAACGTACAGAATACGATGGGATGCATCAAAAATCGTATCGAATTCGGATTGATAATCTAGGAATCCTTAAGGATTCAAATTTGACTCGTACATTGAATTCCAATGGGGAATCCCGATTACAATCAATGTCGATTGGATCCCTACAACAATTTCGGCACGGGTCGTTCGGAAAATTTCGATTCACATCATGCGATATATACGTCATGCACGAGGTGTGTAAATTAAGTGATGAGACTGATTTTTTCAATTTTTTTATTCGAATAGAATTACAATTCAATATTGTCTCCCTCAAAATAACTTCTTTGAGAAGCCACACCGCGCTGGAGACGTTTCTTCCAATCCTCATAGCAGTGCGGGAACTTGGATACTCGTATAGCCTTCAGCTGGGCGGTTACAGCCGTTTTAATGTTTTCGAGTGTCCCAAAATGATGTCCCTTGAAGTGATTTTTTAATCTCGAAAATAGGAAAAAGTCACAAGGCCTCAAGTCAGGCGAATAAGAAGGCTGAGGAGCCGCCAGGAATGCTTTCACTGGCCAAAAACTCTCTAATTGAAACTGGGGACAGCAATTTTTCTCATCCCTAATTTATTGGTCAAAATCTGATGAACGGTGGTGTGAGTCAAATTCAACTCTTCCCCGATCCTTCTGACTGTCAACCGACGATCTGAACGCGCAAGATCCCGGATTGTGTCGACGTTTTCAGCGTTTCTTGAATATGAAGGCCTTCCGCTGCGTGGTTCATCTTCAATCGACACTCTTCCTTCTGAAAATGCCTTAAACTACCGAAAAAACCTGGGCCTTTGACAAACACTGTCTCCGTATGCCTGTTGAAGTTTTGCAGAAGTTTCCGTTGCACTGTGCACAAGTCTGAAGCAAAACCTGATAGCACACCATTGCTCGAAAACGATGTTACTTATTTTTAGAACGCACTAGAAAAAACTGTTTCACGAAAAATAACCCTGCGGACAGCCAAATGACTCTAGCGAGTTGAAACTCGTACTGAAGGCGTATCACATGTTCACCTGCCGCCCTTCCAATTTCCGCATCCCAAATGTTGCCCGATCGAACGCTACGGTATCAGTCTCATGACTCAATTTACACACCTCGTATCCAATAATTGTTGAAACATTAAGTTATTAGGTCATGTTGAAAATGCTAGGTTTAAAAAAGAACTTGCTCCACGAGCTGCTATAATTCTCATTTCCCGTTTACAAGCGGACCTCGTTAATCCGAATCTCGCATCACCAGGGCAACATCACCCTCAACAAACAAAAAAAAAACAAACGCGACAACTGTTACTTATTTTTCGACAAAGATGTGCCATAGCCAGACAAATCTGAGACTTTACAGACGATCCTAACGTACGTGAATCAAGTATGCACATGTGTGTGTCCATGTTGAAGACGAATAGGAAAACGATAAGGACGCGATTTCGTATCGCTTTTCCATTCGCATGTTTGGAGCCCGTTGGACATTCGCCGTTGGATTACATTGAAAGAGGCGTTGTATACCGCGCGACTCCGGATAAGCCCCCGAACTTGACGATCTCCAAGCATTCGGAACATCGATTTATCGAGACAACCGGCTACTTTAGCGCCCCATACTCGCGATCGAGTCTCAAGCGGAAAAGCTTTTCGCGTTACTCTCGTTTCTATCGTGTGTATATCTCGACGCGATAGACCTATATCTCAACGTGTCCTCGGGAACATCATTTCGTAGAGTGCTCAATGCTCGTCTAGCATCCCGTCTGTCCACCTTTCTTTCTCTCTCTCTCTCTCTCGCTCTCTCTCCCTACAATCCAACGTGAGAAGTGCACTCGTTGCTGCCTAGCTACATACGTAGGGCTTTCCAACTTCGGATACAAGACTGGCGATCCATTTCGCGTCCGTATCTGTGGCCCAGTTTCTTATCATCGACAAAGGCATTTTTTTTAGAATCTCTCTCTGTCTGTCTCTCTATCTTTGTCGCTCTCTTGATACCCGATTCGATCGCGACTGCCCAACGTGATGATCGTGAACTAGAAAGATACGGAACCACGTCGTTTTGATGTTCTCGTTACGTGTTCACTTAGAACCATTTGAAAGTAGTTCGTCAATAGTAAGAATGTATTTTAAGGAGAATGGCCCGTTACGTTTTTACGGCATTCTACCCGTGCAGAAATATTGTCATGGATACAGTCCGATTCGGACTAGGATTCTGGTTTCTCAATCGGTAGCCAGTCGGACATCGGATCGGATCCGGAAAACGAAATGTGACGCTCGCAAATCGGATTCCAGCCAGGATCCTAATCCGGAACTATCAAGGACTCTAGTCAGAATCCAAATAGAAACTTTGCATAGGATCCAGGCTAGAATCCTGGAACAAGATCTAGTTCGATATCAGATCGGATCCCAGGGATGAATGTAGGAATCACCAGGAGATACCGATCCGTATCAGCTGGAGACGCTGGACGTTTTCTGAAATTATTTGCTCAAGGATCTGAAAAAGATTAGGTAACAATTGGTGCTACAGTATAACTGTCAAAACATATATTTTAATAGCAGAACTTCGAACAAAATTTTTTTCATTAAATTAAAAAATTCGAAAAAACAATACATAGACCTTGAAAGACACATTTCCTGGAGAAAAGTTATATGGATTATTTATTCTAAGTAATTATATTTAAATTAAATGGAGATCGTTCGAACTAAGGAAATATGTATTTAATTTGCTAAGAAAAATATATTTAAGGCATCCAGTCTCCATCTACTGCACATATTTTCAAGAATTTTTTTTTCATTATAAAATTTACCTCCATATTTTAATCTTTTTATACATAAAAATAGAAGTTTCAAAGTACAAGAAAACATTTTTTTTTTTAAATTTATCTTAGTGATCTGGCGGCTTGAAGTTACCCCTTCTTTCACCTTGTCGACACGAAATCTTAACTTTGAAGCATCTGAAAACAAAAAGTCGAGTACTTTATTATTAAGTGGAGTTGTAGTTATGATCCCTACTAAAAACTTTCACCCCCGATAAAAAGAAAACAAAATGGCGCACTTTTGAATTTTTCGACTGTTGTAGAATTTTTCAAGCTAGGATTAAGTATGAATGAATATTTATACATTTAGTTGGGATCGAAGAGATACACGCATAGAATATGTGCTACGTAGTTTGCGCCATCTGGATGCCGATGAGGACACCCCTTCTAGGGAATCCTTATCATATCCCGATCGGTATCCGATCGGAACTTAGGTATCCCTAAGAAATTTCTGCACGGAAAGGCATCTAGATTTTTCGTTTGGACGTCACCTTGCCACCCTTTGTATATAACTTATTGTTTTTATCCCCGAAAAAAGCTATCTTGAGTTATCCCATCGGAGTTGAATGAGTAAATAACGTAACGGAAGGAGAATCTACTTCAATCTTCCTCGTTCTGATGATCTAACGTGGGATGATGATTAAATGATCACATTTAAATTCGTCGAGTCGCGCAAATTCCAGGAATACTTGAAACAAGATCTCATTAATAAATCCCGAGGCTGAAATTCCGCGATAACCGATCGAGAACGATCATCGTTATAGGCCGCGCTCGAGTTTCTTCATCGTGACCCCCCTCCCATCGACAGGCGCAAATCGCGAACTCTCGATAAATCGAGATTGAGCAACGTGAAGTGATTGGATCTTGACCCAGCCGAGACTCTATATAGTATACATACATACAAAACTATATGTATATGGAATGGATATTTTAAACCCGTTATATCTATGCAATGTTGGCTGTCAGCGCATCTGGCTGTTTTAAGGGCAATCCTCGAAGTCGAATGTCTTCAAAATTACGTTTCTCTATATCTATATCCATATATTGTAATACATATATGGCATTCTGCCTCAACGTTCTATCCCTCTCAACCGGAAGTTTCACGTCACGACCAACGCTTCTCCGCGCGGTGCATCGATCTAATCGCGATTATTTTTCTCCTCTCTCTCTCTCTCTCTCTCTCTCTCTCTCTCTCTCTCTCTCTCTCTCTTTCTCTCTATCTCTACCTCTCTCTTTGTTGACTTTGTCTCCAGAGCCAGAATGTCGTGGCAAATAAATCGAGATGAATGAAAAGATAAAAGAGTGCTGCTGCACAATGTGACCAAGCCCTACACCTTCGACCTCATATATACGTGCACCAATATAAATCACGTTCCCGCATAGGAATAATCGGTACGGAGATCCAAGCCTTCTATCCCAGTGCATCTTGATCTGAAATCCCTCGATGTAGAAAGAAATATCGGCATTCGCGAAATCTCCTCGATTATACGTATTGTATTTATATATTAGATGAAGTAAAAAGTTCTGAGCGTTTTTTCGCTTTATTTCGACAATGAAATTAACATAGGATTATCCGATTTAGGTCAAATATGCGCCGTTTTGTTCGATAACTTTTGTCCATTTTGAAGGCAATTTCATAATTCCGCGATTGAAGAAGTCCTCGTCCCTATTGGTTAAAAAAAACTTGACCAGCTCATTTTCACAAGCCTCTCTTGAGGCCAGTTTTGTACCATCAAGAAAATTTTGCAAATGCTTGAAAAGGTGATAATCGCTTGGTGCCAGGTCTGGAATATACGGCGTGTGCGATAGAACCTCCCATCCAAGCTCTCGGAGCTTCTGGCGCGTCGTTAAAGATGTGTGCGGCCTGGCGTTGTCTTGATGGAATACAACACCCTTCCCATTGGCCAATTCTGGCCGCTTCTGGTCGATCGCCTGCTTCAATCTGGTCAGTTGTTGACAATAGAGGTCCGAATTGAGTGTTTGGCCCGATGGGAACTGCTCATAGTGGATGATTCCCTTCCAATCCCACCAAACCCACAGCAAAACCTTCTTGGCCGTTAATCCGGGCTTGGCGATCGTTTGGGCCGGCTCACCGCGATTGGACCACGATCTTTTTCGGCTGTTGTTCTCGTATGTGACCCATTTTTCATCGCCAGCCAACATCCGCTTAAAAAATGGGTCGATTTCGTTACGTTTCAGCAAAGAATCGCAAGCATCAATTCGGTCCAAAAGGTTCTTTTGCGTCAATTCGTGTGGCACCCATACATCGAGCTTCTTCTTGAGACGAGCCTTATGCAAATGGTTCCAAACGGTTTTCTGGCTGATCTTCAGGTCCTGGGCAATGGAATAAGTGCTCACATGCCAGTCCGACTCGACGATTTCCATGATTTTATCGACATTTTCGACGATTGGCCTACCAGAGCGTGCCTCATCTTCGACGTCCATATTACCAGAACGGAATCGTTGGACCCACCGCTTTGCTGTTGCATTCGATACTGTATTGAGTCCATAAACAGCACAAATTTTTTTGGCCGCCTGCTCCGCCTTTTCACCTTGGTCGTAGTGGTACTGAAGAATGTATCGGATTTTCTCTTTTTTTACCTACATTTTGAAACGCTGTAACACACAACTGGCTTCACCAAACACAAAACTGTCAAAGAACTTTTTTTGAAGCGTAATGTTACCGTTAAATCGCCGTATAGTATGACCCGATGCGATGTATACATCGCGAAATATGGCTCACTAAAGACATCTAGCGGAAAACGCTCAGAACTTTTTACTTCACCCAATACAATAGGTGACATCAAAAATGAATAGGATGCCCGAGTTTAGACTCACGCGTTTCCCGTGCAGAAATATTGTCATGGATACAGTCCGATGCGGACTAGGATCCTGGTTTCACAAACGGGATCCAGTCGGACATCGGATCGGATCCGGGAGCGAAATGTAACGCTCGCAAATAGGATGCCAGCCAGGATCCTAATCCGGAACTATCAAGGACTCTACTTAGAATCCAAATAGAAACTTTGCATAGGATCAAGGCTAGAATCCCGAACTTCTAGAACAAGATCTGGTTCGATATCGAAGCGGATCCCAGGGAGGAATGTAAAAATCATCAGAAGATACCGATCCGTATCAGCTGGAGACGCTACACGTTTTGTGAAATCCTTTATTCAAGGATCTGAAAAAAATTAGGTAAAAATTGGTGCTACAGTATAACTGTCAAAACTTATATATTATAATAAAAGAATTTCAAACAAAATTCTTTACATTTAATAACATTTTTCGAAAAAACAATATATAGACATTGAAAGACTTATATTTCCTGGAAATAAGTGATAGAGGTTATTTATTTTAAGTAATTATATTTAAATTAAATGGAGATTGTTCGAGCTAAGAAAATATATATTTAATTTTCTAAGAAAAATGTAGTTAATACGTATTTTAAATGCGTGTTTCAAATTCTTGCCACCACGTATCCGCCTTGTGCTATGTATTGATCGCCATCTGGATTTCTATGAGGATACCCCTTCTAGAGAATCCGTATCGTATCCCGCTCGGGATCCGATCGGAACTTAGGTATTCCTAAGACATTTCTGCACGGGTTGTACGTGCCTTAATTGCTGTTCAACCGTGCTATTATGAAGACGATCTAAAAGGGAAAATTCGCGAACGTTGAAAGTCTCCGGAACAATATGTTCGAGAATACTACAATACTGAGGAATTTGAATAGACAAAGGATGAAAAAAAAGTACAAGAGCAGCATCAGCAATGCAATTTGTTCTTTCATATAAATACAGCTGGCATTGAGTACAATTATATATATATATATATATATATATATATATATATATATATATATACGGGGTACGTCTTGTAGCATTGGTGTACGTATTGCAGGTATCTACATAGACATACACATGTGTACAACACGAGGCGAGTTGGACATTTCGTTGCCGCTGGCCGCGAATATCCAATTAGTACGTGGTCACGTATTCTCGCGATGCGCGGGCGCGCGGTGCGATAAAAGCGGGCGACGACGAGAGGAGCAATCCCGTTGCGCCGGACACACGGCATGTTAAACGTGATGCGCAGATCTATGAGTGTCTACTTATATATATATATATATATACAGGGTGGTTTGAAAAGTGACGACCAAAAGGCAAAGGTCTTTTGGCAAAGATCGTAGAACATACGAAGTGTGTTAATTAAGTAATGAAACTGATTTTTTTTCAATTTTTTTATTCAAATAGAATCAGAATTCTATATTTTGTCCCTCAAAATAACTTCCTTGGGAAGCCACACAGCGCTGTAGACGATTCTTCCAATCCTCATAGCAGTGCTGGAACTCGGATACTGGAATAGCCTTCAGTTGGTCGGTTACAGCCGTTTTAATGTTTTCGAGTGTCCCAAAATGACGTCCCTTGAGTTGATTTATTCGATCCCGGAAAGAGGAACAAGTCACAAGGACTCAAGTCAGGCGAATAAGGCGGCTGAGGAGCTACAGGAATGTTTTTACTAACCAAAAACTCGTTTATTGAAATTGCTGTGTGACAGCAATCTTTCTCATCCCCAATTCATCGGTCAAAATCTGATTAACGGTGGTGTGAGTCAAAATCAACTCTTCCCCGATGATTCTGACTGTCAACCGACGATCCGAACGCACAAGATCCCGGATTCTGTCGACATTTTCATCGGTTCTTGAAGATGAAGGCGTTCCGCTGCGTGATTCATCTTGAATCGACTCTCTTCCTTCTGAAAATGCCTTAAACCATCGAAAAACTTGGGCCCCTGGCAAAACACTGTCTCCGTAGGCCTGCTGAAGTTTTGCAAAAGTTTCCGTTGCTCTGTGCCGAAGTCTGAAGCAAAACCTGATAACACACTATTGCTCGAAATTGATGTCACTCATTAGAACGCACTAGAAAAAAATGTTTCACGAAAAAAAATCGCTACGGACAATTAAATGACTCTAGCGAGTTGAAACTGGTACTGAAGGTGTATCACATGTTCACCTACAGTCTCATTACTTAATTTACACATCTCGTACATCGAGGTGATTAGGATAGGTATCGATACGGGCCATCCAGATTCTCCTTTTGAACATCACTTATTGGACCGCCCTGTATATAAGAAATTATGATTTTAAGGCTGCAGCTTCAAGGACCGTCGCGTCCTGACTACAGCCAAATGTGCTGGTAGTCAACATTACATAGTCACGGGTTGAATTTTTTTTTTTTTTCCATATATATATATCTGCGCTATATTCTAGCCCGAGGTGGAGCGCGTGGAAAATTAACCCGCATCTCTATCGTGGTACACCCTGCTCAATATCTCTTCGTCCTTCGATCGATCTCGCGCGAGGGAAACGAGATTTACGAGACTCGTCTGATATCTTTCGCCTCTTCGCTCCCTCTCTCTCTCTCTCTCTCTCTCTCTCTCTCGCCCTCCCTCCCTCTCACTCTCTCTCTCTCTCTCTCTCTCTCTCTCTCTCTCTCTCTCTCTCTCTCTCTCTCTCTCTCTTCTCCTTTTCTCTTTTTTCTTCATCCATGTTGCTCGAAGCATATATAATATGCTCTCCGGCATATCAAAGAGACACGAGGAATCGCGGGAAGAAACACTCTGTATCGAGAGCGATATCGAAAAAGCCTCGGGCCGGAAGTGCGTGGGCAGTAGAACCAGTTACGATCGCGTTCTTCAAGGATACTAATAAAGTCGCGACATAGCCTCCGGGGAACAGGAGTGGTTGATGGAAAGAAAATAAAGGACAAATATATATGTGTGTGTGTGTGTGTGTGTGTGTGTGTGTACATATAAATTGGAAGGCACACAGATCGCCGATCTTACGTACGGCGGGCGATCGTCTCATCGCCGCGTGTGTTACGCGAAAGATGTAGATAGCGGCTCGAAGGAGTGAGGCAGGCCGAAGAATAGAGCCGCTGGGAACATTTTGCAACGTTTTGCCAAGTCCCTCGTCACTTCCTTGAGAATAAAAATAAATAAAAAAAACACAAAGTTACCTCTCAAAAGTAGTAGGTACGTTCGCAGAGCAGAAAAAAGGAGCTAGCTTTTCGCTCGTAATGCGCGTGTTACGGATAATGATGAATTACAATTGCGTAACGGTGTACGTCGAATATTTTATTCCGTTCTGATTGAACAAACGCGGGATACACTCGTGTACGTGAAAATTTATAAATTTCGCCGCGAATCCGAGCCCGAGGAATGTCATTCTGGAAAGCTCAATAGAGAAATTTGATGATAAGGCATCCTTTCATACGAACAATTGACATAACTCTCGTTCTTCTTGCATCATTTTCGCGTATACCAACTGCAATCTTAAATTTACCCGAGTCTAAATTTTCGAGACACGTTCAAGCTGCAAAATAAAAGCTCCTTCCCCGAACAGAGATCGGCGCTAGCGGATTATTGGGTATCTAAACGAGGGTACAATGTTTGGAATACCAATACGTTAGGGCCTCCGATGAACCTCCCGAATGGCAGAAACTGTGAACATTGTCACTCAAAGGAGGCCAATGCAGAGCGCAACTAAACCTTCGAAACTCCACGTGAACCTACTTCGAGCGCTCCCGCACAACCTACTGGCCCCCCCTTTCAGTCTACTGTAGGCGCACTGTAGACCCTCTGGACCCTCTATTCACCCTACTGTAGGCGCACTGTAAAACCTCCGGACCTTCCATTCAGCGTAAACGTATTTATTTCGTCATCAAACGGATTACCGATCAGGCCACAATGGAGTGTTGAAGGAGGAGACATGGAATTTGGGCTCAAAGCAGATTAGGTGAGGTCGAGGCAACGGACTTGAGATCGAAGGCAGGTTAAGGAGGCCTGTGTTCTGCGCGTTTCACTGAAACTGGGAGTCGAAAGAAGGTTTGGGAGGACTAACAGAGGCTACACTGGAACAAATGGAGGCCTCTTCATGGCAATGAACTCGACAAATGGGATTTGATAGTTTCAACGGTGGCTGGCGGCTTGTGCATTACAAAAGAAATGGGTCCTGCGAGTGTTCAGAGGGGGCTATACGTTTTGACTCAGGATACAGAGAAAACTTAACGAAATATGAAGTACCTGTGTCTTCAGCCTCCCACTCCAGCGACCATCTCGATTTTTCGGAAATACCCAAATTGTACAGAAAATTACGATACTCCAAAATATCGTGTACACTCGACCATCGCGAATGATCCTCAATTTTGCTCTCATCTACAGTAAAACATAAATAAAAATAAAAGTAAAGGAATACCACGTGTCATATATGGGTTTTCACAATGCCAATTATACGAACGATGCGCGCATTCCTCACCGCCGCATCTCGGTCACGCTGCACAACTGCGGAGTTGCTAATTAAGAATTGTTTATTCGAGCATATATAGGACGGGGGAAATATACCTCAAATGTTAATGTTCGCGAATTTTCTCATATTGCTTTCAATTTCTGTGAGCTGCACTTCCTATGTCCTATATAAATTCTCAACAATTGTATACGGTAAGCTCTTCTTGAGGCCGAAGAGCGTAATTGTTAAGCAACAGCATGTGTCTGTTTCAATTGCAAAACTCTCCGCGTGTGAGCACGCCACGTGCCGCCTTTATTCGTTCATCCTCATTTATACATTATTTCACGATGGCCTTTCCCATATTCGCTCGTTCGACCTGTTTTCACTCACCATATGGGGCCCTTTGAGAAGAGAGAGATAGAAAGAGTGAGAGCGGGGGAAGTCGAGAGAAGGAGGGAAAGAGAGAGAGTGATAGAGGAAAAAAGAGAGAGCGAGAGAGAGAGAGAGAGAGAGAGAGAGAGAGAGAGAGAGAGAGAGAGAGAGAGAGAGAGAGAGAGAGAGAGAGAGAAAGAGACAGAGAGCAATGGAGAGAGGTATTTATACCGTGCCTAATAAATTGCAGAGCTGCAAATTTTTTTTCGAAATTATAAAAAGCTGAGAGATAGAAAACAAAGAAAACAAAGGTGAAAGAGATGAAAAATGAACTATTGTGAAGACTAGTCAGGTCCCCAGATAACTATTGCATAAGAGAGCGAGCGAAGGAGAGAGAGAGATAGATAGATAGATAGATAGATAGATCGATAGATCGTTTATTAGTGCTCTATGATTGAACAAATCCTCTGGCACGCAATCCATAAACATATATAACAATTTTCGATTTTAGAAACCGATTTTAGAAGAAGATTTTAGAGTTTGAGAGATAGAGGGAGAGAGAGAGAGAGAGAGAGAGAGAGAGAGAGAGGTTAGGTTAGATTAGATTAGTTTATCATGCCATGGTAACACCATTAGGCAATAGGAACCAAATACAAAAAAAATACTATAATAATACACGCTCACGAAGCGTGCCGCATGTTTCAACTCGCCGATTTTTTTTATCGCAATATTTTACATATTTTCAATGCGGACGTGGTAAGAATTCTGAAAAGGCCTTAATCGAAGAACAGTGCAGAATTTCATTGGATCCCAATTAGGACTTCCTATGTGCGGTGTCCCTAACAAGTCCGTATAGAGATGTGGGTGCATCTTGCCACTTCAATAAATTTGTGCACGGGATTACGAGATGATATTTCTTTTTCGGGAGATCCAACAAAATCTGGTTGAGAATTAAAAAAAAAAAATTCTCAAACGACGGCATTCCGGAAAGTAACGCGAAATCCACTTGGATTCCAATGTGGACTTCCTACGTGCGGCATCCCCACACTGCCAAAAAAAAATATTTAATTTAAATAGAATCTATTTAAATCAAATAGGTTTTTTCCTTGTCTCGTAGCCTACTACGATTCTATTTGTTTAAAATATTATTTTTTATTTGTTCAAGCTATTTTTTTTTAATATTTAATATATTCAAATTAAATAAATAAAGATTAGATTCATATTAAATAAATAAAGATAAAACACGATACATCGCATGAATATGAGAAAGGAATATAGGTTCATGACATAAAAGTGCGGTGAGACGTAAAATTATTTTTCTTTTTTTCACTAACAAGGCTGCTATTTGGAAAAAAAAGGAAGGTATCGTCGTACCTTTTATTAATAGGCGCGACTATTTATGTATAGAAAGACTAACCATTTTTCTCGACTGCATAATGTTACAACATTCTTCCAATGAAAACAATGCCATGAGATTTTTGAGAGACTGAATTCTGTACCACTTTATCGTCTTTCTCTTTTGTCGCAGATCACAGATTTATTAGGAATAAATCAAATATTTGACTTGAATGAATAAATATATTTAAAATAAATGATTTTAATAATGGAATGCAATAGGAAAAATTTGATTACACGAAAAATCTAGTTGATTCAAGTAAATTAAAAAAAAAATCAAATAGACGCATCTAGTTGATATCAAAAGGATTTTTCTGTCAGTGTATGGAATCTCCATAGGCATGTGGCAGGATCTCGGGACTCTCCAACAAAATTCCTGTATGGGAGAGAGTGAATATAGAACATCCTCGACGATCACGATGATGACGATTTTAAAATGCAGCTCCGTAATGACCGCGCATTTACGATGATCCTCACGTGCGCGGGTGGTGTCTCTCTCTCTCTCTCTCTCTCACTCTCTCTCTCTCTCTCACTCTCTCCCTCTCTCTCTCTCTCTCTTTGTCTCTCTCGCTTAAAGTGCACGATTTATTGCCTGGAACGAGTTCGCGTTATAATAGCGTATGATGTTCCGACCTTCGCGGTAAACTGGCTTATGCTCAACGAAGTTCTGCGATGCTGCGTCATCGACTCGTATATATATATATATATATATATATATAGTTTCAGTCTCCGAAATCCCTAAGCTAGTGTCGCATCAGCTCTCTCCGGTGGAACACACATGCAAGTGTAGTGTGTGCGTGCGTTACATGGACGTATAAAAAATCCCGAGGGCAAAGGAGCACGCGAATGTCGCGCTAAAAAAAAAGAATAAACAATAAAAAGGAGAAAAAAGGAGAATGAGCAGAGAGGAGAGGACGAAGGAGAGCTTACCGTGAATAAACGAGGCGAACTACACACTGACACCACGAGCTAATGCTGCTCGTGCCTGTGACATTTTGAGAGCATGACACGCTCTTTTATCGTAACTTTTTGCTCGCGAAGACCGTGGTGACGTTTGCTTCCAACGCGCTGCTTCCGAGACGCAAGCTCTCTGCATAGGCGAGAAATTTCGCGGGAGCGCATACGTCGCGGATTATACAAGCTGCGTACATTTGCCCGAGGGAGGGACGAGGATAATGAGAATGGCTCTAAAATTGACGCAGACTCCATTGCAACTGCGAGCTGGAAGATGGTGAGGGAAACCCGGTTTATTGGCCAGTTGTGAGGACCCCACGAAAAGCAAGAATGAAGCCAAAAATTCCACGCAAGATACTGGACGATCTTTTCAACGAGGTAGAGATCAACTGAATAAAAATCAATCGCTATGATCATTTTTTACTTGTCTTTAACCCCTTCGTTGGCAGAAAGAATTCGACAAAAAGTGCCCAAAATGGCAGGAACATTTTTTTAACCTGAAAACTTGTACTCTGGGGTTTTTGAGGGTGCTGATTACGAAACTGAACTCGAAAGTTTAATAGTGCATGTTTTCTCAATAAATGCGCAAAGATGTGACCGAACGTGCAGCTCTGCTATCTGGGCATTCATACAACATTGAGTACCAAGCTTCATATATTTCTACCTATTTATTGTATTATGCTCCATGTTATTGAATGCACCATGAAAAATTCCTTCATTTTGAGTTCAGCATCACACTCAGCGTCCTCGAAAAGCCCCGAGTACCAAGATTTATCCAAATCGAGCTATTTTTTGCACTTTCGTCCGCCATATCAGATCCGCCATTAAAAATTTTTGAATTTTGTGTTCAGATTCGTAATAAGCAACCTCGAAAATCCCAGAGTACCAATTTTTATCTAAATCGAGTAAAATTTTCAATTTCGGTCCGCCATTCTAGCGCCGCCATTTTGAATTTTCAAATTTAAAGTTCAGATTCGTAATAAGCGACCTCAAAAATCCCGGAGTACTAATTTTCATCTAAATCGAGTAAAGTTTTTGATTTTTGTCCGCCATATTGGCGCCGCCATTTTGAATTTCCAAATTTTGACTTCAAATTCGGATTCAGCGAGCCCAAAACCCCCCGAGTGAGGCTCCGATTTCAAATTAGAGCAAGTTAAATAGGGAAATAGAGGTTGACGCACTATTGCGTCAATGCCATACAGGGCACGGAATTATTTGACGCACTATTGCGTCAATGCCAACGAAGAGGTTAAGTGGGGCGGAGTCGTGAGATCGAGAAATCGAGAAATAAAGCGCGTGTCGGCAATGTTTTTTCGAAGATATTAGGCCAGGAAAAATAGACTTTTGCAAAACAAAAAATTCTAATAATTGATTTTTCTGTTGGAATATGTGAGGGGGTAGCCCCTAAATGTAAATCCAAGTTTTCGTCTCGGGAGGGGCGGGGGGGGGGGGGGGGGCGTTAGCCACCATCTCGAAAAACGCGTTTTTGCAAATATCTCATAAACGGTGCGTCGTATGATAAAAATATTATGAACCTTTTTTGTAGAAAATTATATTTTCTATAACTTTTATTTGAAACTTTTTCCTGTGTAGTTAATATTTTTCGAGATATAGTCAGATGAACAATTTTAATTGTTGTTTTTGTCAAATATCTTGATAATGATTGGAGATGCAAAAAAAAATAGTCGTAATTAAACTTGTAGAACATGAAATTCTCTACAAATTTTATTTAAGACTTTTTTACATGGAGTGGATAGTTAATGAGATGTAGCGCGCTGAATTCTAAACCTATTTGAGTGACATAAACTTAAAGGGTGGAGGGGCGGGGAGATAAAATTCCTTTTTATTGGTCCATTTTATTGGTCCAACTTTGAAATTTTTCCAAAAATTGAAAAATAATCGTTTTTAAGGGCTTACATACACCTGAGACGGCTAAAAGTAAGGTTATGTTTAAGATTTTTTTTTGTGTATAAAACTGAATTTTATTGAACAACCATGATGTACATTTTAAAGTATGACATTTTATCTACATTGTGTGAAAATTTGGTTAAAAAAATTCAAACGGTAAAAAAGTTACAGTCGGTTTCCTGGGACGTGTTTTTGTTGACAGCGTTTGCGAAACCAGACGTGCATCTGCCATTTTTTATCTAAAAAAAATATATTTGTTTCTTAAAGTAGATAGATAAAACTAGTACTTATCGAGCCGGAATTTAAAAATTAAATTGTTTTCGGGTCATGGCAGTCACTGGAATAAAACAGGCGATTTTTCGCCTCAAAATTGTTCAGTACTTATGATGAAAAGAAAAACATATGCCAGGTATCGATAAAACGGCTCGATAAGCTCTAGATTATTGTGTGAAACATAACTGTGCAAAACTTGATCCCAATCGGTCCAGTAGTTGCGGAGATATTTCTGGTACCGATTTTGAAAATACTGTTTAAAGTAAAACGCGTTTAAAGTTTTGAGTACACTTTACACTGAAATAACTGGTTTATTTTAAACTTACATGAAATCATCGATTCCTGGGCCATATGACGGATCTTCCTTAGATGTTGACGCTTCCATTAGATCTTTTTTTTTTTGCTGTGTCAACCTCATTCATAGTCAAACTCATAGTTAAAGAGATGACAAAGGCCGCGTCTATCCTGCACCCCAACCGTTAGTCGTTGCTCACCCGGTCAGTTACAAAACGCTATAACTTCGTAATTCCTGCGCATTTCCTTATAAAATTTTCAGGGTAGACACTCAAAGTATAGTACTTCGAATGAGCCTTTTCGAAAAATCGATCTTTTTAACCTACTCAGGTGTATGTAAGCCCTCAATTCACCCAAAGGGATTTTTTTATCTTTTCGCATTAGAAAAATCTTCATTTCCGTTTCACTGGAATCAATCGACTGATCGCGAGTGAAACTGCAAAATCAGCCTTTGAAGTGCTTCACTTTAAGGCTTAAGGGGTGGTTTCACCCCTTAAGGCCGTCGTCTAGTCTAGAGGGCCAAAATTTGGGGATTTTTCAACATGGGATTAAAAAAAATATATATATTTCCGTATCTATCTTTTTACCACATATTTATTCATCCTTTGACATTGTATAAAAAAATTGGCGAAAAAAAAAATCCATAATTCTGGTAGATGCAGGCCGGTAAAGTGGGGGTGGAAAAAAAAACGGCCTCTCCTGGTTGACATGATTCCAACCCTCCTGGTCATCTGAAAAAAAAAATAGATTCTTAATTAGTAAGGATGTCATTATAGCCCCTACCTCAGGCAAAAAAAAAATTCGCAAAATGGCGGCTGTTTAAAAAAAGGTCATTTTTTGCCGTTTTTTTTTTCACGATTGTTGATTTTTTAAAAATAATTAGTAACAAAATTTCGCGATAAATCTGGTAGGGGCGATAGAGGGGTGTATAGAGAAGGTCCACAAAAAATTTCAAGTAAATCGGTTCATTTAAACTTGAGATATCATGTCAACCGTCTCGAAAAAAGTATTTTCGAGAAAAACGCGTTTAAAGATTCGAGTACAGTTTCAGGCAGTCTAAGTCATATAATGGTACATATACTTACGTTTCGTTAATCGGCGATTCCTGGTCCATAAAATACTCCTTCTTCTTCAAAATCGAAGTCTTTTGATGTGAATATCACGAAGGGTAGGGCCTCAGGTAGTCGAGCAGACGGAACCGTCTATTGTTCGATTCGTTCCGGCAGCGCCGGTTAAGTTTCCACCTCACTAATTACAGCTGTAACTCCGTTAATATTTGGAATTTCCAAATTTCCTTTGGAGGGTATATTCTTGAAATACTAAACATTGAAAATATGCAAAAAAAAAAAACGATTTTTTCAAAATTCTAGACTAGAAGACGGCCTTAAAGTCGTTTTTCCGCCGATTGAAAGGAAAATAAGTATTTTATAGTTTTTAATGTTCTACCATAAACATGAGTTTCAACAGAATCAAAAGCGGCAAGTGATGTACCTTATATCTAATATTGCTCGGCAATAAAAATGTCTCTCAAAGGTACATACGCTCTCTTTGGAGGAGCACTCGCGCGAACTAATACGTATACATAGAATGTACCATTTATGGCTCTACGTTAACGCCGTTTCTACCGCGATGCTAATTGTTATTACGACAAGTCTCGTTGCATAAGCGCAATTATCGTATACGGCGAGAGAGACGAGTAAGGGAGGGGGGGGGGGGGGGGGGGGGGGTAAAATAGAGAGAGAGAGTAAGAGAGAGTTCATCGCGATCTCAACAGTCCTCGATATATGCTCCTCTTGCTCGCGATCGAATTGTTCCCTCGCATTCGATTTCCATGCTCTTGGCCCTCTCCCTGAAATCTCTCGCGAATGCAATATTCTGCACTGCGTGTACAACCGCCCCTCGTATAATCGCACAAAAGGCCTGCTAACTTGAAGAATTTCCTTTGCTCTCACAAAGTTACAGGTCCGCGGTACAAACAAAAGTCTTTGGTAATTTCATCAAAATTTCATCGAATTCCTATCCTCAGAGAACTCAACGGAGTCGCTTTTGCATGCCCTGACGGATGCCGGTCAATTTTCGCATCTTTGTGATGCAACGAAAATTAATTCTTTTCAATTGCTCAATTTTTTTTTTTTGTCCATGTTCGGCTGTGAAAATTTCTCAAACGTTTTTGGGTATTTACGACCTCCAATTTGCAAAAAAAGGCTTTCAATAATAATAAAAATGAAGAAATGAAAAATGGGAGATAAAAAATCGTTGCATTACAATGATGGAAAACTTCAGGTGTATTCTGACGGACGAATTGTCGATTTTTTGCGCAAATTGACCCAACAAACCCAAACAAACTCATCCTCTGATATCTTTTACCTTTTCTTTTCTTTTTGCAATTTTTCTACCCTCGTGAACACGCGTGACAGCTTTTTGGAAAACAACAATGGAAATTTCTACCCTCAGAGGGACTCGAAAGGACCAACGTTTATCTCAAATTTGACTGTGAAAAATATTCTGATTTTTCACCTTTTTGTTTTTCAAAAAACAGTGCAATTTTCGAAAATTCACCGAATCTGGAAAACTTTGAAATAAAATGTCAAAAGGACAAAAACTATAAAGACGAAAAATAACAAAAATTCGAGTCTGAAAAAAAAATGTAAAAAATGGGTTAAAGTTGTCGGGAGTGTATCAATAAAAAAAATGTCCAAATGTGTGCCAGTACACAGAGGCACATTTGACGAATATCTTCGATTCAACGACGCGTGTGACGTTTCGTACTTTTGCATATTTATCGCAATGAACGCGCTGCCAGTGCACGTCACAATTATTTGCTATTTTAAGGGGTTACGTGGGTTTCGAAGCCAATAAAAGCATATTTTCTCAATTTTTTTATTTATTTAATATATAAATTATTTTATTCAAAATCTTAAGCACATAAAAGAGCAACATTTCAATAATATTTAAAAAAAAACAATCATCAACAAATTTGGGAAATTCAGCCGGTGGGAGCTGGTTTCCGGAGACCCCTAAAAAAAAAGTGTCCTCGTGGTGGTCAGGATAACTCATGATAGTTTTATCTGAAATGAAAAAACCAAATGTTTTCTGTTAGTCGATAAGTATAGCTCGTGATTGAACGAAGGATTTTTTTTTAAATTGAAATCTGAATTTTTCGCAGAGGTGTATGCAAAATGGTTCAATTTTTGGTACAATTTACACTACGTATAGCCTTGTAAAATTAGTTGTAATCGAAAAAAAAAACCTTCGCTCAATCACTAGTCAATGCTATTTTGAAGAAGTGTGCAAAATTTCAATAAGATCGATGCATTAGTTTTTGAGAAATCGTCTCCACCGACTTCAAAAATACTGTTTTGAGAAAAATGCGTATACCTGCGTCGCTCCCGACCGCTCTTTCCCAACGGGGGGAATTCCCAAAGGCTCTCTCTCTCATAGACTTTTACTCCGATTGACTTAAAACGTTGGGAGAATATTCTAGACATCTTGTATTATTAGATATTAAAATTAAAAAATGGATTTTTTGTGAAATTTCCAAACCCACGTAACCTCTTAACCAGAGAATTCATTCCTAGTAGTAACGTACAAGCTTCTTCCAAATTGGTATCGATCGTTTGATTGAGGGGCAATTAAAGGATGCTGCTTGTGCAACGATTGCAAGAAAACCACATCGCTTGCGAGTCGAGTTTACTCGAGCACAGTCGTGACCAACGATTTATATTCGGCGATATGTGGGAGATGCGTTTGTTTAAATATATATATGTACGTGTATATTGATTGAGAAGCCTGAGAGAATCGTTCGGGTGGAAAGATCGATTCATCACAGATTGATTGTTCGGAGCAAATGTCCGAAACTAATCGACTCTCTCTCTCTCTCACACTCTCTCTCTCTCTCTCTCTCTCTCTCTCTCTCTCTCTCTCTCTCTCTCTCTCTCTCTCTCTCTCTCTCTCTCTCTCTCTCTCTCTCTCTCTCTCTCTCTCTCTCCCTCTCTCTTTCTCTCGTGCAATACATATAGCGGTACAATCTATTTTCCAATACACCGAGATGAATGATTTGTTTGAGTTGAAAAAAAAAATTGTTTGATTCTCGTTCTACTAGACATTTATTTGAAATTAAATCAAATATTTGCGTGAACTAAATGTTGTAACTGACTACAATTGACTCTAAAAACAGCACATTTGTCACCAAGGATTATTTTTTTCAGTTTTAACAGTCTCAGCCATTTATTGCAATTAAATTATATATAATTAATTGAACATATCTTATATATTTTTGTTGTATATTTAAAAAAAATATTCATCTCAAACAATTCGTTGAATTCATTTAAAAAAGTGCTCTTTTAATGGACAAAAAGTATGTCGCTTGGCCCTCCGCTGTCACCCGGGGTCAAAATGACCCCAAGTGCAGCTTTAAGCCAAAATTACTATAAGTTGTTGGTGGCCACTTTTTATAATAAATCGCTCATTCTTCATTATTATCGTCCTTTGATTCACTCCGAAATGGCTCTTCAGATATAAGAATAAATACGTTTTTTTCAAACGCTCACTATGGAGCTATTTTTTTCCTTAAACTATCATATCTCAAGAGCATCACCCTAACATTTTATTTTAAAAAAATTGAAAATAGCAAGAGCTATGATTTTTTTGTATTGTAAAAAAAGGGGCTTTTTAACGCATTGACCACTTGCTGATTTTTTTTCCGCCATTATAAAATTCGATAAAAATATAATACCGAAAATGCCATATTCTAGAATGTTCAAACTAATATCTTTTTATACTGATATAACTTTAGGTTATGAATGCCTGCTGAGAATCTCCGTAAAAAATTCGGTGATATTTGTAGCCTAAGAGTGCACAAAAAAAAAAATTGGGCAAAACGAAAGAAAAAAATAAAGATATTATTTCGTTGAATGTTCGTAATTATAATTATGGGGGATTTGATTGTTCGCAGGGGGCAAGATTTCGCGACACGTCGCAACAGATTCACAAGCAGTGGCAAGCCGATCCGTCGAGAGCGTTTCCTTCGGTGGGCGGTGTGGTGGTAGGTGTTTTGCAGTCGTCCCAGAGGATCGTGGGATCGAGCGATATATCGTCCTCGAATTCGACATCGAGTCCGAGCCCGAGTCCAACCGGCAATGGACATCAGATCACGGTGAGTTACGCTGATACTAATATTCCCACGACACGAATACCGCTCGTATGCGAATATACGAATCTTTCGTTCATTCGTGGCCTGCTCGTACGTGCGAGCAGAAACTTGGTCTGTTATCTTTTTTTAAGGAGAGTTTCATCGATTAATGTTGAACGATACTGATCTTTTTTTTTTGCAGACGTAGTCCAATAAAATGTTAATCGTGAAGTTCTCGTACGTTGCACTGTATTATTTTCGAGAAAAGTAAAGTATTAAGGGGTTACGTGGGTTTCGAATTAAAAAAAAAGCATATTTTCTCTATTTTTTTAAAATATAATATATAAATTATTTTATTCGAAATGAGCACATAAAAGAGCAACATTTCAATAATATTTTTAAAAAATTCCATCCAGAAATTTGGGAAATTCAGCCGATGGGACCTGGTTTCCGGAGACCCCTAAAAAAAAAGTGACCTCGTGGTGGTCAGGATAACTCATGATAGCTTCATCTGAAATTAAAAAAAAAAACAATTTTTTTCTGTTAGCAGATAAGTATAGCTCGTGATTGAACGAAGGATTTATTAAAAAATTGAAATTTAAATTTTTGGCAGACTTGTATGCAAAATAGTTCAATTTTTGGTACAATTTACACTACGTATACACGGAGAGAATTAAATGTTAAAAATTACCGTGCAGTAACGGTAACCAGATGACAACCCTGAAACTTCGCTTATTATTACTGAGTAAAACACAGATTTTCGCGAAAATAAAATAAAATTTCTTCTTCAGATAGAACATTTTACCAGATTTTCTAGTAAATTTTCATGTGTAACAAAATACGCAAAACTTAAATTTAAAAAATATATAATATCAGCGAAATTTTACTGTGCATTTTATTATTTTATGCCTTTCAAAAATGTCTATAAAAAAGTATCGTCTTTATAACAGTTATTTTAAGATTTATTATAAAATTTAATGAGTGTTATAGGAAAATGTATTGTGCTCTCGGTAAAAATTATCGTGCGCGCTACCCTTCTTGTATAGTAAAATTTTAGCTACGTATTTGAAATTTTCTGTAACGTGAGTTAAAAAAAAACTTGTCGCATACGAATTATTATGCTTTTCTCACTTGTCACCACATTGAAATATATCACGGTAATTTTTACCGTGAAATTCACGACAAAAGTAATTTTTTAATTTTCTCCGTGTAAGAAATTTCTGCACGGATAGTAACTGGCTCGCCCAATTGAGCAATTGAGTTCTATTTTCTCCACTGGGCAATCGATATGTCATCGTGAGATATCAGCTGCGTCTAAATTCACGATTTTCCATTAGAAAATATGTCAAACTGCCTAGATTTTAATAATTATTATTTCGTTCCTCGTCAACGATGCAATGGAACTTATCAAAACGTCGAAGTTGATTTTTCTATTGAACGTATTTACGTCTAAAACAGATCAATATCCTCTAAAATTCCGCGTCGCGACGCTTGACCCTCCTTGAACTTTTAATTCGCTTTCATTATACGAACAAGTGTTCGCATTGAGACAATTTCTCCGTCGCGTCTCTCACCTGTACTAGGAAATGAATAGTAACACGCGGTAAATTAAAAGTGAAAAAAAGAGGAAGAGGTGAAGTTGAAACAAAAGTAAATAGTCTCGATGACGGGGCGATCCTTTCTCGCATATCTGAAAGTAACTGGCCACAGAATTACGAATGGACGCGCTACATTTCTACATTCCCGCAACTTTTATTATGATGCCTTTCGTTTTTTTTTTTTTTGCAATCTTCACGAACCGACGTCATCGAAATCAAAGGCCGTTTATTTACGAGGATGTGTATATACTTATAATATTCATGTAGGTCAGAGCTCGCGCTTACGCTTTGAGTTCTTTTGCGTCGTCAACGATAATGTCTATCAATCGTCTATTTGGTATACACACATATATATATATATATATGAGGTATTCCAAGTGTTTTCGAACGGCCTAAAAGCCTGACCTTCTTCAATCTTTTTCAAAGTTGGTGATGTTTTTGTATCATATATTTTGAGTACGTGGCATTTTTTTTCAGATTTTTATCGGCTCGCTAATTCGGCTAACTCGGAGATAAAATTTTACACGTGAGAAAATTTCAAATGATCGTATCGTAGTGATCTTCTCGTCGTACGAAAAAATGTCGTCTACAAAAAAAGATGCGTTTTTCTATGAACTCTTTT
Source organism: Ophion ventricosus (assembly GCA_963932345.1). Taxonomy (NCBI): domain Eukaryota; kingdom Metazoa; phylum Arthropoda; class Insecta; order Hymenoptera; family Ichneumonidae; genus Ophion; species Ophion ventricosus. The sequence goes on along the minus strand of OZ010714.1, from coordinate 3,461,773 downwards.
GAAAAAAAAATTCAAAATTTTCCAAGTACTACAACACTAAAAAAATAGAAAAATCTTTCATTTTTTAATTTTCTAACCCCAATGACTAGGTTGATCCTGCTGAAATTTACACTGAATTTTCTTTTATTAGTGTAAAACAATATGTATAAGTTTCATTCTGGGCTCAGTTAATATCGTCTTCTTAAGTTTAATGGGAAATTGTTTTTGTTAAATAACTCGGCGATTTACAATTTTTTAGTAAAAATGGTAATGACTAAACTTGTAGAAAATCGAGTGCTTTACAACTTTGGTCATTACAATTTTTTCTCTAACATCGATATTTTTCGAATTAAACCTGAAAAAAAGCGGCTATTGCATTATCTCGTTTATTTTTAACTTTAGGGCATAAACAAACATGAATAAACTTGCAGAGGATAAAATTTTGGACAATTTTTGTTCCTACCTTTTTTTTCTTAGAATCAATATTTAAGGTCGTACGCCAACGGTAAAAGAAAAGAGCGAATGGTTCGCGAAATAATATTTTCATGCTTCTCGTTTTGTTTTTTTTTTTTTTTTTTGCATTGAAATCGGTCAAGCCTTTGTGGCGTGATTGAGCAACAGACGGAATTTCAGATTTATAATATTAGTTATTATTAGAATTAGAATGAAAAGTATCCTATGTGTTAATTCAGGTCGAAAGCTATCTACATTTTTAATTTGATTATATAACAATTTGAATTTCATCATTACATTAGATTTGATTATATAATATTATAATTAGAAAAATATTAGATATTAGAATGAAAAGTATCCTATGTCATAACCAAGATCATAAGCTATCCACATGTTAAATTTCATTAAAATCGATCAAGCCGTTTTGGCACGATTGAGTAACAAACAGACAGACAGACGGACAGACAGACGGACAGACAGACGGACAGACAGACGGACAGACAGACGGACAGACAGACGGACAGACAGACGGACAGACAGACGGACAGACAGACGGACAGACAGACGGACAGACAGACGGACAGACAGGCGGACAAACAGACGGACAGACAGACGGACAGACAGACGGACAGACAGACGGACAGACAGACGGACAGACAGACAGACGGACGGACAGACGGACAGGCAGACGGACAGGCAGACGGACAGACAGACGGACAGACAGACGGACAGACAGACGGACAGACAGACGGACAGACAGACAGACGGACAGACAGACGGACGGACATACAGACGGACAGACGGACAGACAGACGGACAGACGGACAGACAGACGGACAGACAGACGGACGGGCAGACGGACAGACATACGGACGGGCAGACGAACAGACAGACGGACAGACGGGCGGACGGACAAACGGACGGACAGACGGACAGACAGACAGACAGAAAGTCAGATTTATAATATTAATTAGGATTAGGATATAACAAAAACGATGTTCGATTATTATTATAACGATAAAGTTTATATCAAATTCAAGTCAATTAGGTGTAATGAATCTAAAAGAAACAACAGTAATAAATCTACATTTCTTCCACCCACATGAATTAATAATTTTTGTAGTATTGCTTAAAATGTATTCTCAATACAGCAAAGCCGCCAGAAATATATATTTCTTCCGTTCAGATCGTAACGAATAACAATTTACTGGACAGGAACGTCGAATCACAAGATACAACTGTAATGTTTGAAAATGCGTGTAAATGAAATCATTATTTTAAAAACGACAAACGAGAATATAAAAAAAAAATAACTTATAGTCGAATTTCCCTATAAAAATTGCGGTCGTTAACGTTTCCGGTCTAGGCGAGAATCTGTATCTTTTTTTTTTACCTCGAGTGGCCCTCTCGATCTTCTCGAGAGCACAGACTCGAGTTTTCCACGTGGCGCATGGTACATCTATAAATTCTCTATTCCCGAATAACACTCGAGCCGGGAAACTCTCGCCCTCGTGTATCTAAATCGAATATTCGAATCTCGTTTTTTTTTTTCTCGTGATAAATTTATCTACACCCCATACATTCCTCATTGAAACCGTGCGAAATGAAAGTTAAAAAAAAATTCGCGTACTAATAAGTTGTAAAAATGACGTTACGCACATTCCATGCACGCGCGTACATTCCTTCAACATATTTTTCTTGCATCCGCTGCATGTTGTGCAGAGTTGAGCTTTTTTTTTTTTTTTTCTTTTCCTTTCCGTTTTTTCCGCGAAGTTTTATGCGCGGAGATACAGGATTTGCGATTTACAGCTGTTAATGGTCGATGAGAATTATGTACTTTGTCGGCGTATATAGCTAAGAAAGTACATATGCCTGAGTGTAAATCCTGTTTTGCTGAAGATATACGGAAGATCGAATGGCGTGTTTCATGATACTTTTTCATCGTTAGCTATATATATATATATATATATATATATATATATATATATATATATATATATATATATATATATATATATATATGGAGCAAGGAGTTGGTTCGCGTTAGTCGCATTGACCCAGAATCGAAGTCGTTAAATTCCGCGCGAGGGAGTACCGAGACGAGCACAATGGCTTTTCGCCCTCGAGGTCGACATAGGCAGAGCTCCGAATCGCGTTCACGTATTTTTCTATCCTTACACGCCCACGTTGTAGCCTCGCTTCTATATACTGACTAAACCTACGCCAACGTCCAAGGGAAAAGTCTATGAACTCTCGGGCGCGAGTTCAACCAACCCTCTATCGATTTAAATCCTCAATGTTTTCTACCTCCGATAGATACATTCATATATTTTTATACGAATATATATATATATATACAAGTACACATTTGACTGACAATCTAACACTTCTAATCCTCTCGGGGAGGATCTTGAGAGCGTATGGATCTTCACTAAATTCTTTCAAATCCCCCATTCAAGGCCTTACATACGCGATTTCGCCGATTTTCGAAGGTACTTTTCTAGACGCGGTTAAAAAAAAATGACGCATATATTGGCAACATTTTTTTTACAGATCATTTATGCACATGGTTAAGTATATGTAAGAAAAAAAATCAGAAATATTAACAAATGGCGGAGATATAACATAATAAAGCAACGTATTTTTTTTGCGCGCGCGTTGATGGTGAAAGTTCCCGGCATCGATGTGGGTGTCTGAAAAAAAATGAACATATTTATAATTGTATAATGAATGTATCTTCAGTGTGAACCAACAATATTATTTTTTAAAAATTATTATAATAAAAATTCGAAACTTAAAATTTTTTTACTCAATTTTCTGTCGGTATTTTATTTTTTATATTTTTTTGTGTCATTGAAATTTTTGTTTCTGTGGTTCACACGATAGGTGATGATACTGAGAATATGTTGTAAAAATTTCAAAGCGATCTGAACCTTCGTTCAAGAGTTAGAACTTTCACAAGGTTCAAAAAAGTGAATCGTGGAAAAATGACTTTGAAGTTGGCGGTCGGGCGCGCCGCGCGGTATCTATTATTACGCTCTAAATGCTGTAACTTTAACAATTTTTGGAATTTTTCAATTCTGTAAAGCTTAAAATATTTCTAACCGTTCAGGCTATGGAATCAAAAATTTAAAAAAATTAATCATTTTGAAATTTTTCGCGTAAATAAGGCCTTAAGGTTATTGGGTTACGAGAATTTTACGTTTTACGGAAGAATAATTTTGCGAGAAAACAATTGTTGAATGATCACAATAGAATATGTACATACATAGATAGACATATTTATCGAGAGTGGCCCGAAAAGTGACATTTGAAATTAAAATCCAGATGCTTCGTATCAATACGTATCCAAATCACACTCCATCTATGTTCTACGATGTTTTTTTTTGGGTATTTACAAGGTATATGAATTAAGTAATGAGACTGGCAACATCGCGTTCCGTCTGGTAACACTTGGGACGTGGGACTTGGAGGGGCGCCAGGTGAACATACGCCTTCAGTACGAGTTTGAACTCGCTAGAGTCATTTGATTGTCCGTAGCCATTTTTTCGTGAAACAGTTTTTTTCTAGTGCGTTCTAAAAATGAGTAACATCAATTTCGAGCAATGGTGCGCTATCAGGTTTTGCTTCAGACTTGGGCACATTGCAACGGAAACTTTTGCAAAACTTCAACAGGCCTACGTAGACAGTGTTTTGTCAAGGGCCCAGGTTTTTCGGTGGTGCAAGGCATTTTCTGAAGGAAGAGAATCGATTGAAGATAAACCATGCAGCGGAAGGCCTTTATCTTCAAGAACCGATGAAAATGTCGACAGAATCCGGGATCGTGTGCATTCAGATCGTCGACTAACAGTCAGAATGATCGGGGAAGAGTTGAATATGACTCACACCATTGTTCATCAGATTTTGATCAATGAATTAGGGATGAGAAAAATTGCTGTCACATAGCAATTTTAAGAAACGAGTTTTTAGGCAGTAAAAACATTCCTGTGGCTCCTCAGCCTCCTTATTCGCCTGGCTTGAGTCCTTGTGACTTTTTCTTCTTCCCGAGATTGAAAAATCACCTCAAGGGACGTCATTTTGGGACATTCGAAAACATTTAAACGGCTGTAACCGACCCGCTAAAGGCTATTCCAGTATCCGAGTTCCAGCACTTCTATGAGGATTAAAAGAACCGTCTCAAGCGCTGTGTGACTTCCCGAGGAAGTTATTTTGAGGTAGACAATATTGAATTGTACTTAATTTACTTAATTTGCACACCTCGTAGAATAAACCGACCAGTGAATGAATGAATAACGAAGCTGTCGGATTCAGATAGAGTGTAGAATGCGCAAGACTATCTGAATGCATAAGATCCCGGATTCTGTCGACATTTTCATCGGTTCTTGAAGATGAAGGCTTTCCGACCAAGGAGAAAAGGCGGAGCAGGCGGCCAAAAAAAATTGTGCTGTTTATGGACCCAATACAGTATCGAATGCAACAGCAAAGCGGTGGTTCCAACGATTCCGTTCTGGTAATATGGACGTCGAAGATGAGGCATGCTCTGGTAGGCCAATCGTCGAAAATGTCGATAAAATCATGGAAATCGTCGAGTCAGACCGGCATGTGAACACTTATTCCATTGCCCAGGAACTGAAGATTAGCCAGAAAACCGCTTGGAACCATTTGCATAAGGCTGGTCTCAAGAAGAAGCTCGATGTATGCGTGCCACACGAATTGAAGCAAAATAACCTTTTGGACCGAATTGATGCCTGCGATTCTTTGCTGAAACATAACGAAATCGACCCATTTTTTAAGCGGATGGTGACTGGCGATGAAAAATGGGTCACATACGAGAACAACAGCCGAAAAAGATCGTGATCCAATCGCGGTGAGCCGGCCCAAACGATCGCCAAGCCCGGATTAACGGCCAAGAAGGTTTTGTTGTGTGTTTGATGGGATTGGAAGGGAATCATCCACTATGAGCTGCTCCCATCGGGCCAAACACTCAATTCGGACCTCTACTGTCAACAACTGACCAGATTGAAGCAGGCGATCGACCAGAAGCGGCCAGAATTCGCCAATAGGAAGGGTGTTGTGTTCCATCAAGACAACGCCAGGCCGCACACATCTTTAACGATGCGCCAGAAGCTCCGAGAGCTTGGATGGGAGGTTCTATCGCACTCGCCGTATAGTCCAGACCTGGAACCAAGCGATTATCACCTTTTCAAGCATTTGCAAAATTTTCTTGATGGTACAAAACTGGCCTCAAGAGAGGCTTGTGAAAATGAGCTGGCCAAGTTTTTTACCAATAGGGACGAGGACTTCTTCAATCGCGGAATTATGAAATTGCCTTCAAAATGGACAAAAGTTATCGAACAAAACGGCGCATATTTGATATAAATCGGATAATCCTAACTGTTAATTTCATCGTCGAAACAAAGCGAAAAAACGCTCAGAACTTTTTACTTCATCTAATACATATTTCCTACTACATCTGGCTGCGACGATTGTGGATAGTTGTGCTAAGTTCATTGAGAGGGCGAGGAAGGGTACAAGACAGAAAGAAAGAGGGGTAGAGTGTGAGAGAGAGAGAGGGGAGGAGGCTTTGATTACTCCGCCAGACGCTCCTTGCATAGATAACGATAACGAGCTGAGAGGGAAAGACATACCGATAGAGTCACATAATCTAGAAGAGGAGAATATACACTCCGACTATATGTTCGTGGACCGTGATTAACGGCTTAATCGATCGATCGGAGCGTCTACAGCTTGCGTCTCGGCGGAGAATCATCAAAGCTTCAAGATACTCGATAACTTCCGATATGAATGTGCTCTTTGCCCCGTTCGCATAATACTCTTGATTTCGATTCGCGACGAGATATCTCTGCCGTCGAGTCTCAGAATGCAAATGGGAGTACAATGGGGATGCGAAAAGTAGTTACCGAACGTTTGTGCACATAACTGTAGTGAGGCTAAAATGAAAAAAAATGTAAATCAAACGAATGACATTTGTTAAGTGTTTCTAACGGAAGCGAAATTGCAAAGCTTAAAGTGAGCGAGTTCACACACTGACAGAATTTTTTTTTAATATTAAATAGATGCGTCTGTTTGATTTTTTTTTATTTGAAAAAAAAAACAAATGAAAAAACAAATTGGAACAAATAGGGTCGTAGTAGGCTGTGAGGCAAGGAAAATTTCTATTTGATTTAAATATATTCTATTTAAATTAATTTTTTTTTTGGCAGTGTAGTAATTTATTGCGGACTTACAATTGAAGTGTGATGCAAAAAACACGATGTACAAACGATAAAACGATTAGTAATTGTCAATTTGAAGAATATAATTTATTCCACAAATTTGCCGTACTTTGAAATAGGAAAACTCGACAGTTTCAACGGTGAATATGGCCGTGTTGTTATTACTCATATCGTGGAACGTTTCCTGTTAAAGTTGACATTCGGGAAGGGGCCTCGATCGAGAGAAAGGGATGAAGCGGGGGTGAGTTATCTGAAACGTTCTCCAAGCACTTTAGCTCATCTTCGGGACTTGGAATGTTCTCTTGTTCCGGCGAGGGGGTGCGAGTACAACCGTATGTCATTCGTCTGGGCTGTGGACCGAGCTGAGAACTCACTTTGTTCACTAATACATGCAGGGTGGAGCATTTAAAGTGTTACAGAGTAATAGCACTCGAACTATTGTTCGAGAAGGACTCCATACACGGACCATCGTAATTTTTTTCTGCTTTTTTTTAATGGAACCATGTATTTTTTCATGCCATCATTACTGACGTTGACACGAGTTCAGTGACCTACAGTACAAGGTCATTTCTAGTCACGCAAAGTATGAGAATAATCGAAAAATCTAATCAAATCGAAATAATAACTTTTAAATGATTTCCAAACCTTGGTTTGGGTCGGCCTACAAAAGATGCTCCAAATGAGGATCCTCGACTTGTATTGTAGGTCAACCCAAACAAACTCTTCTCAACGTCAGTAATGATGTACTGAAAAAAATACATGGTTCGATGAAAAAAAAGTGGAATTGACCTTGACGTAGCTTTGACGCGTCCACCGAGAAAAAATTACGATGGCCTCGTATGATGCCTTCTCGAACGATACAACTTTCATCTGAAACTTCGTTAGAAATCATCAATAGTAATAGTCAACTATCAACAATAGTGCTATTGTCCTGTAATACTTTAAATGCCCCACCCTGTACGTATATATACTAGCTTCCGCCCGCGACTTCGCCCGCGCGGAATTTGACCCACATAATCTTCATTAACAGTTGCACCCCTTAATAGGGTTGCAACCCTTATTAGGGTTTGTTTTTAAAAAATCTTAAAATATGCGTTTTATTATTTGTTTTGAAGAATGTTTATACCGCGTTTCAAGATGATACACGCGAGGAATACAATTTTCCATACATACTTTTACACCCTATTTCACCCCCTTAGAGTTGACTTTCGAAAAATCCTCTCTTGATGCACCTCTGCACCATGTGAGGAACATATCTTCCAAATTTCATGTTTCTATCTTCAGAAGTTTAGGCTGTACGTTGTCTATATGTCAGTCAGTCAGTCAGTCACAGAACTGTTCAATCCTTTACCATACAAACTTTGCTACCACCTTTTCCCCTCATGTATTGAATTTCCAAAAACGCTGCAAATGTCAAGTAAATCCGACCAGATTTATTTAAATTTCCATACAAACTTCGCCACCCCTTTTCTCTCCTTGGGGGATGAAATTCGAAATTTCGAAAAATCCTTTCTTAAATGGTGCCTACATAATTAAATCAACATGCCCTCGCAATTTTTAACGTTCCTGCATTTAGCAGTTTAGGCTGGGCGACGATGAGTCAGTCAGTCATAATATATTGGGAGTACAAATAAGTATCCGCCGTTTGACAAAAGATGGCTCCACCAGGAGGTTATGGTTGAAACTGTCAGATGTAAAACGTCATATCGTAAGATTAGACATCTGGCAAGACCATAACCTTGAAATATTAGCGATTTTGTATCAGCATCACGTAATTTTTTTCGTGCGAAAATGTCGAGTTTTGAGCCGAATAAGCGTCATTTGCGGGAACTTTTGATTTACTTCTTTGATTTGAAGAAATCTGCAGGTGAGGCGCATCGATTGCTTGGAGAAGCATATGGTGAGGCTGCTTTAAGTGAGATAAGTTGTCGTGAGTGGTTTCAAAAGTTTAAGAACGGTGAGTTTGACGTCGAAGACAAAGAACGTAGCGAAAGGCCGAAAGTGTACGAAGATACGGAATTGGAAGCATTACTGGAGAGAGATTTGTGCCAAACGTAAGAAGAACTTGCACTTTCATTAGAAGTGGCTCAACAAGCAATTTCACATCGTTTAAAATCGTTGGGAACGATTCAAAGGCAAGGAAATTGGGTTCCACATGAACTGAAGCCGAGAAACGTTAAATGCTGATTTTGCACATGTGAAATGCTGCTTGCCAGGCATACGCGAGAGGGTTTTTTGCATCGTATAGTCACTGGTGATGAAAAAATGGATCCACTACGATAACCCGAAGAAGAGGAAATCATGGGGACCACCTGGCCATGCTTCAACATCGAAAACCAAGCGGAATATTCATGGAAGAAAACTCATGTTGTGTATTTGGTGGGATCAGCGTGGTGTCGTGTATTATGAGTTGCTCAAACCGAACGAAACCATTACTGGGGCTCTCTACCGAACACAATTGATGAGATTCAGCCGAACACTCAAGGAAAAACGCCCCCACTACTACTCCAGACACAACAAAATTATTCTCCTGCATGATAATGCTCGTCCACATGTTGCGGCGCCGATCAAAACCAACTTGGAAACACTCAATTGGGAAGTTTTACCCCACCCGCCGTATTCACCAGACATTGCTCCCTCTGACTATCATTTATTTCGATCGATGACGCACGGCCTGTCTGAGCAGCACTTCACGTCATATGAAGATACCAAAAATTGGGTCGATTTGTGGATAGCCACAAAAGATGAAGCGTTCTTCCGACGCGGTATCCATATGCTGCCAGAAAGATGGCAAAAAGTAGTGGCTAGCGATGGACAATACTTTGAATAAAACATAAAGTACCGTTCTTTCATAATAAATGCCCAATTTTTTATAAAAAACGGCGGAGACGTATTTGTACTCCCAATATATATATATTATAAGACAGCCCTCTTTATGTGATAATAGTGAGATAATTGCTCCCGCGTGCGTCTTCTCGTGCTTCCACACCCTGAGGATTCCTCTTTACTAACCTTCACGCCGTCGATACGGTTGTCTCGTCAAAAGGTCTTGACCCAGTTGGTGAATGACGTTCGACAAACTCCAGCACTGCCCTTTTTTTCGTTTGGCACGAGCCTCCGTTCTGGCACCCATATTCGTAAATCCGATATGATACACGAGATAAATATATGTGTACATATATCTATATATATATATATATCCGGTGTAATATATACATACATTGGGCCGGATATCGCTGGGGCGAAGCTTTAGATGTCAGTCGTTCATTCGTGAAAAAAAGTTTATACGAATCTTTTTTCGCCTCAAGCGGACGGAATTGGTGGAAGAACGGAAATATTCCTGCATTGTCGGGCGAATGGCAATTCACTTTTTTTCCCGAATTTGTGTTCCCTTTCTTGTAGTTATAAATTTCCTCGAGTCGAAAAATAAGTACGCGTCTCTACCCGTGCAGAAATTGTCGTAGGGATCCAATTGGATGTCCATACTTTTACCTACTCCCTGATAGAGATCCGATGCTTCATCGCATCGGGTCCCTATACTAAAACGTCACGCTCGTACGTTGAATTCTAATCGAGATTCCCCATTGGAATCCAATGGACGAATCTAATTTAAATCCTAGACGATTGCCATATGATCGAACAGCATCTCATACGATTCGTGATATTGAAATTTACATCGTTGGAACGCAACGAAAAAAATCCCTATTTTTTTTTGACAGTTCAAATCTACGGTAAACTTTTTAAAAGATTTTCCTCAGAGACGTACAACCCAAATCTATCGAAAAAAATGATGGATAACAATAAAAATGGAGAATAACGAAAATAAAAAAGAATTTTCATTGCATACCAACCATGCAAAATTCAACAGCATTACGATTCTTGACGAATCCCATCGCATTCTGTACGTTGAATTTTCTAAACAAAATATATAGGAATACAAAATAAGTGGATCTTGAAGAAGTATAAAACATGTTAAAAATGTATGAATCACAAAAAAAAGTATATCGAAGCGCGCAGGTTATGTTTCGACACACCAAGTTTTTTCTCATGACTTTTCACATATTTTCGATTCGAACGTGGTAAGAATCTCAAACGGGCTTAATCGGGGAACAGTGCAGAATGAAATTGGATGACAATGAGGACTCCCTATGCGCGGTGTCCCTAACAAATCCCTATAGAGATGTAAGTGCATCATGGGTACTCCCCAACAAATTTGTGAACGAGATCACAAAAGGATTTTTTTTTTTATCGGAAGAGCCAACAAACTACGATTGACAATTTCAAACAAAAGCTCTCAAACGACTTCAATCGGGCAAGAACCACGGCATCCACTTGGATTCCAATGTGGACTACCTACGTTCAGCGTCCCTATCAAATCCCTATAGGGATGTGGTATAGGATCTGGGGACTCCCAAACAAATTTCTGCACGGGACGCGACGACCCATTGGATCCCTATCAGGAATTGAAGACAAGTACGGCAATCCAATTGGATTCCTACGACAATTTCTGCACAGGATCCGATAGATTTTAATTGACACGACATCGGATCCAAAAGAACTGAATCGGCATTTTGGAATAGTGGAATTAGATCCGAGAGTTCAAAATTAGGAATGCACGATAGAAATTTATAATCACGATTGTCATTGCGATAACAAGCTCCAAACAAAAGTAATTGCGGTTCGTTGTTCATTATTTTTTCCTCGTAAAAATAACCTCGTACTTATTCTCGAATCGCTTTACTATGCGCTTTCGCGCCCAAGATTCGCGCTCGTATTTCGTGGCGAACTTTCCGCGCATGCTCATTCGCGCGTAAACAGACATCCGCCGTTTGTTTGTTTGCCTCGACCCCAAAAGGTCTTTTGCCGTGGTTTCTGGATTCGATCTTACGACGCGGGGCGAGAATGTTTTTTTTTTTTTTTCTACCTACAGCCGACAGACAAGACACGCTTTGAGGGAAAAACAGTCCTGCCAGGCACGCTGTGCACCTCTATCGCTTATATATATATATATATATATACACGTACTCTCAGTCGTCAACATACGAGAGACGTTATAGGCAATGTGCTCTCTCGTCGTCCAGCCCCTCGTATGCGTACCCCGTTAAACCAGAGAGAGACTGAAAACACTTCCGGCTAAATTTAACCTCGTGGATAACGTCAGTCTTGGCCAAGCTTTCGTTTGCTTCCCGATTATGGCACTTTATGTCTGTCGTGTTTCTCCACGCGTGTGTGTGTGTGTGTGTAAGTACACCCTGTATAGTTCGATACATGCAAAACATTCTTCAAATGTCCCTAAATCCGCATCTCCTTGTGGAAGCCGTGCATAAATTTGTTCGTGGAGTCCTCAGATCCTACGACATCCCTATAGAGTCCACGTTGGACCGCGGATACCGCGCTATTTCTCGATTGACGACGGTGAGAATTTTTTTTTTTTAAGTTCTCAAGAGAATTTTGTTGGATATGCGAAAAAAAAAAATTTCTTTTCGTGATGCTGTGCACAAATGTGTTGGGGAGTACGAAGATGCAGCGCCACTTCTCTATAGGGATTTGTTAAAAACGCCGCACATAGGGAGTCCTCATTGGGATTCAACTGGATTCTGCACTGTTCCCCGATTAACGCCGTTTGGGAATTCCTGCCACGCTCGCAACGAAAACATGTGAAAAGTCTCGAGAAAAAACTCGGCGTGTTCAAACTTACCTGCATACTTAGTGAGCATGTACGTGTGGTGATATGTCAAAGTGCAGTAAAATAAATAAATGATAATTGCAGCGGATCTAGTGCAAAAATATTGTCATGGATAGAGTCCGATTCGGACTAGGCTCCTGGTTTCTCAATCGGGATCCAGTCGGACATTGGATCGAATCCGGGAGCGGAATGTAACGCTCGCAAATCGGATTCCAGAGATAAATGTAAAAATCACCAGGAGAGACCGATCCGTATCAGCTGGAGACGCTGGACGTTTTCTGAAATCATTTATTCAAGGATCCGAAAGAGATTAGGGCAAAATTGGTGCTACAGTATAACTGTCAAAACTTCTATATTTTAATAATAGAATTTCGAACAAAATTCTTTACATTTCAGAAAATTTTTCGAAAAATACAATATATAGACATTGAAAGACTTATATTTCCTGGAGAAAAGTGATATAGGTTATTTATTACAAGTAATTATGCTTAAATTAAATGGAGATCGTTCGAATTAAGAAAATATGTATTTAATTTTCTAAGGAAAATGTATTTGAGGCCTTAGGCCACCCTAGGATTTTCCAAAAATCGATTTTTTTTTCTTAAAAATGTACCTTAGTACCTATGAAATTATATTCCAAAAGATTATGGGTATGAAAAATCTCTAAGCACTCGATTTTCGAATTCCAGCGCAACCCCTCTTGATTCATGTTGTGATTTTCTACTAACTTCAAACGCGTTTATCTCAAAACTACATTTTTCAAGTCGGCCGGACTCGTAACTCAAACAAATTTCAACCGATTCACTTGAAATTTGAACTGTATATTTGGAATTACATTTTCTGAGGCACTACGTAGGATTTTTTTATTATATTGCATAGTTCCTTTTTCATAAACAATTTTCTGACGATTTTCTCATGACATTTTATACTTTTTGTTTTAGAAATGCGGCATTTTGACAAAAAACAATATATCAAAAAAATCCTACGTACTTCTATAGCTATTCTTATATATAATCGAAAAAACTTTAGCGTCTCACCATAACTAAAAAATTATAGGACCTGTTGGTCCGGCCGACGACCTTCCAGAAATAAAGGCGTCATCGGAAAAATTCTGCACAGTCGCCATTTTGACATGTATCGCTGTGAAAAAATAATTTTGTGTAGTCAATTACCTGTATAATAAAACCCCTTTTTTGTAATTTCGATTTATTTTATGGTTTCGCTGACAAAAAATCACAAAATATGTCCTTTTTTTGGCCTCTAGAGTGGCCTAAGACGTATTCGAATTACGTATTTCAAAATTTTTGCGACCACGTCTCCACCTTGTGCTACGTAGTGGGCGCCATCTGGATTCCGATGAGGATACCTCTTCTAGGGAATCCATATCATATCCCGATGGGAAACTGATCGGAACTTAGGTTTCCCTAAGACATTTCTGCACGGACATTACCTAATGCACTACTGCATCACATGTGTACGAGGGCACAGGGAAACTGTGGAAAACCTGTGCCGATTCAGGCGGCTTTTTGGAAATCATTTTGGATAAATCTGACTGCTCTATTCCGCATCTATTTCCTTTCTCTCTCTCTCTCTCTCTCTCTCTCTCTCTCTCTCTCTCTCTCTCTCTCTCTCTCTATCTATCTATCTATCTCAGTCCGGCAGGCGTTTTTCTCCCAGCTCCGAGATGATGTACGAGCCGCATGGGGGTGCGCGCACTTTGCCGAGAGGTCGTAAGCGTCTCCTCTCGCGGAACTCGTCGTTTTTTCACTTTTTTTTTTCGTTCACTTTTTTTTCGTAGAGTAGAGCGTCTCTCGTTTGGCTGGGGCAATTTGTCATCGCTGCGGGCTGTGCCACTTAAGAGAGAGAGAGAGAGAGAGAGAGAGAGAGAGAGAGAGGAGAGAGAGAGAGAGAGGGTGGGAGAGAGAGGGTGGGAGAGAGAGAAAAAGAGTAACCGGAGAGCGTAGGACGGGGAGTAAAGGCTCTCCTCCTCATCGTTTGTTACGCCAGACCGGAAGCCTGCCCGCAGAAGCTATGAACGATGTGCTTGCGATACGCGACCGTATGAATCGACGAGTTGCTCGCTTGCAATTGGGCTAAATGAACCGAACGTACAAATCGCGCGGCGATACATCGAGGGCAGCCGTGAGTCGAAACCCTTCAGCATTAAACTTAAATGGCTCATAACTGCTCGCATCATCGATAAACTCGTTAATTAATAAACCCCGAATGCACACCAATTCGACGTCCCGTTTGCCTTGATCAGGCGCCGTTCTCGTTATTCATCAATTCACAAATATACGCGTGATATCGCGAATATCAAGTTCGAATGAAAATTCTTTATTCTTCGAAGAAACTTAGCGGAATTTTCGTCCGAAGAATGTGTGAAAAAAATTTGGCTGTCAGAGAGAGAGAGAGAGAGAGAGAGAGAGAGAGAGTGAGAGAGAGAGAGAGAGAAAATAAATGATTATTTTAATCACTATCCCAATGGAAAAGAGTCTCTTGAGGATCAAGGACGTCTTTGACTTATATATACATATATATATACATGCATTTATTTTTGTTGCCTGATCCAAACGCCGATCGCGTGTTTGTCCGCCGGAATAATCCTGGTCAGAGAGACGAACCGGTTTATATGAACGGAGATATCCAAGAGACTGTTTTTTTTATTATTATTATTCTTTATTATCTTTCACAACGCACCGATACAAACGTCAATGCAGTTATTTACAGATGCACACACGCACGCACACACACACACACACACACACACACACAAACGAAAATTCGTTTGCATGACGTTCAAGAGGGATCTGCATACATCTCTTGTTTTCTTGCCGCGTTCACGAGAATCGCGATCGACTCTGCAATATACGCTTATTGCAGGCTCATAAACTTCGTCTTGTAATAACCAGTTGGCAAAAGGTTTTGGTCACTGCGCGAGTTTGCACACTCAACGGCAGACTCGCTTTACTTTGACGATTTACAAGTCAACGTACATTTATGAACCGTTCGAGCATGATCGACAAACATACACATGCGGGCATGTGCGTTACGGGACAATTTCCAGTGACGGCAAAAAAAAAAAAAGCAATATTAAATCGTATAGGAAGAGGTTCCTGATCCTTTATGATGTCGAAATATGCATCGTTAGTATGCAACGAATTTTTTTTTTTATTTCTTCTTTTTTAAATCAACTTGTCATTATCCATACATTTTTGGAGCCTACAGTTCGCAAATATGAGTCAAACGTTGTTTTACGATTTTTTTAAGTTAAGTTCTTGACAATTATTTCAGGTGATGACGATGATTGAGAAAAAAAATGATCGCTTCTTACCAATGAAACTTCAAGAGCATGATCCTCTTGATGGTGTTCGGTGCCTCGTACTTTGGCAATTTCGAAAATCCAGCATCTTCCGGACAATTTCGCTTGCGACGAAAATTGAGTATACAGATTTGCAATATTGAAGCATTTTGACTGAACGATTGGCAAACTTTTGAAGCGCAGTCGAAGAAATTGGTTAACATTCGGATCTATATGACGAGATATCCGTATATTTGCGTCCATCAGATTTTATAGTTTGTGTTCGCGTGAACATTCTTTTCAAACTCGTCTCATGTAGTCTGAAAAGTGAAGAAATTCAATTTGCGTGTGTGGTACTTTTTCGTACTTCAGCGTGCCTGGACATAGTTTTGCACTTTCGCTGGTCAGTCAATTCGCATCGATCGTTGATAATTGCATTTTAAGCAAATTCTTTAACGTTGCTTTTTTCGTGCATAGGTTTAGCTTAAATAGTGCAATTCTATAATTGCAATGAACTGAAACAACTAAATTAAATTTTATAATTGGAAAGAAAATTATTTCTAGAGTCAAACGATTGTTCGTAACGATTTTTTCGCACAGAACAGTCTTTTTTGTGAAGCTTAAAAAAAAGTTTTTCCTTTTTCTTTCTTTTATAAAACAGGCTTTTCCAGTGCGAAAATTAGATGATTTTTTGGATTTTGGTTATTGTGATAAAAAAAAACGGAAATTTCCGCAACTCTGGCAATAATTTATTCATACTTTCATGCATCTCTGGTAATTTTTTCAAGTTATTTCATGCTTTAATTAAGGTGTAATCCGCTGTGTCCCTTAGCGTGTCCTCATCGTCGTTGTCAATTTGCGGGAATTGTGCAGCTTGCAATTCGCACCTGAAATTATCCAACAAATTTTTATACATTCTTGAGATGTTTTTTAAGAACATGAACCTAAATTTTGAAAAAATAAATCGAGAATTAAATGTTGAAACGTGTTTGAAAAAAAAATGATCGATTTTTAGAATTTTTTTTCCCGGCATTTTGCAATAATAAATATGTTTTAAACAATCTAATCTTCCCAACTTTAGGTTCATGTTTCAATAAATTATATTATGTAAACGTGTTCCAAATTTGAAGATGATCCATCAATTAGTTTTCTAGTTATGATTCCCGGAAATTGGAAAAATGTCGTTTCGAGAAAAACACGTTTAAAGTTTCACAAACGAAAAACTCAAAGTCAAATGTGTTTAATCAAATGATAAAGTGTCTTACCGATTAATCAGCGATTCCAGCACCATACAGCAGTCCTTCCTCTTCCTCATGCAACTCATTTGAAGCTTGCATTTCCTCTTTACGAGCTTTTCGAGCTTCTTTTGTATCTAATAAACATTTTCTATTTTGCCGAGCCACGCGCATCTGATCCATTTGCTCGGCATATCCGTAGCTCTGCCTTCCAACTACGATTGGTAGTTGACTCATAGCCATGAGTAGGACTGAATTTCCTTCATTGAATGAAATAGCACCAAGAAATGTCGCTACCTCGATTATTTTGTACCCAGAATGGAGATGTTTTGGAGCTAATCGCCAAACGGCCGAGTTTGTGTTTGTTTGGGTTATGAAAACCCAAACAAACTACCTAACTGAGCGCTCGTGGATATTTGAGCGCGCTTGAGAGTCGAACGGAGAGTCTTTATCATTTATATACATACACGGAGAGAATTAAATGTTAAAAATTACCGTGCAGTAACGGTAACCAGATGACAACCCTAAAACTTCGCTTATTATTACTGAGTAAAACACAGATTTTCATGAAAATAAAATAAAATTTCTTCTTCAGATAGAAAATTTTATCAGATTTTCTAGTAAATTTTCATGTGTAACAAAATACGCAAAACTTAAATTTAAAAAATATATAATATCAGCGCAATTTTACTGTGCATTTTATTATTATATGCCTTTCAAAAATGTCTATAAAAAAGTATCGTCTTTATAACAGTTATTTTAAGATTTATTATAAAATTTAACGAGTGTTATAGGAAAATGTATTGTGCTCTCGGTAAAAATTATCGTGCGCGCTACCCTTCTTGTATAGTAAAATTTTACCTACGTAATTGAAATTTTCTGTAACGTGAGTTAAAAAAAAACTTGTCGCATACGAATTATTATGCTTTTCTCACTTGTCACCATATTGAAATATATCACGGTAATTTTTACCGTGAAATTCACGACAAAAATTACTTTTTAATTCTCTCCGTGTACCGTTAGAAGGAATCCGAATATCGTTTTGAAATTTTCAGGGTGTATTCTTAAGATATTTTGCTAACGATTTATGAAATTTAAAAAAATTGATTTTTTGAAGCATCTAAAGTGATTGCCCGCCTTAATTTACACAGGCCACACGTCGTTTGAGTACTTTTATTTGAAAATCTCAATTCTCGAATTCTGAAATTCACAAATTCCCAAATTTGTAAATTCTCAAATTTACAAATCCCTTCATCCCTTGCCAAAAAACTTACAAATCCTAATGACTTTTTTGCCTAAAATTTACAAATCCCTTATGACTTGACAAAAAACTTCTGCACGGGAGGTACAAAGGTCAATCCCCGTCAATAAAACGATTGAGCCTCTCAAAACTCCCGCGTATGTAGTGCGATCGATCGGTATATATATACCCCCTAAAAACCTTAAACAAGT
Source organism: Ophion ventricosus (assembly GCA_963932345.1). Classification (NCBI taxonomy): domain Eukaryota; kingdom Metazoa; phylum Arthropoda; class Insecta; order Hymenoptera; family Ichneumonidae; genus Ophion; species Ophion ventricosus. The sequence goes on along the minus strand of OZ010714.1, from coordinate 3,443,431 downwards.
AAAAAAAACGCCAAGTAATAAAAAATGCCCTCGAAAAAATTATCGGTTGTTTCACTATCTACAAGATTCTAATTAACCTCGAAATATTTGTGATTTTTTTCAAACAATAGTTTTATTTAGATTCTAATTTTTCAACTCAAACGTACAAAAGAAGTGAAATAACTTTTTATGAAAAAGCCAAGCAAATTTACCAGAAACGTACAGAAAATTACCAAACTCTAGTAATACCATTTTTCTCAATATTTTGTTTTCAAAAACCATTTTACTCTTATAATAAAAGTACGAATCACGATTATATAAAAGTACAACGTATGCATCACACAAGTACTGTATCTACGTATCACTAAAAAAAGCTGGGCAACGACTTGGCGTGCATGGTTAAGAAAAAAAGCTCGGGAAGATACACGATTTTCTTACAGAAACGTCCCTACCGCCTTGCAAAAGTAACTTTTGCAACAATTTATCTACATAGATTATTTCAAATTGTAACATCACATCGGGCATACAGGATTATTAGAAATGAGATGTTCCACTGTACTGAGACAGATTATCGGAAATGGAGCGATAGGTGTCGAGAGTAATATCGATATTCCTTTTCCACCAGCAAGTGGTGCGGATCGTAGTTCAAACCTTCAGCCTGCCAAAACTATGTTCATTACACCAAAATTTATACGACGCAATAGATTTCATGAGATGTATGGTGGTTCTGCAATAGAGTAGAAAGTGAATACTTCCACACAACTTTTCAAGGTATGCAAATAAAGTGAGATTTCAAGAGCCGTGTGGTCTAGGGGTACATCACTGATTTTTTAAGTTATACTTTGCGGAATCAGAAACTTGGTTTGCAGTTACATAATAAATTGCGTCAATTTATGTTTTTCTTAAACTAATGGTCAGGTTGTTGAGAAAAGGTCATCCTTCGCCGAGCTTTTTTTCTTAACCATGCACGCCAAGTCGTTGCCCAGCTTTTCTAGTGATTATATATATATATATATATATATATATATATATATATATATATGTATAGATGTGCTTGAATAAAGAAATGATAAGGGAAAAATGATTAAAAACGTCAGAGCAGTAAGAAAACCAGGAGGAAAGGGAAGGTGAAGGAAGATTTTGATTATATAGTTACAAGAACGTGGAGGGGAGGACGCATGCGCAACAATCTCCCTCCCCTTCCTCCCGCCCCATTAACCCCCGCCTCGTCAATCGTTCGTGTGGCGCTTCGCGAGAGCTCTCGAAACGCGTGCGTTTTCGAAGCCTCCTCTCCACCTACTACTGTTCGTATAATGTCGCGCGGGGAACTAGCCGGCGCGTATCGACACCGGCCAAACTATTCGAACCAGTCACCCGGACGACTTTTGCTGGCGACGAGTGCGCGTACACACGACGCGCGTGTTCTCCACGAGCCACGTTATTCGATCATTGCCGCCGCCGCAGCCGCCGCCGCCGCCGGCAAACCGGATTTACGAATTTGTCCCATCTCTCGCCCTCTTTCACTTTCCAAACAATGCCCAGTGACCATTTAGCTCGGAAAAGCGGGTCAATATTTTATTCCTACAATTTGTGAAAATTTTCATGCATAGGAATCCCGTGTATGATGCGGTGTTGCGATAGTGATCCCGAGTGTCACGTGCAAGCAAAGTGCAGTTTTATTTCGTGACGACGTTTTTCAAATTAACGTATAAAACAGTGAAAAAAAAAGAAGATATCGTTAAAACAAAATTGCTCGGCGGGAAAAAACAGAGCCGAGGATCGAGAGTTTTTTTTTTCAATTAGATTCTCGTGTAATCAATATTGAATTGCCGCGAGATCGAGGAAAGCGAATCGTCCGCGTGCACGGCGAAGGGATAAGATATCTCGTTATCGTTGCCACTGCGGATGTGAACGTTTGGAAATTTCAGTGGAAAATGAGATCTGGAAATATTGCTTCGATAGATTAACGAAGAGAGAAAAAGAGATAGAGCGAGAGAGAGGGGGGGGGAGAGAGAGAGAGAGAGAGAGAGAGAGAGAGAGAGAGAGAGACAGACAGAGGAAAAGACATCGTGGACGCAATCGCTATGATATCGACGGATTTTTGGCGATACCATCAAAACTCATACTCGGTGAGTGCGATGTTTATCTTTTTTTCTCTACTCGGAAATATATACATATAATGTATCATTATATATTGGGAAGTACAAATAAGTCTTCGCCATTTTTTATCAAAAATTGGGCATTTATTGTGAAAGAACGGTACTTTATGTTTTATTCAAAGTATTGTCCATCGCTAGCCACTACTTTTTGCCATTTTTCTGGCAGCATATGGATACCGCGTCGGAAGAACGCTTCATCTTTTGTGGCTATCCACAAATCGACCCAATTTTTGGTATCTTCACATGATGTGAAGTGCTGCTCGGACAGGCCGTGCGTGATCGATCGAAATAAATGATAGTCAGAGGGAGCAATGTCTGGCGAATACGGCGGATGGGGTAAAACTTCCCAATTGAGTGTTTCCAAGTAGGTTTTGACCGTCGCCGCAACATGTGGACGAGCATTATCATGCAGGAGAATAATTTTGTTGTGTCTGGAGTAGTAGTGGGCGCGTTTTTCCTTGAGTGCTCGGCTCAATCTCATCAATTGTGTTCGGTAAAAAGCCCCAGTAATGGTTTCGTTCGGTTTGAGCAACTCATAATACACGACACCAAGCTGATCCCACCAGATACACAACATGAGTTTTTTTCCATGAATATTCGGCTTGGCTGTCGATGTTGAAGCATGGCCAGGTGGTCCCCATGATTTCCTCTTCTTTGGGTTATCGTAGTGGATCAATTTTTCATTACCAGTGACTATACGATGCAAAAAACCCTTTCGCGTATGCCTGGCAAGCAGCATTTCACATGTGCAAAATCGGCGTTCAACGTTTCTTGGCTTCAGTTCATGTGGAACCCAATTTCCTTGCTTTTGAATCATTCTCAACGATTTTAAACGATGTGAAATTGCTTGTTGAGTCACTCCTAATGTAAGTGCAAGTTCTTCTTGAATTTGGCACGAATCTTCCTCCAATAATGCTTCCAATTCCGCGTCTTCGTACACTTTCGGCCTTCCGCTGCGTTCTATGTCTTCGACGTCAAACTCACCGTTCTTAAACTTTTGAAACCACTCACGACAACTTTTCTCACTTAAAGCAGCCTCACCGTATGCTTCTACAAGCAATCGATGCGCCTCAGCTGCAGATTTCTTCAAATTAAAGAAGTAAATCAAAAGTTCCCGCAAATGACGCTTATTCGGCTCAAAACTCGACCTTTTCGCATGAAAAAAATTATGTGATGCTGATACAAAATCGCTAACATTTCAAGGTTATGGTCTTGCCAGATGTCCAACCTTACGATATGACGTTTTACATCTGACAATTTCAACCATAACCTCCTGGTGGGACCAGCTTTTGTCAAACGGCGGAGACTTATTTGTACTCCCAATATATATATATATATATATATATATATATATTTGAATTTTATTAACCCTTCGTGGTCACACTGGGTAGAATTGACCCGTCGATCAACGTTTGGCGTAAATATATAATAGCTCCCGGCACTATGCTACTATTTTTTTCCCAAAAGTAGCATATCTAAGGAGTATCACGTCCAAATTTTAGATGAAAATGTTGAAAATTCACGGAATTATAATTTTTTGAGCGAAAAAGTGTCCTTTTTTGCGTTTACACCGCTTTATAATTTTTTTTTAACATGCCGCCATTTTATTTCTTATAAATAAATTTTTCGTACATCACGTAGAAAGTTTAAAGCATGTTTCGTAATTTTTTGAACCACTTCGGACGAATAGTTGGTCACAATACTTTTTTTTTGTGACCACCATGATTGAATTTGGAAGTGTGACCGAGAAGGGTTAATTATATTATATATACAGGGTGTTTGGCGCATGGACCGACCCAATTATTCGGGGGATTGGGGGACTCATTTGCTAATTTTTTCACCCTTAACTTTTTTTGTTTGTGATTGTAATAGCACGAAATAACTTCCGTTGTATTCTGCAATGTATGTTTATTATAAATGAAATCATTATTTGATACAATTGGTTTCAAGAAAATGACTCTTGAGCATCCAAAGTCTTAAAAATGTGTAAATGTATGAAAAATGTCAACTTCTAAATTCATTATAACAAAAAACTAAAAGCTCTTTTGAACTTAGCTTTGTTTTAAAAAGTCCTCTAATTTATACCCTTTCCAACGGTATGCTACATGTCATAGAAATCGTTCATTATGTGGTCAAAATAAGAGATACTATTTTGCCAGGGTCAGGTTTAAGAAAATACTCTTTATGTTTTCGAGGTTTTTATTAAACTTGAGTTATAAATTTTGCTCAAATTGACCTCTTTTACTCCGTATATATGCAACAAAATGTTATTCCGTGCTATTACAACCACAAATAAAAAAGTTATGACGATTAAACTCGAAATTTTGGGTTATTTAAAAGAAAAACGAAAAAAAATCATATCTCAATTATCGTAACACTTAGGACATAGGGTGTAAGGGTGACAAAACTAGCAAATGACCCCCTGCTCAATCCCCCAAAAAATTGTGTCGGTCCATGCGCCGAACACCCTGTATATAGGATCGCATATTCATTTGTATATACATGTAAAACTATAAAAGTCCACGCGCGATTTAAAGTTTACCTTTTCTGCGACGTTTATTCCGATTCACAAAATTCACGAGACTTCCGCCAAGAGGTGCGATAGCAAAGTAAATCTTTCGAAAAACAGGAAACATCGACTGATCAAATACTTGAATTTTTAAGCAATTTCTTCTCATTTGTTCATCCTGTTCTCAATGAAAACAGAAGTTCGCTCGAATACGTATATTTATCCGAGTAAATGAGAAGTATACATAATTTATTCGCGGCTCTCGTGAGAATCTCCAAAGCCCGCGTCACTGGTTATTCTCGTACACTTTTTTCTTTTCCTTTCCAATCCTTCGATTTACCGCAGACGAAAGGAGACCACACACACACACACACACACACACACACACACACACACACACACATATATATATATATATATATATAAGTCGCTTTTTCCATAAGAAGACGTATCGCAGACAGGAATGAAATTAAACACGCATAGATTTGTTCACACACCCCGGAAGGATTTTTTATTTCTCTTTGATATTAAATTTCGTATGAATTTTGCCACACGGAGAACTGTTCCCATGTATCTGAAAGAAGAAGCGCATGACGAAAATTTACTTTGTGACAAAAAAAAAATCGTGGTAGATATCTGACGAATCGAGAAACGACGTAGCTCGATTGAACCCTGGAAGAGTCATACGAGGTGTGTAAATTAAGTAATGAGACTGGCGACGTAGCGTTCTATCTGGCAACACTTGGGACGCGGGACATGGAGAGGCGGCAGGTGAACGTGTGATATGCCTTCAGTACGAGTTTCAACTCGCTAGAGTCGTTTAGTTGTCCGTAGCGATTTTTTTTTCTTCGTGAAACAGTTTTTTCTAGTGCGTTCTGAAAATGAATGACATCAATTTCGAGCAATGGTGTGCTTTTGAGTTTTGCTTCAGACTTGGGGACAGTGCAACGGAAACTTGCAAAACTTCAGCAGGCCTACGGAGACGGTGTTTTGTCAAGGGAGCAGGTTTTTCGGTGGTTTAAGGCATTTTCAGAAGGAAGAGCGTCGATTGAAGATAAACCACGCAGCGGAAGCCCTTCATCTTCAAAAACCGATGAAAATGTCGACAGAATCCGGGATCTTGTGCGTTCAGATCGTCGGCTGACAGTCAGAATGATCGGGGAAGAGTTGAATTTGACTCACACCACCGTGGATCAGATTATGACCAATTAGTTGGGGATGAGAAAAATTGCTGTCACACAGCAATTTCAATAAACGAGTTTTTGGCCAGTAAAAACATTCCTGTAGCTCCTCAGCCTCCTTATTCGCCTGACCTGAGTCCTTGTGACTTTTTCCTCTTCCCGAGATTGAAAAATCACCTCAAGGGACGTCATTTTGGGACATTCGCAAACATTCAAACGGCTGTAACCGACCGGCTGAAGACTATTCCAGTATCCGAGTTCCAGCACTGCTATGAGGATTGGAAGAACCGTCTCCAGCGCTGTGTGGCTTCCCAAGGAAGTTATTTAAAGGGCTTACGTGGGTTTCGAAGCCAAAAAAAGCATATTTTGTCTATTTTTCTTTAAATATAATATATACAATTATTTTATTCAAGCACATAAAAGAACATTTCAACAATTTTTTTTTTTAATTTTCATCCCAAAATTTGGAAAATTCACCCCTAAAAAAAAGTGTCCTCGTGGTGGTCAGGATAACTCATGATAGCTTTATCTGAAATTAAAAAATCATTTTTTTTCTGTTAGTAGATAAATATAGCTCGTGATTGAACGAAGGGTTTAAAAAAAAATCGAAATTTGAATTTTTGGCAGAGTTGTATGCAAAATAGTTCAATTTTTGGTACAATTTACACTACGTATAGCCTTGTAAAATTAATTGTAATCGAACAAAAAACCTTCGTTCAATCACTACTCAATGCTATTTTGAAGAAGTGTGCAAAATTTCAATAAGATCGGTACATTAGTTTTTGAGAAATCGTGTCCACCGACTTCAAAAATAGTGTTTTGAGAAAAATGCGTAAACCTGCATCACTCCCGGCCGGTCTTTCCCAACGGGGGGAATTCCCAAAGACTCTCCTAGACTTTTACTCCGATTGACTTAAAACTTTGGAAGAATATTCTAGACATATTGTACTATTAGATAATAAAATTAAAAATTGATTTTTTGAAATTTTCAAACTCACGTAACCCCTTAAGGAAGACAATATTGAATTGCAATTCTATTCGAATAAAAATAATTGAAAAACATCCGTCTCATTACTTAATTCACACACTTCAAATATGTATGTGTGTGTGTATATATAAATCTGCTCGCTGAATTACGAATGCATTTGAGGACGCGAGGCGCGTCCGTTCCGCAACATATCGCGAGAACCAAAGCCGGAAATATTGCGAGTCTCATCGCATCGCGGCGAAATGTCCCGAGCAAAGAGCGTTGATCATAAAAAAAATAAAACGAAGAAATAAAGAAGGAGAGAGAGAGAGAGGGGGGGGGAGGGTGAGAGAGAGAGAGAGAGAGAGAGAGAGAGAGAGAGAGAGAGAGAGAGAGAGAGAGAGAGAGAGAGACAGAGAGAGAGAGAGGAGAGAGAGAGAGAGAGAGAGAGAGAGAGAGAGAGAGAGAGAGAGAGAGAGAGAGAGAGAGAGAGAGACCGACAGAGAGAGAGAGAGAGAGAGAGAGAGAGAGAGAGAGAGAGAGAGAGAGAGAGAGAGAGAGAGAGAGAGAGAGAATGAGCGGGAGTGAGAGAAAATGCGAAAAGGTTGAGCTGCGAAGTTTACGAGAGTCTCTTAATCCTCTTGGCGACGAGCGTGGCAAGCACACGGAAACGGAAAAGCTCCATTCCTCCAGTTATTTCCGTAGCTCTTTATTCTCCTTCTCTTTCGCCAAGTTTTCCACGGCTCAACGTTATCACGTATACGTGCGTTTCGGAGCCAGATTCTTTCCCATCGTACCGTGGCCAAGGTTCTTTCCTGTATATAGAATTTTGAAAATAGCGAATAGTGCGAGGTCAATGGATGATGGAATCGTAAAAGACCGAAAGGGCGTACTAAGGAAGGTCAGAAAGAAATTGCCACTGCTCTGAATTCTCACAATATATTGTGTAGACGTCATTTGCCAATGGTTTTGGCTCGAAACAAGACGGGTAGCGCGTTACACTCGTGCAGAAATTTGTTGGAGAGTCTCCCGATCCTACTACATCTCTGTAGGGATATTTGATAGCGATGACGCACGAAGGGAACCCAGAATCGTATCGGATTCTGCTCGATAATGTGGGAATCCTTTGCGATTCAAATTGGACTCGTGCATTGAATTCCTACGGAGAATCCCGATTATCATCTAATGTAGTGTGACATTTTAGTATAAGCATCCAATGCGATAGCCCATTTGATCCCTATTAGGAAGTGGGGACGAGTATGAGAATCCAATTGGACCCTTACGACAATTTCGTCCATGATCCTCGGCACATGGTCGAGGATCATGGACCCGGGCAGAAATTGTCGTAAGGATAATACGCTGTTTTTTTAAATGGGCGTTCAAACACAGCGAATGAAGCTGTACAAAATAGACATATCTTGTAAGCGTGGACGATTGAGTGCTTGAGGAGAGTATTATCAATCGCTATGTCGTTTTATGCAATTACCAACTATCTATATAACGAGTGTCTCAAACCGACCTGACATTTTAAATTGCACGTCATTTTTTTTGTGGCGAACATAGAGTACTAATCTTTGACAACTGGCATCAGAAAGTATTGAGGTTTAGTTATGGAATGGTACGCTATCTAGCAACGCATAGAACTACGAAACAATGCAGTTATTGCAGACGAAGTTTCATGTTCGTGTTATCTCGCGCCGCGGCGACGTGAATTGGCCACCAAGAACGTGCGATTTGACGCCATTGGACGGCCTTCTTTGGACTTTTCTGAAAGAAAAAGTATATGCCAATGATCCACAGACCATTCCGGAGCTCAAGGAAGCAAGTGGACGCACCATTAATGAAATTACAGGGTGCTGCGCTAAAATCCGGACAAAATTCAATTTGAATTTCCCGCCGTTCTATACCATGCATGTACTAAACATTCATAACTTCGAAACAGTCACAATGTTGGAACCAAGTGCGGAGTATCATCGAAGAGCCGCGATTATCGAAAGTGTTCGCGCTGGGCGCTCAGCGACAGAAATCATTCGATTCTTCGGGTACCCAAGATCGACTGTGTATGATGTTGTCGCGAAGTATAACGAGTCGGAGAAGTCCAACGAAGGTTTTGCAACACCGGCAAGGAAAACTCACTCGAAGGAGCGCGTTGTCAGGACGCCCGAAATCATTCAACGGGCGGAGGAGCTGATTATTGAGGATCCAGGGTAGTCGATCCGAAAATGGTCGTCGATTGTCGGTGTGAGTGAAAAAATTATGCGTCGAATCGTCGAGGAGGACCTTCGCTACAAGTCTTATACAATTAAATTGAGACGGATGCTTTCCGAAGCTGCCGAAGTTCCGAATTGGTTATCGGACAAAGTCGACATGTTTTGGAGCAAAGAATTTTGACCTCCCAATAGCCCAGATTTAAATCCTTTGGACTTCTATGTATGGAGCGTGGTTGAAAGGGTCACTAACAAGTACAGACATCCAAACGTCGCATCATTGAGAGCCGCTATTGAAGCGGCATTCGCCGATATGGACCGTGACTCATTAAAACGGGCCTGCGAACCCTTTAGACCGAGAATGGAGGCGGTCATTCAAGCAGAAGGAGGTTATATTGAGTAAATGTATTCTTTATGACCGAACAAATAATTTAGTAAAAAAAAATGTATAAACTTCTCCTTTTTTGGCAATAGAAATTATGTTTCAAAAAAATGTTTAATTTGTCCGGATTTTAGCGCCGCACCCTGTAGTCCGCAATTATGGCAAAATGTTATGGAAAATTTCGTCAAAAAGAGTGAGGGTTTGCAAACAGGGATGTAGCGGCCATTTATCGGATATTGTGTTCCACACATAACCTCCATGTTTGTACCTTAGATTAAAATAAAAATATTCGTACTTTTCAAATAAATAATACGTTTTATTAACAAATAAAAATTGTAAAACTGTCGCTTGAATTGCCAGTTATTTAATCATGGAAAAAGGGCAATTATCACTAACTAAAGAAAAATGTAGTTTAGTTGAAGGATTCGATGCCATGGCTCATTGGATCCCTATCGGAAAGTGGGAATAGTTATGGGAATCAAATTGGATTCATACCGACGATTTGTGCACGAAGCCGGCACTTTCCAACTAGCTGAACATATCTCGTGCCACGGCGAGCTTCCCTTTTTCGTGTAGCTCGATCGCGTCCAACACGTTTTTCCACCTCTCCGTGTACCGCACACGGTGCAGCGGCGAAGTGCACGGTAACCGTGTGCAGCGGCGAAGGAGCCCAGCACCGGGACGACGATGCGGTGGCATCGTCGTCTGGTATCGCGTCACAGCGTGAAACCGCACCGTGTGCGCATCTCCTTCGAGAAACGAGAGAACCAGGAAGCGCGCGAGTCCGGCTTCTTTGCCCGCGCTACTCCGGACAAAGCACCCTGACTGTACATTGACAAGTTCCAGGTCGACTCTATACACACACATACACACATACACACACACACGCACATACACATTTAGCCACTGGCACGTACACAGTCCGTACTACCGTGTATAGGAGACAAAACGCCGCATGCAAAAGTTCACGTTGCACGGCTCGTTCACGGAAGTGAATTAACGCTCGCGGTTGAATTTCAGCCCGAGACACTCCCGCGGAAACTTCTTTCAAGAAAACGGGGTTGCGGTACTCGAGGATTTGCAAAATAATCATGAAATTAGGGCAATTATGTCGTACCTGGCCCTTTGCAGGCGAATTTGGCCGCGTGGCTCTTTGATGACTGGCACCGGTGTGTGTTTAAGGTATTACCGGATGAACATTAAAAAATTGCCAAAATTCTTGAAAATTTGAGGAATTATAGTTCTTGATGGAATAATAATACATGAATTATTTTAGAATTTTTCACTAAAACATTTAGTAGTTATAAACATGTAAATTTAACACGGTCGATTATGGGAAAACAGCTTCTGCAGATGTTCATGGTTGCAAAACGAATGGAACTGAATCGCCGTAAATTCGAAAAATTATTATATCATCAAGATTTAGGATCAAGCGATTGATTATGCTAAGTTTCAAATAAATCGACTGACTAATCGTCGAGAAATTAATTAAAGTAATGAGGAGTATCGCCTTTTTTAACGATGAATTAATAGCAATCATTGGAAAACTCAATATATATTGAGTTTTGGGGTAATTATTGATAATAATAAGATGATCTGAACGTATTAATTAAATTTAAAAATTGAGAATTTTTTTGTTCGACAGTTGAAAAAGATGTACAGTCAGTGACAAAACCTCAGTCAAGCACACGCCAATATCGTCGAATTTGACTTCAATTATTATTAAAAGTGGAAAATTAACATTTCTAAGTGTTAATTCATCATTAAATTAGCTATTTCTCAGGTTAAACATGTACGACATTATCTAGGCTTGTAAATCCACGATTCGCCCATTTCGGACTATAACTTTTTGACCGACGGTCCATCCAGTAATACCTTAAGGGGGAGAAACCCTTTACAATGTTCTAAAAATCGTTTTTTTTTTCACATATTTCGAAAGTATAATATATTGAGAGTATACTGAAAAATCGAAATATGAAAGATTTACGAATTTATAGCACATAGTCGAGAGTACGCCGGGACCGCATACTGTGAACTAGGGAAACTTTAAACGCGATTATCTCGGAACTGCATTTTCAAAAACTGCTCATGTCATAGCTCGAAAAGTTATTGATCGATCTGGCTGAAATGTTGGGAGGTTTCTCACTGAAACATTATCGGAAGGATATGCGACCTAAAGTTTTAAGGTTAGCGCGTAAATAAATTACTTTTTTGGGGTAAAATTTGTCGAGAAAATGGTCAAAAATATGAAAATTTAATTAAAAAGCTTACGCAATTTTTAATTTTATACTTTTTTATATCTATAGGTATATCCTTCCCCTACACATGTCAATAATCGAAAAATATTGTCGATTTCTGTTTGAGATCAATAGAAAAAATCAGTCAAATAGAGCACTTTTCGATATCACGCAAAAGACGCCTAAAGGAATACCTTACAAGACCGCCATTTTGTTTTGTTTAAAAAAATTCAACACTTGAAAATTGTAACAAGATAATGTCAAAATTTTAAAATGATGCGATTATTTTAGCACCTTTAAAAAAATTAATAAAAAATGACTCATTTTCGGGCGTCTAAAGGGTTTTCCCCCATCAAAATACGTGCGATTATTATTGAAATCTGTTTTTCATTTTTGGAAACCTGAGGATAATTCAGGCAGTAGTTTTTACGCGAGGTGGTAAAACAACCCTAAAAAATTAGGTAACAAATCGTTGCAATCCAACTATGTAAACTTCAGACCAATTTGGTATGGGGGAATGAACGCTTCTAAAATTCCCTAGCCCTTTATTTCATCAGGATCCATCAAGCAGAACTTTATGAGTTTGAGACTGGTTTCATCAGCTTCAATCATTAACTGACTCAGCATACAATGCTTTTTTCCCCCGATATGATTGTGGGTATGTATTGAAGTATATAGAAAACCTGTTTTTTATGGAATGTAAAGAAAATCCGTTTTTGTCCGGAATAATTTTGGTACGATTCCAAATACGATATGAGCCTAAAATCCATTTCCAACACGCGAACGAAGCCACGGGCAAAACCTCGTATCCAATATACGTATTGAAGATACGAGTACGCCGATGACGGAAAATTGATACATCAGTGGCGTGTGTCGCCTGGACAGACACGTACCGAAAAGACAGCGTTAACATTCCTCTGGAGACGTGACAGGCCCCGTGGCAGCGGGTCCGTAACATCAATCTCTAAAATTGGATGAGCTGCCGTTTCCAAGCTCCAACGATACACGTATATCGTCACGATAACCCCCGACTTTATAATTGCGCCAATCGCCCCGAGGGGTCAACGACGTATCTGTATTGGTGGCTGTTCCCGCGGCTCGGTCCACCGGAGAGCCATCCCAGTTGTCCCGATTGATTGAAAGAAACGACTATTGGTTGTCCCTATGACACGATTGCTCTTGACAGAAGTTAAAATTCCTTTTGCAGCACTCGGTCTTGATTCCAATGAAAACGTTTTAGACCATCAGCCCTAATCCTCGGCTATGACCAAGTAGGACAATAAATCTCATTAGGAATTTATTAGAAGGGGAAAAAGTAAAGTACCATCCGTGCAGAATTTTCTTAGGGATACTTAAGTTTCCAACGGATCCCGATCGGAATATGGTACGGATTCCCTAGAAGGGATATACTCATTGGAATCCAGATGGCACCCACTAAGTAGCACAAGGCGGAGGTGGCTATAATTTGAAATACGTATTTCAAATACGTATTAAATAGATTTTTCTTAGCAAGAATTGCCGATTTTAAGATTCCCGCCAGTCAAAGCTTGACTAGAGTGGCTCACTAGACAGAGCCCGTTAATATGGTGTTGCCACGTTTAACCTACAAGTTTCGTTAATGTCTGAAAACAAACCGTTCGAGCTCAAAATTCACATCTTTTTTCGAATATCATTTCGAACGAATTAGAGAAACCACTTGATTATTTAGCACGTCGTTCCTAACACTATAATCACGGTTTGTTTAGTGTTTTTTTTATCGGCTTATCACTATTATTTTTGGGCCTACAGCCCAATAACTGGTGTTTGCGAGGTGTCGTATGTATCATCAAATGGTTAAAGGTTCAACTTGAACATTATAAATCTCTGAAACTATGTTGTCAAACTGATTGATTTTTCGACAGTCAATGAATCCTAAATTAATCTCTCGGTGATATAAATTTCAATCGCCTACCAACATTTCAATTTTGGTATCGAAATTCCTTAAATACATATTTCCTTAGTTCGAACAATCTTCATTTAATTTAAATATAATTACTTAGAATCATTAACTCATATGACTCTTCTCCAGGAAATATAAGTCTTTCAAGGTCTATATTGTTTTTTCGAAAAATTTTCTTAAATGTAAAGAATTTTGTTCGAAATTCTGTTATTAAAATATATCATTTTTGACAGTTATACTGTGGGATCAATTTTTACCTAATCTTTTTCAGATCCTTGAATAAATGATTTGAGAAAACGTCCAGCGTCTCCAGCTGATACGGATCGGTGGCTCCTAGTGATTTTTACATTCATCTCTTGGATCTGATTCGATATCGAACTAGATTTTGTTCTAGAAGTTTGGGATTCTAGCCTGGATCCTATGCAAAGTTTCTATTTGGATTCTGGCTAGAGTCCATGATAGTTCCGGACCTAGCTGGAATCGGATTTTCGAGCGATACATTTCGCTCCCGGATCCGATCCGATATTTGACTGGACATGACAATATTTCGGCACCGGCAAGTGTGGCCTAAAAGTAAAAGCGATTAGATTGTGAAAGCTAATCGATGGAACACTGGCGACTCTTGTTAACTTGCCATCTCATTCGAATATTATTCACTTCGACACTTGGACTTCTTCGACACTTCGAGCTTGGTCTTTTGACTTATCCACCCCTATGAAAAAAAGAAAAAAATAATAATTATCCAGAAACATTAATCACCAAACGCTCCCGATTTTCCCTTACGATTTATACCCGAGTTTGATTGAACTTCCGGTCCACCGGAGCCTCGCACCTGTGAACCCAGTGCAATCAGACGCAATTGAATTCCTCCTCATTGCACACACGATCTTCTCCATTGTTAACCGAAATTGCAATTATACATCCCCCGGCTGAGATCGGGTTCTATCATTGTCCCGAAGGTACATAAATGCGGGCATGTATATTCGCACTGTGGTCACCGTCAACTTGAGGAATTTGCCCGGATTCCTGTACAAAAATAAGGACGCAAGAATGGTGAACGAGGCTCAAGAGGCGTTTCGTACAAACCACAACGAGAATGAGCGATTGGAAATCGCGCGATCGGATATCGATGAACGTTCGCTTGAATTCACAGCCATCTGCCTCGATTGTAAGCTCTCGCGCGTGTGTGTGTATGTGTGTTTGTGTGTGAGTGTGTGCGAATGTGTTAATGCAGTGACGTGGCCGTGCTCGCTGATGGTCATTCTCGCGTTCCTCCCCGTTTGCCCATGTTTACGTGACGTGCTTACGTGATACAGATTACCCTGTGCTCTGCATATATCTTTATATTGCCAGCAAGAGAGAGTAAAATAGAGAGAGAGAGAGAGAGAGAGAAGAGAGAGAGAGAGGGAGAGAGAGAGAGCGTATGAAATACTTGGCAAAACTATAGCCGTCGATTTCTCGATCATGCTTTTATCGCGGTTCTCCGATCTCTTCGCAACCGGTATATATACTTTAATCCGCTTATTCCACGTATACTCAAGTGCGACATTCAATCACGTGTGCGTCGTTTGAAAAATTACGTTTCCGGTAATCAAGTACTTTCAGAGTTTTGCGGCGAAAATAAAAACGCTTTATCGCAGTGACGTCAGGCTTGTGAACTTGAGAGATACCCCGTGCGGCAATTGTCGTAGGGATCCAATTGAATTGCCATACTTGTCCCTACTTCCTGATAGCCCGAATCAAAATGTATAGACTCGTCTGAACACTCGCAGGACCTATTTCTTTTGTAATGCACAAGCTACCAGCCTCTGTTGAACCTACCAAACCCCATTTGTCGAATTCAGTGCCACGAAGAGGCCTCCATTTGGTCCAATGTAGCCTCTGTTAGTCCTCCCAGACCTTCTTTCGACCCCAGTTTTAGTGAAACGTGCAGAACACAGGTCTACTTAACCTAGTTTCGATCTCAAGTCCGTTGCCTCTAACCCATCTAACCTACTTTGAGCCGAAATTCGATGTCTCCTCCATCAATACTCCATTGTGGCCTGATCGGTAACCCGTTCGATGACTAAATAAATACGTTTTCGCTGAATGGAGGGTCCGGAGAGTCTACAGAGTGCCTAAAGTAGGCTGAATGGAGGGTTCAGAGGGTCTACAGTGCGCCTACAGTAGACCGAAAAGGGGGCCAGTAGGTTCTGCGGGAGCGCTCGAAGTAGGCCCACCTGGGGTTTCGCAGGTTCAGCTGCGCTCTGCATTGGTCTCCTTTGAGTGACAATGTCCAGTTTCTGCCATTCGGGAGCTTCATCGGAGGCCCTAACGTATTGTTATTCCGAACACTGTACTCTCGTTTCGGTACCCAATAATCCACTATCGCCTAATAAAAGAGGCCCTTATTTTGTGGGTTGAACGCGGCTCGAAAATTTCGACTTGGGAGGAATCCAATGGGTCATCTTATTGGATCTCTATACTGAAACGTCACGCTGGTACGTTGCATTCTAATCAGGATTCCTCGTTAGAATCCAATGTACGAATCCAATTACATTGTCAAACAGCATCCGATACGATTCTTGATGAATCCCATTGCATTATTGTACGTTGCATTTTCTAAAGAAAATATACAGATAGGGTAGTTTCGGGGGAGTTGGTCATAAGGGAAAGCTGGCCAATAGAAATATTTCATAGAACCACTCACTAGGTGTCGCCTGTTACTGCTCAATTCACTTCACGTCGTGCGCAGTCGTAAGTTTAGTGATAAGTGATCAAAAGTTTAGTGATAAAAAACGAAAAAGCAAGTAAAATCCTTCTTAATTGTTTTGTCTACTGCTGATTTTTTAAAAAGGTTTCATGTTTTACATTGTGGCGATGTTATTTTGTCAAAATAATGATTATTTTTGTATTTCTTTAATAGTTAACGAGCAGTGTTTGGATCTGTTTTTTCCACTTATCCAAAATAATTTTTTCATGCACACAAAACGTTTCCCTGCAATAGGAACGTTGTGGAAACGCACTTCCAACTTCTTACTCGAAGTGCTTTCGCTGATCTTTCACAGCACATTTAATGTTCTTACGATTGTTTTTATGCGGGGGGGGGGGGGGGACTTTGCGAATTTCATTTTCACCGACAATTATATTTTTCACAAAAATTTAATACTTTCATCGTTTGTCTACGTATAATTTCTATTGAAGGCTTTGCCCTAAGTATAGCTTGATTTTCCGCCACCAGATGTCATATTGCCATTTGTCAGATCTCAATAGCGACGTTCTTTTTTTGTCTACTTGTATTTCCTGGAGGCCTTTCGACATCCCTTCGTTATTTCCTACCCCACTTCAGCGCTAAGTACCTACGTATTATTCATAGTCCGTAACGTAACGTGAATTTTTGTCGTGCTGACTTAAGTCCGCAATTCCGACAGACGTGAACGCAATGCAAAAGCTTCATTCTCTCGGAACACGATGAATACATTCGAGTGTCTCTCTTTCTCTCTCTCTCTCTCTCTCTCTCTCTCTCTCTCTCTCTCTCTCTCTCTCTCTCTCTCTCTCTCTCTCTCTCTCTCTCTCTCTCTCTCTCGCTCCAATTTCTCCTTGGATCGGGAAATCGGTACGATGGACGATTACAAATTGATCCCGTTGATACACAATAACAAGCTCGTCCATTATATAAAGACCAAAAGCGATGATCGCACCAAATCGTAAATTTCCGTGAAATTAAGTATGTATTGAAGTATTATAGAACTGTAACCAGGGCGATGAAAATTGGATACGTTATTAGTTTGTTTGTTCTGAAGCTGTGTGCAAAATTTGGGATCGATACGCACTAATCTGTTGGAGAGTTGTGACACTTCCAATTTTCAGTAGTTTTCGTGGATTCTTATAGGAAGTTTTTTTTTACTCCCGGATTAGATAAGAAAAAGCATAATAAAAAAATGCTACGGAAAATTTTTTCGTATGGGTAATTTATGTGTGAAGTAGACTTTTTGGCAAATTGAAACAAAAATCATTGAAGTAAATTGAAACAGGAACACTTTTGACGGAAAGCTCGAAGCCTGGTGTACATATTATGCCACTTACGACTGATTTTATTTTATATCGAGAACATGTCTTTGAGAATTTCAAAATTCGGCTACTTTTGCCTTGGATTCTACGAGGTGTGCAAGTAAAGTAATGAGACTGATTTTTTTTTCAATTTTTTTTATTGGAATAGAATTACAATTCAATATTGTCTCCCTCAAAATCACTTCCTTGGGAAGCCACACAGCGCTGGAGGCAGTTCTTCCAATACTCATAGCAATGCTCGAATTCGGATACTGGAATAGCCTTCAGCTGATCGGTGACAGTCGTTTCAATGTTTTCGAGTGTCCCAAAATGACGTCCCTTGAGGTGATTTTTCAATTTCGGGAAGAGGAAGAAGTCACAAGGACTCAAGTCAGGAGAATAAGGAGGCTGAGGAGGCCACGAGAATGTTTTTACTGGCCAAAAACTCGTTTATTGAAATTTCTGTGTGACAGCAATTTTTCTCATTCCCAATTCATTGGTCAACATCTGACGAACGGTGGTGTGAGTCAAATTCAACTCTTACCCAATCATTCTGACTGTCAACCGACGACCTGAACGCACCAGATCCCTTATTCTGTCGATATTTCCATCTGTTCTTGAAGATGAAGGCCTTCCGTTGCGTGGTTCATCTTCAATCGACTCTCTTCCTTCTGAAAATGCTTCAAACCACCGAAAAACCTGGACCCTTGATAAAACACTGTCTCTGCAAATCTGCTGAAGTTTTGCAAAAGTTTCCGTTGCACTGCGCGCAAGTCTGAAGCAAAACCTGATAGCAAACCGTTCCTCAAAATTGATGTCACTCATTTTTAGAACGCACTAGAAAAAACTGTTCCACGAAATAAAATTCATCTTGACTTCACGTTCATGATTGGGCCCAACAGAATCCCATTAGACTCAATTTGTCAATTCGAAGATTCCGAAGATTGGCAACTGTCTGAAATTGGAATATGCCATTTTTTTGATACGTCAGAATTAATACGAAAAGAAGAAGCGAGATCGAATCCGTAGAAAGAACATGAGCACTTTGGCGAAAAAAAAGCTAATTGGATTTTATTTACGACATGCGGATTTCCTATCACATACATCCTTGAGGATGTTTGAAATGTCAGCGCTTTTCTGCGTGTCCGCACGTTTCGAGTTTTCGCGTAACGAAGATTGCGGAAAATTGAGCAGGGCGTGGTCTCATGCGATTCGTTTTTTTCCTAATACCGTTGTACTCAGTTGAGCACTTTTCTTCTTCGCTCTCGTACGGATTTTTCCAGAAATGAAACCGGGACGAGCGCGACAGGGTCACGAGTGCCTTAGCAGACGTTCAGGCTGACTGGAAAAGAGAAAAAGGAAAATAAAAATTCAGCTCTCTGGGGACGCTGTTTTGGGACATTGCCAGAAGCCGAAACGAAACCACCAACGACCCCGGGTGCTCTCGGGGATGGTCGCCGCCGGCGCGACCGATCCTCACACCCCCTTATACATCCCTTGACGCATACACATATATATATATATATATATATATATATATATATATATATATAACGTTAAAACCGAGCTCGAGAAAACTGCAAAACCTGCTTTCCCTCTCGCTTCTTCCCACCGGCACACCCACGAAAGCTCAATTTGTTCGATCTTCCGAGACGTATCTACGTAGTATGGACGTTCCACCGACAAGCTTTGATTGGATTGAACCTTTGAACTTTTTCTCCTAATGATGTCTCGCGATGACGTACGTTGCGCTTTTTTTTCCAAAAGTACATTTTTCATTGGTAAGTGATAATTGCCTTTTCCCCATGTTTGAATAATTGGCAATTCAACTGCTAGTTTTGCAAGCTCCGTGTGCAAGTTTCGCCGCAACCTCCCGAGTTAAGCCTCGTAGCCCAATAATTGGCTGGGCGATCGCTCATTCGGAAAAAGTGGCTGTAGGCAACACACTCCGAGAATGTCTCGGAAACTGAAAAACGTGAAGAGACGAGTGTGAGTCAGAGGTAGGTCGACTGTTTCGTAATTTTTCACATATTTTCTATTCGAACGTGATAAGAATTCTCAAACGGCGATTATCGAGGACCAGTGCAGAATTCAATTGGATTCGGACGAGGACTGCAATAAACGAGTTTTTGGCCAGTAAAAACATTCCTGTGGCTCCTTAGCCTCCTCATTCGCCTGAATTGAGTCCTTGTGACTTTTTCCTCTGCCCGAGATTGAAAAATCACCTCAAGGGACGTCATTTTGGGACACTCGAAAACATTAAAACGGCCCTAACCGACCAGCTGAAGACTAAGCCAGTATCGGAGGATCCAGCACTGCTGTGAGGATTGGAAGAACCGTCTCCAGCGCTGTGTGGCTTCCCGAGGAAGTTATTTTGAGGGAGACACTTCTGAATTGGAAGTCTAGTTAAATAAAAAAAATTGAAAAAAATCAGTCTCTTCCCGAGTGAAAACTTATAGCCTTCACTTGAACACTCGTCGGACCCATTTCTTTTGTAATGCACAAGCTGCCAGCCTCCGTTGATCCTACTAAACCCCATTTGTCGAGTTCAGTGCCACGAAGAGGCCTCCATTTGGTCCGGTGTAGCCTCTGTTAGTCCTCTCAAACCTTCCTTCGACCCCAATTTCAGTGAAACGTGCAGAACACAGGCATTCTTAACCTACTGTAGATCTCAAGTCCGTTGCCCCGACCCTATCTAACTTGCTTTGAGCCCAAAGTCGATATCTCCTCCATCAACACTCCATTGTGGCCTGATCCGTAATCCGTTCGATGTCGAAATAAATACGTTTTCGCTGAATGGAGCGTCCGGAGGGTCTACAGTGCGCCTACAGTTGGCTGAATGGAGGGTCAACAGGGTCTACAGTGCGCCTACAGTAAGCCGAAAGGGAGGCCAGTAGGTTCTACGGGAGCGCTCGTAGTAGGCCCACCTGGAGTTTCGCAGGTTCAGTTGCACTCTGCATTGGCCTTCTTTGAGTAACAATGTCCAGTTTCTGCCATTCGGAAGCTCCATCGGAAGCTCTAACGTATTGGCATTTCACACATTGTACCCTCGTTTAGGTACCCGATAATCCGCTATCGCCGATATCTGCTCGGTGAAGGAGGCCTTTATTTTGCCGGTTGAGCGCGGCTCGAAAATACACCTTCCAAGGAATGTATCTTCCAAATTTCATGTTTCTATTTTCAGCGGTTTAGACTGTGCGTTGTCCATATGTCAGTCAGTCACGGAACTGTTTTGTATGTATCGATGAAGATCAGCCTTCGATCGCAGATCGAACACTTTCAAGACAACATCCAAGCAGAGCCTGAGAACAAGTGGTCCTATTTCGAGCAGAAAACACGACTAAAAGATACAAAAGGGCGAAAAAGTGACTCAAATGCCTTGAATGTTTGGATACGTGGTTGGATGAAAATGTGAAGTCATCTTTGCGCTACCAAAAGCGAGGAGCTTCGGAAAAGAGATTTAACTGTTTAAATTGTACCCATACTTTATCTACTTGAAAGTTATGAAAGATGCCAAGGAATGGGAGCTTCTCTCGCTATATATATTCGAACGAGATTCGTAGCCAAGCTCTCGGCCTTTTCCCTCATCTGTTTCGTTCTCCTTTTTCGTCCTGTCCTTTTTATCAAACAGCCAAGTCTTATCGATGGTGCTCCGGGCCGCATTATTATACGAGATGCTTGCGTACATTACCAAAGACTCGATAAAACGACAGATCGCGGACGAGGTTTTCAAAAATAAATATGAAAAGAGCTTCGCGAGTTGCGACGAAAATATACTGCTTGGCCTCTCACTCGCGATGCCCCCGCAGAGATAAAATATTATCTTCCCTTGCGACGGAGCCTTATTTTAATTGCTAAGCGTCAAGTAAATTACGCCTGTTTTGATCGTCTCTTGCGTCGCGTAAGCGCGACACTAATTGCAATGTGACTCAATTTTATTACTCAACGATCGCGTGAATACAGCTCGTTACGCTTTGTGCGCGCGCGCGCGCGTGTGTGCGTGTGTGTGTGTGTGCGTGTGCGTGTGCGTGTGTGTGTGTGTGTGCTAGCAGAAAATGCACATGACAGGAGGTTGAGGTCAATCGGATAATGTGTGTTTTAAAATTGAACAAAGGGAGTGGTACAGAATAAAGTGGTCATCCTTGTGAAGAAATTTTTTGGGGTCTTCCTAGATCCTACCAATCTTCCTTCCTAGATCCTCCTAATCTGAAAAGGATGATCGAATCTCGATCGGGATATGATACGGATTCCCTAGAAAGGGGTATTCTTATCGGAATCCAGATGGCGCCCACTAAGTATCACAAGGTGGATACTGATCCACCTTTTCATCTGATCCACCATTTCATCCCTCAATACGTATTTCAAATTCTTCCCACCAGGCAAGAATTTGAAGTACGTATTAAGGGATCATCACAGTGTAACGGCTCGAAAAATAGCTGATTTTCGCGATTTTTTTCGATGCTTAAACTACGCCAAATCAAAGCACTCATGAAGAACAGAAAATACATTTTTAAACGTTTTTTTTTTTTTTTTTTTACATCTTTCTTAACGGTTGAAAATGTCTTCGAAAAAAGGCGTTCTCACGGTGTACACAGTTGTTGCCGTAAATATTATATGAAACAAAATGTGTAAAGAGATTATTGATCAGTATGAAAGCCGCTATCTTGCTATGGAGGTTTTTCGAAAAACTATGATCCTAGTCCGAATCGGACTGTACCCATGACAATATTGCTGCACGGGTCAGTCTATCACGGTGGCTGAGTAATATGACACTCTACCTTCTTTCTTTATTTCTTACACTTTTTTTTTTCTCTCTTTGTTAATCTCGTCTCTGCAAAAGCTAGTCTTCCAAAATAATGATTTCTCATGCTTTAAACTTTTAATGTTTCTTAGTACGCCCTTACGAGGCTTGATCCTTTAAAATGTACCCTGACACTCGACACTTCACCGTTCCCAAGTTCGAAGGAACGCTCTGGAACGTACAACCATTCTTCCACAAAAGACGTGCCGTGAGAAAAGAATATTAATTTTTTTTTTTAAAGAATTTTCATGCTACCAGATATATTCCTTATTTTTGCTTAAATTAATTTTAGAATCCCTCAATGGGAAAAATCGATTAAAAGTCCATTCGTCGATAAATTCTTTGTCTTTTCGTCGTTCGGCAATTTTTGTAATTTTCTTTTAAATTATATGAATATAATATTACGATACGCTAAGGTTTTGCATACGTTGAGTGTGTAGATATTTATATCGATGAACACGCGACCAGACAACGTCACTTCCCGTGAGATCATGTACACGGCTCAACACTGGCTTTCCCGTTGATTTATGTGCACTTTTGCAGAAATCTTTTTCGTTGCGTAACTCACCGTGAGTAATTGTATGCGCAGCGCTCTTGCCGCACTGTCTTTCCATCGACGACACATATTCAAGCGCGCATAAATCGTATATGCATATCGCCAAATCGGTCGATGACGTGGACGCACTGCGTCCAAAGCACAGTGACAGATGTCAAGGCTTTGACCGAGATGCTACGAGGAGGTGACCTCGTCACGCTTCCTGTCGAACTATCCACGAGGAAACACAAAGATGCAATCGTTTATACACACAGTTTTATAATTTTTTTGACTGTAGAAGAATTCTACATACCATATTTACATCAACGGGTTACACCTTGTTCGCGGTCGGAAAAAAGAGGTGTTTTCGTGAATTTTTTTTTGGGACATGGGTGCAGGTTTTTAACTTTTTTTTCATAGTAAAGGGTATCATTTCAAGTATCTTTGACAATTTTTTTATCGGGAAATATTTATAAACGACGGAGATGCAGTAAATTGCACAGACCGCTGTGCAAAAAAGGTCCTTCGCGGTGACCACTCCTGCTCGGGAACAAATCATGTGAAATCAAAAAACCAAATGAATTTAGGTTTTGTACCGTATTGTCTAGTCTTTAATCGAAGGATTCAATAAAATAATGATTTTTTGAAAAAATGGTCGCCGATCGAAAGTGATCGTCGAAATTTCGGTGAAAGAAAACACTCTATTTTCCTTGATATAAAAAAAAAGTATGCATTGAAAAAAAAAATCCTTCGATTAAGGACTGCCTTTTGATATACAAAAAATGTCTGTGAAATTTGAAGCAGATGGGTTTAGTTGTTTTTGAGATATTTTGGTCACCGATTCTGAAAAAGTCATTCCGAGAAAAACGCGTTTAAAGTTTTACGTCAGGTATATACGTAGATAAAATACCTACCTGTAAACGCTCATAACTCCCCCAATTTTCAACGGACCGACTTGAAATATTCAAGAGAATGTTTTTAAAAGGTTATATTATAAGAATCCGTCGAAAACGAAAAATCGATTTGTTCAAAAATTCCCACTAGGTGTAACCCCCCCTTAAGGCAGTATCGTAGTCTAGAAATCTGAAAAAACAATCTTTTTTTTTCGTATTTAATTAATTAACATTCTCTCTCAGGCCTCTCAATCCGAGAACCGTTTAATGATAACGTTTAATGATAGTACGCTCGGGGTGCGCAGTCCCTGTAGCAGCAAACTTTTAGGGAAGGTTACCGTCGAGAGGCATAAAAAATGCATTAACTTCGGGATTTTTGTTTTTATATAAAATAAATACTTTAGGGTTTTAACGTATTTTATTTTTCTATCAATGGAGAGCAAATTCCAATTTTATTTATAAAAAAATCCACAGTTAGTTCATCTTAAACAAAAACGGGTTGAAAATTATTAAATTAGACTAAATTTGAAGGGGCCTTACTGTTTTTTATTTTCCAAAAAGCCCCTCAATACCAAAATGAGAGCCGTTTGAAAAAAAATCCAATTTTTTTGCCCGGTTTTTGCTTCAGCGGACGAAAGCAATTTTTTGCCAAAAAAAATCGCTTCTTGATGGCCCCGCAAAATGAATTTCCTTTCAATTGCGCAGAGATTCGTGTGAATCGGTTTATCCGGTGATGCTGTGGAGCGTCTCGCGCGCTGACAAATGCTGTTTCCAGAAAAACGCATTTAAAGTTTATTAAAGAGGCGCTCCGAGCGCATCAGCTGCCTGTTTTCCAGCCGGCTGACGGTTCCGCTCAACAGGCTGTAAATTCTAAAATACTTCAAATATGAAAATATCCTTTCACCCACGTATGCTAAATACTTGAAGAATGCGAATTATGTTTTAAAGAAAATCGAATTTTTCATTTTCATGAACGTTAAACTGCCCTTAAACGCGTTTTTCTCGAAACAATTTTTTAAATCGGCAATCCGGATTAAGTCGATTTAATTTTTGTTGTATACAACTAGAATGGTCAAAAAAATAGGAAAAATTGATAATCAAAGCCCCCATTTCGTAATTTTTTTCCCCTTTATCTGGTACCAAACATCACGACACTCATACGGATTCAGAATACGCTTGATTTTTTTTTTTCATATTCATACAACGTTTACAACAATGGTCGCCAATTGGGGGCGTTTTCCGCGCACCGGTGTAAACGAACGTACAAAAGTACATGACAATAATATGCATATATATATATTTTTATTTCTACATATTCTTGGAGGGTCAATAAACATGTGTCAAAAATTCCGGAACGAAAACTGGAAAAGTTAAGCAGTTATTCCATCCTTAAAATCAGTTCCAAAACAGCGCTTTAGACAACGATAATACCTCAATTATATATGGTATACGTCATTGGTGACAAACAAGAACTGCCACTTTGCTGCGACTATGTCCTCAAAAAAAAATTTCTAAAAAATCGAACAAAATTTGCTGCGAGGACGAAATAATTTTGTCTTGGAAATTCACTGGATTTAATCAAAATTGAGCACGATTTAATTGAAGCTATGATGACCCTGACAGGAAGAGGTACTTGGCGTCCTTCAAGAAAGAAAGAATTTTTTAACTTATGTGGTGGATTAAAAAAATATATTATGACGGTCTTGATACAAATAGTAGAGATAATTATTCGAAAAGTATTGTGAATATTGTTACGTTTTAATATTAGATGAAGTCAAAAGTTCTGAGCGTTTTTTCGCTTTATTTCGACGATGAAATTAACATAGGATTATCCGATTTAGATCAAATATGCGCCGTTTTGTTCGATAACTTTTGTCCATTTTGAAGGCAATTTCATAATTCCGCGATTGAAGAAGTACTCGTCCCTATTGGTAAAAAAACTTGACCAGCTCATTTTCACAAGTCTCTCTTGAGGCCAGTTTTGTACCATCAAGAAAATTTTGCAAATGCTTGAAAAGGTGATAATCGCTTGGTGCCAGGTCTGAACTATACGGCGGGTGCGATAGAACCTCCCATCCAAGCTCTCGGAGCTTCTGGCGCGTCGTTAAAGATGTGTGCGGCCTGGCGTTGTCTTGATGGAACACAACACCCTTCCTATTGGCCAATTCTGGCCGCTTCTGGTCGATCGTCTGCTTCAATCTGGTTAGTTGTTGACAGTAGAGGTCCGAATTGAGTGTTTGGCCCGATGGGAGCAGTTCATAGTGGATGATTCCCTTCCAATCCCACGAAACATACAGCAAAACCATCTTGGCCGTTAATCCGGGCTTGGCGATCGTTTGGGCCGGCTCACCGCGATTGGACCACGATCTTTTTCGGCTGTTGTTCTCGTATGTGACCCATTTTTCATCGCCAATCACCACCCGCTTCAAAAATGGATCGATTTCGTTACGTTTCAGCAAAGAATCGCAGGCATCAATTCGGTCCAAAAGGTTCTTTTGCGTCAATTCGTGTGGCACCCATACATTGAGCTTCTTCTTGAGACCAGCCTTATGCAAATGGTTCCAAACGGTTTTCTGGCTAATCTTCAGTTTCTGGGCAATGGAATAAGTGCTCACAGGCCGGTCCGACTCGACGATTTCCATGATTTTATCGACATTTTCGACGATTGGCCTACCAGAGCATGCCTCATCATCGACGTCCATATTACCAGAACGGAATCGTTGGAACTACCGCTTTGCTGTTGCATTCGATACTGTATTGGGTCCATAAAGAGCACATTTTTTTTGGCCGCCTGCTCCGCCTTTTCACCTTGGTCGTAGTGGTACTGAAGAATGTATCGATTTTTCTTTTTTTTTACCTCCATTTTGGAACGCTGTAACACACAACTGGCTTCACCAAACACAAAACTGTCGAAGAACTTTTTTTGAAGCGTGATGTCACCTTTAAATCGCCGTATAGTGTGACCCGATGCGATGTATACATCGTGAGATATGGCTCACTAAAGACATCTAGCGGAAAACGCTCAGAACTTTTTACCTCACCCAATATTTATCGCATTATTAAAATATAAATTCATTTTCGGGAGTCTGCCAAGTAAACGTGATTATTGCGCAATATTTTTTTTTATCTCTCTGGACAATTTAACTTCGGAACATTTTTTCCATAGCCATTTTTTTGTCGAAGGCGATTTCTTTTCCGGTACATTTTTTACCGGTAGATCTGGGTGGCCTCGAATGCCTTACTCTTAATGCGACCGAATCAACTTCTCAATTATATAAGTCCGCCTCCGAGAGGTGGTGAGGGCTCGTGAAAAACAGACGTCACGAAAGTTCGAGTTTGAAAAGTTCGTTTAAACGTTTATAATTCGCATTTGCCTATCAAAACACAGCCCCGCGTCCGAATTCAGTCTCGAATAACATTAGAATTTCCATCTCATCGTTTCAAAAATATCTTTGTCGAGGTCATTTTCGTGATGACATTTGTATATTTTTTTTCCACCTCGTTCAGTGCTCGAAAGATCGATTTTAGGACCGAGGCAAATCCAGCCATAACTCACAAAGCCCTGGCATAATATTATTTAAATATTGTAAAACGAAGAAACAAAAAACACGTTCTCCATGCTTGCTCGTTTGAATTTTTTAATGAATTTTATCACCAGCCATGCCAAAGGTCTTAACCAGCGTAATCATCGAAGCAAAAAAATTGTCGAGGAAGCTAAAATGTTGTAAGAGAAGAAGTCGCGTCAGTCACGAATAACTTTCGGCCGAATGCACCACGTATTCAAAAAAAAATAATAATAATGCTGATGAAGACGTTTATAGGGAGAGCAATTTTTTTTTCATCGAATGAACAATAACTGCTGCGTAACCAAACTCGACGTGATTCTGTCTGCAAAGACGCGCATCGCCTCGCCAATATGCAATTCGTACGAAAGTGCTACCCAGGCTGGTAAAACACATTTATTATTGCGAGTCTCTCTCTCTCTCTCTCTCTCTCTCTCTCTCTCTCTCTCTCTCTCTCTCTCTCGAGGCACAGCTGGCTCTACGACCGAACGAATCGTATCCCACCTCGTGTGGCAATGAACCAGAGAATTTTGCTCTCCAACTGAAGACACATGGCAAAATATTACAATGCAGCTATAAATATACATACGCTTAGTCAGCAAATTGAAACATATCGTTTTACAAATTACATACTTATGATTCATCCGTGCAGAAATTGCCGTAGGGATCCAATTGGATTTCCATACTTGAGCCCACACCCTGATAGCGATTCCCAATTCCCCATAGCATTGGATCTCTGTAGCAAAACGTCACGCTCGTATATTGGATTTCAATCAAAATTCCCCATTGGAATGCCATGTACGAATCCAATTTGAATCCCAAAGGATTGTCATATTATCGATCGAAATCCTATGCGAATCTTGATGAATCCCATCCCTTTTTGTACGCTGAGCAAAGATGGCCATACCTAAATTACAATGTAATTCAATGATTAATCTGGTTACAAACGAATTAAATTACAAAATAATCTCATTGAACTGTATTTCATTACATTTGAATTGTAATTATTCAGAACATATTATGAAATCTGTTTTAATGTATTTAATTGCAACGTAATTTGATTTAAAAGTATTAAAATACTTTGTAATTTAATTACTTTTTTTTACTAGTTATGGTGTAATGTAGGAGAAAATATCATTTTATCCTCTAAAGTTGGATTAAAAAAAGTCATAAATGATGTCTCGTTTAAACTATAAAATCAAAATATTGTCTAGCTGTTAGTTAGCAAACTGGTTTATTCGAATTAATATATAATCGATTAATTTCTAATTAGATTAACTTTCAATTAAATTACTTAGTAATTAATTACACTAGGCACTTGTGGTAACTAATTACTTAAGTAATCTGTTACAAAGTAATTAAATTATCAACTCCAGTAGTAATTGTAATTGTTAATTGTTAATTTAATTATTTTTTGCCCTTCTCTGACGCTGAGTTTTCTCAACAAAAAATGTAGATATATAAAATGAGTGGATCTTAAAAAAGTACGCAACCGGCCGGTCTTTCCCGACGGGGGGATTTCCCAAAGGCTCTCTCTCTCTCTCTCTCTCTCTCTCTCTCTCTCTCTCTCTCTCTCTCTCTCTCTCTCTCTCTCTCTCTCTCTCTCTCTCTCTCCTAGACTTTTACTCTGATTGACTCAAAACTTTGGGATAATATTCTAGACATATTGTACTATTAGATTATAAAATTTAAAAAATGGATTCTTTGAAATTTTCAAACCCACGTAACCCTTTAATAGTTCCCTATTAGGATCCTGGCTAGAATCCGATTTGCGAGCGTTACATTTTGCTCCCGGATCCGCTCCGATATCCGACTGGATCCCGATTAAGGAACCAGGATCCTAGTCCGAATCGGACTGTATCCATGACAATATTTCTGCACTGGGTCCTTTGGATTTTTGAAAATAATGTGATCGTGAATTCCGCGATTTATCTGCAAGAGCTATAAAAGAAAGACGCTTTTCCTCGCGACTGAAGTAGCTCTGGTTTATTATCTCTTCCAAATTTGCGTGAGCCCCTCCGGAGCTATCGATGGATGTGAAAAACGTTGAGAAAGACGCTCTGTGGAAATTTCTTTACTGCTTCCGAAGGAGGTTAGCAGAGAGAGAGAGAGAGAGACAGAGAGAGAGAAAGAGGGTTAGAGAGAAGCGAGCAAAAGAGGAAAATATAGTAGCAGAGCTTTGCGATCGTAAACTAGCCAATGGAGCACTTCCCTTTCGGCTCGTTTATTTTAATCTCTCCGACCACTTCTCCATATCTTTCCTTCTCACGGTATTTTCCCACGTGATTTATTACCACCAGGTGAAATTTAGCATTTCTCTCGGAATCTGGAAAGTCCGATATTCACCTGCGTCGTTTCGAGTCTCTCTAGTTATTGCTTTGTAATGTGAACATACACATATCTATATATTCGTGTCCTCGACGAGGAAGCAGAATTGCGGTTGGGTCTCCAGAGATATAAATATATATATATCCTGCTTAAACGCGTTTCATCCACATCCTAGAGCTACGATTACGAGGAATCACATCAGCAATTTGTAATGACGGGCAAAATATCGTCCCTTTACTCTCTTCTTCCATGGCGATGTACATGGAAGAAGGAGATACGTGTATCCGTGCATGTATGTAGGTTTGCAGATATATATACGTGCTGAGAATGCGAGGCATTACCGCGAATGTATTCCTCGTTGGACCTGATAACGAGCATACTTGATAATACCATATTTATGTGCCTGCGCAAAGTTATTCGTTTGGAATATCTTGATCCGAAGATACACCGATCCTAGGGAACGCGCGATCGTTGTACGGCTTCGGCGATCGCCAATGCTGAGCAGCGTTAGCCGATACCTGGATGGGTGACCACCCAGTCGCGTACTCGCTTGTGCTCTAACTAGGGTAGGCCGGAACATGTTGAGCAAGTTTGGAATTATCGGCCTGTAATTCCTTAACAGTCTGCCGTATAAAAATAAAATCTACTTTGGTCAATAGAAAATGTATCTGGGAAAAAAAAGTCTGTAGACGAAATTCCTGTTATCCTTATTGTTTCACAGATAATCGCTCTAAAATGACTAAGGCCATGTTTGCTCAACCTGCCCCGATAGTGGGGTAAGTTGAGCATGAGTATGAGGTGAGTTGGGCAAAGTAAGAATTGCATTAAAAAATCAGGCGTATGCAACATGATTTGGTACAATGCAGTAACAAACCAACAGTTGCTTGTTAATTCGTTAGGTCTTGAAACTTTAATATTAATTGCAATGAACTTTGAAATATTTTTTCTCATACAATGGTAGAAGAAAATCTTTCAATCGCGTTGCTTTTTACTTTTGGGTGCGGAAATAATGAAACGTCCCGTGTTACCGTCTCGAGCGCCGCATGGCAACGGCCGATGGCGCGATGTGTTCTCCTCCCCCATACCTCTCTTTCCGCCATTTGATGCACCCGCGTGTGGTGCTTAGTTTTTCAGATATTTCGATTGCCCAACTTACGCGACTGCTCAACAAGCCCCTCCCTACCCTACCACGCGCGACGACAATTTCACAACGTTCACGGTTGAAGTACGACTGAAAGGTTTTTTCACAGTTTCCTTGTGCCCTCGTGCAGATACGTTACGGTAGTGCGTTGGCAAACGAGTGGCTGTCGATACTCCGAAGGAGTGCTCTCGGGAACTGAAAATTGTGAGTTAAGGGCTTACATCTACTTGACTGGAAATTTAGCTACAGGGCAGCTACTATAGCTAATGAGTAGGGCCGGATGGGGCATGCCGCATCCTGTTCTACCGCACTGTACAGGCTGCCGGATCAGGGCTTTACTAAACGTGAACCGCTTTTTGGCATCCTGCCTTGAAGCGGATCAGTATACTCTTTCAGGTCCTGATTCGCACGGCTTCCGTATCTATGCTTAAAATAAAAAATTAAATCATCAACAAATTATGAATAAGAAAATTATAGTAGTAGTGTTCGTTTCCATATGCTTTATTTATGTTCCTGCATATATGAGAATTGGATTAAATCGTGTCCTGCCTCGTTAAAGTGTTTTTTTTTAGTCGCGGGATTTGAATCTACGGCTCTTCTAATTCTTAGCCTCCTTTTTCGCCTGACTTTTTCCTCTTCCCGAGATTGAAAAATCACCTCAAGGGATGATGGCCCTTTGAATGTTTGAAACGGCTGTAACCGACCAGCAAACGGCTGTAACCAAAACATTTAAACGGCTGTAACCGCCCAGCTAAAGGCTATTCCAGTATCCGAGGTCCAGCAATGCTATGAGGATTGAAAGAACCGTATCCAGCGCTGTGTGGCTTCCCAAGAAAGTTATTTCGAGGGAGACAAAATTGATTTGTAATTCTATACGAATACAAAAATTGTAAAAAAATCAATCTCATTACTTAATTTGCACACATCGTATATTTATTATTTAGTATTCCTCCCAACGTTGTCATATGAATCTACACAAAGGGTGTCTCAAAATGCCCTGACGTTTTTATTTATTAATGAAACGTATTATTTATTTGAAAAGTACGAATATTTTTATTTCAATACGAGGTACAAACGAGGAAGGTCATGTGTGGAATTCAATAACCAATAAATGGCCGCCTCGTCCCTGTTTGCAAACGTTCACTCTTTTGACGAAATTTTCAATAACATTGTGGCATAATTGCGGAATTATCATTAATGGTGCGTCCAATTGCTTCCTTGAGCTCCGGAATGGTCTGTGGATCATTGGTATACACTTTTAACTTCGGAAAAGCCCAAAGAAAGAAGTCCAATGGCGTCAAATCGCACGATCTTGGTTGCCAATTCAGATCGCCGCGCCGCAAGATAACACGACCATGTTTCGCAGTGAATTTTCACAATTTCTATGCGTTGCTCGATCTTGTGATTCTCCATGACTAAACCTCGATACTTCCTGATGCCAGTTGTCAAAGATTACTACTTCATCGCCACAAAAAAAAAAATAGCGCGCAATTAAAAATGTCAAGTCATTTTAAGACACCCTTTCTATATACAGGGTTGCGGCGCCAAAATCCGGACAAAATTCCATTTGAATTTCCTGCCGCTCTATACCACTTCGAGAGGTAGCGATTGGCATCCAAATAGCTTGACGCATGTACTAAACATTCATAACTTCGAAACAGTCGCAATGTTGAAACCAAGTGCGGGGTATAATCGAAGAGCCGCGATTATCGAAAGTGTTCGCGCTGGGCGCTCAGCGACAGAAATCATTCGATTCTTCGGGTACCCAAGATCGACTGTGTATGATGTTGTCGCGAAGTATAACGAGTCGGAGAAGTCCAACGAAGGTTTTGCAACACCGGCAAGGAAAATTCACTCGAAGGAGCGCATTGTCAGGACGCCCGAAATCATTCAACGGGCGCAGGAGCTGATTATTGAGGATCCAGGGTAGTCGATCCGAAAATTGTCGTCGGTTGTCGGTGTGAGTGAAAAAACTATGCGTCGAATCGTCGAGGAGGACCTCCGCTATAAGTCTTATACAATTAAAGTGAGACGGATGCTTTCCGAAGCTGCCGAAGTTCCGAATTGGTTGTCGGACAACATCGACATGTTTTGGAGCAAAGAATTTTGGCCTCCCAACAGCCCAGATTTAAATCCTTTGGACCTCTATGTATGAAACGTGGTTGAAAGGGTCACTAACAAGTACAGACATCCAAACGTCGCATCATTGAAAGCCGCTATTGAAGCGGAATTCGCCGATATGGACCGTGACTCATTAAAACGGGCCTGCGAACGCTTCAGACCGAGAATGGAGGCGGTCATTCAAGCAGAAGGGGGTTTTAATGAGTAAATGTGTTCTTTATGACCTAACAAATAATTTAGTATAAAAAAAATCATAAACTTCTCCATTTTTGCAATAAAAAATATGTTTCAAAAAAATGTTTAATTTGTCCGGATTTTGGCGCCGCACCCTGTATATATGGCGTCCTTTCAATCTCAATATTTCAATATTGAAATATCCATATAAATATTAAAATATTCAAATTGAAAAGAATATATATACATATATACAATTTCTAGAAACGTATCGCACATATACAATAGACATAAAAAGACGAATGATGCATACGCAGAATTCCATATTCCATCCATAAATTTTGTATACTTGTTTACGTGTGCGTGTGAGGCTCTTGCCGAATTTTATCTCTCGTGTGAGCTTTGAGCGGAATGTGTGTTAATTACAAGGAAAAAAAAATGAAGCGAATTTAAAAAACTCAGTGAATTGGAGCATGAGAAGGATGCAAATAAGAGGGGGGGGGGGGCGGTAAAAAAAGCTAGAGTGTTAGTGTTGGGCCTTTTGGTTTTTATGAAGAGATCCTTTCCTTGAGAGGGAAAAGCATTTCGCAGGGCCAAGAGCACTCTGGTGTACGAGGTTGCTATATGGAATACGTATCATACATGTATTCCGTACGAATTTCTCATCTCTCTCTCTCTCTCTCTCTCTCTTGGTCTCTCTCTCTCTCTCTCTCTCTCTCACACACTCTCTCTCTCTCTCTCTTTCTCTGACGTACTTGATCGTCACCATGACTACGAGAGAACGAAGCAGGGATGTCTTTCTCACCCCTTCTCCCTCTCTCTCTCTCTCTCTCTTTCTATTCTAGGATTCTCCCACGCATCCTGTACCCTTTTCACTGGCTGTTCTCGCACCCGCCGCGGGCTCCGATGTCCTAGCATCCTCCTCCTCCACCTCCTCCTACTTCGCCTTCTCTTTGTCGGGGTTTCTCCCGCGGCGAGACCGCCGGGATGTTGAGTTTTCATCCCTCTATCGGAGGGAGCGAGGTACCAGAGCCGCAGCGCGCGCGCCGGGGCGGCTCCCCCTGTGTGCAGCATCAGCGCAGTCGTTTGCCCCAGTTGACCCAGGTCGCGACCGCGAGCTACCCCAAATTTACGTCGGCAAAGAATATATCCGGAAGTGACTGATTGCGACCGGCGGTGGTCTGCGAAGCTTCGCCTCTATCCTCTTCTTCACCGCCATCAATTTCACGTGATTATCTCGCGAGCACCGGACAAACCGCTTCCTTGATCAATTGATAACGCAATATCGATAGAACAATAGAATAAAGTGAAGCTCTTACGGTGGCTGGAAAAAAAAAGTTCATCGAGGCTGAGACAGATCGGAAGTTTCTTGAAAAACGATCAATCGTCGAAGAGTGTTTCGACTTTTATTCGGACATTTGAGAGAAATCGTTTTGCGCAACTTTGTCGAGACTTCCTCAGGCGTGTCTTCGAGTATTCACTCGTGTAGGACTTGAAAGTTCACGAAACTTCCGAACTTTTCAGTGATGACAATAACGAATTTTTCGATCGCGAAATCGCTGACGTTTGACGAGGATGAAACTGTTATTGACGTTGGAAAGATCGGGACAATGTTTCGGCTGGAGAATAACGATGCTACGAAAACGGATATAAATTATTCGAGGAGAATTATCGTTGCGAGTACATCGTCCGGGACGTTCCAGCGAAGAAGACACGCGCCCCTGGCACGGCAAGCACTTATCGTTTATCCATCAATGACCAATGAGTTTGCTACATTTGAGATTGGAGAAGCGAGAGGACGCGAGCACACCGATGCAACACTTGCAACGTATGTTTAGAAGGAAAAAAGTTTGAGAAGCGACTCTGCGAGAAAGTGAAATGAAGCTACCATCCACAAGATCGGTACACACTCGTATGGCTATGTCTATATAAATGTACGTATGAACAGCGAGCAACCGAAGACGTCCGCTTGATTAGGTGTGATACACTATAAAATCTGAGGTATACTCGAATGAAATTACAAGGACCTGCCACTCGCACCGAGAAACAATCTGAGGAAGAACAAAAAAACAAGCGGAAATTCTAATGAGGGATGAAATCAAATGACCATTATGGAATGAAGCCTGTGGGATTTAAGTGTCATATCAAAAAATCGAAACTGTCTATTCGTCTTCCAAAATATGAGCCTCATACTCCAACTATGAAGTAGTTCGAAGTATATAGAAGTTACTATAAGGGACTATACAGAAAAACGAATTATAAATTGAGCGAAGACATCAAGAAGCAGAATCTGGAAGATAAATCAACCGGAAACGATTAACACCCAAAGAGTGAATCCGTAGTACGAGACAATTCGAGGCAAACAAAAACAAGCGGATATTCCAATGAGGTATGAAATAAAATGATCATTGTGCAAAAATGGACCTCGTAATCGAAGTATAAAGAAGTTATAATCAACGCCTAAATATATGGATCCGAAGTACGAGACAATTTGAGAAAAAAATAAGTTAAAATTCCAATTAAGGACGTAATTGAATCGCGACTGTGGAATAAAATATCCGATACGATTGGAACGAGCTCAAATGACGACATTAGGCGATTAAAGTCTACAGAATTCAGCTATCAAATATAAACATCAAAAATGTCACTTCGGCATTGAAAAAAAGAGCGCCATCTAACAAGAGATTGAAAAAAAAAAAACTATAAACATATATATGTGAACAAATATCATCCCCATGACGAATTCCAACAGTACTTCGTCACTCTCGCGTGCCTGGCTACGAGCGGGTTGCTGTCGAAGCAACATTTTGCCGAGAGCATCAAGCCAAAGCAACAACGACACGTATCATCGTCATCATAACGACGATGCCAATAATAATGCGAAAAAGCATTGGGATACGGAATCCCGATGGCGCAACAATTACAACGATTATGACGTTGATGACGAGGATGATTGTGACGATGATTACGAAGAGGTAGCATCGTCCTTCTTTCGCCAGGATACGGGAACACTGCTTCATCGTATCGCCTATACCGTTTGGCACACCGCCTTGAGCATTAAACGCGAGGTTCGTTACACGCACGTGCCCGCGTGACTTCATTTTTGCCCCCGTTCACTCTTTGCGGTGGAATGTTATCGAGGAGAGAATAATTTCTTGTGTCAGTTTTGCTTTTTTTTTTCGTGGCTTGAAATGTTTTTGTGAGGACAGAATAAACGCTTATTCAAATATATATTTTCGTCAAGCTAAGTAAACCCAAACGTTGTTCAATAGCTTGAATCAAATAAGTGAGGATTTGTTGCAACAAAGACCGACCATTAGTTCAATCAGATAGAAAAATGTTTGACTCTACGAAAAATCGATTTAATTTGAATTAAAAAAAAATTAAATAGATACATTTAGTGAATTCAACTAAATTGTTTTTTTTTTTTTGCACAGATGAAACCGAATCACAGATTTATTATGAATAAATAAAATATTTATTTAATAAACGATATTAAATAATCTTGATTTTAATGAATGAGTATATTCAAAATAAGTAATTTCAATAATGGAATGCAATAGGAAAAATTTGATTTCACGAAAAATCTAGTTAATTCCAGATATTTTTTAATCAAATATAGACGCATCTAGTTGATATCAAAAGAATTTTTCCTGTCAGTGTAGAGAAGAAAAATCACAATCTCAAGACTCTAACGTAGATTCTTATGGAAAATGGCGATCCTAGCTGCGGTTGTTATTTCTGGCTGACACGATCCCTGAACTCATCGTACTGAGCTTTTAACGTTGTAGTGTCTGTGTGGACCTTCGTTTCTTCCAGGCAGAAACTCAGCTGGTAGGATTGGAGCCATCATCCACTAAAGTGGAGATAAATGAAGCTAGGAAAAAACAACTCATCAACCGCTGAGTTCATGTCCATCGAAGCTAAACGGGGCGATTTTATTGGTTGTTTTTTTCCTAGCTCCGCTCATTTTCTCTTCTCTTCACTTTGGTGGATGATGGCCCTCAGAATACGATGCTAAGACCTACATCTATAATTTTCTGTATAGACTGATCATTTGATAGTAATAATTTGACATAGACTGATGATTTTAGAATAAATATTGAAAAATCCATATTTTTTAGAGATTGATATCTATAATTTTTAAAATTGCTTCTGCCTTTTCCCTTTTTTACCTGAACCTTTGCTATGTCGCAACAAACGCTTCTAAAATATCCCTTCTCATGCGGAAATTGAGGTTTGATCGGGCCCACCTTAATTTTCCCTAGCTTTATTAAGGCCCTAGTCTGAAGGCCTCACATGGCCCATCAGTTTCCGGTCACACTTTGCTACCGAGGGCCAATGGAAGCCGAATAATCAGGGCCTTTAAAAGTCCCTCGACGGTTCCTCATAAAAACTATTGTAAACATATGCGTGCGTGTGCGCGCACTGTGAAAAAGAAATATGTTATTTCAATACGTTTAGGTTTTGGAATTCTCTCGCATATTTTGACACGTTTAATCCCGCGTTCATTTTATAATTCCACAATGTATATGTATGCGATAGTTGGAAGATCATCGAGCATGAAATAGAGAGGGGGGGTAGAGAGAGGGGAAGAGTCAGACTTGGTTTTTACTTCGTCTTTTCCTGGTCTCCGTAATTAGACCACAGTTTTATTAGTCAAGCTAACATACCTGTTATTCCTTACTACACTGAGAAAAAAAAACCCAATTGAATAAAAAAAATATATTGTTGACCCAAATAAATGTCTGAACACGGAGTGCCACCGATCTATAACATTGTTACAATACTATAAAATATTCGGAAATGTGATTGATTTTAATGACATATTTGTTTATTTGAAAATGAATATCGGATATGGTGAAGACAATAAAATAGAACATTTACTCAATAGAAATTTTATCCAAATAAAACGAGCGAAATTCAATTTTGTTTGTGTACTCGAATCAACAATATTCATGTTATGAATGGAAACGCTTTTGTTCATTGCAGAAAATGCGTTCAAAACTATATAATTTGTTCGTGATAATTTTTTAGATAGATTCAATAACATATTGTTCTCGGCTAACAATATATATATTTGAATGAAAGAAAAACTTTTAACTTTATCATGTTATTAAAGTCAATAGCGTTTTCTTTGGACTAATAAATCTGATTATTCACACCAACAATTTTACAATTGAATCAACAAAATTTCAATCAATAACACACCAATGATATTGGATCAATTATTTTTTTTTTCTCAGTATAGGGACCCGGTCTGACTCTTTTAGGGAAATCTCTACTGGGGAATTCACAAGTAATCCCTTAAAGGCCCCGAATTGTATTAGGAATGTCCTGTCAATTTTCCACATGGCTGTACATTTTTTTTTAAATCGGAATTCGTCAATTAAAACTTAAGGAAATGCAATGTTCCTTTTAAACGGGCAGTGGTGCGCGATACTCTTCAGCATTTACAAGGAAGCTCTTCAATAAATCTTCCATATTGAACAATTTCTCCAACTCCATTCATTATTTGTCCAATTATTCACATTTTTATCAGTGACGACATTACGATTACGTATTGAGCTGTACAAAAATTGAATTATTCTTTCGTTTTATTCGACTTCATTCGACTTTGATCGACGCATTTTGACCGTTCTCGTATTTTCTTTTCTTTTGTTACAGCAAAACGGTAGCTATGAAGCCCAACCGAACGGAAGAAGCTCGAGTGGCATGGCCGGGAGCAATCAATATCAGGTAAGAAAAAAATCAAATAAAAAAACCACTTCCCTTTCAAATCGTAGTGCTACACTTTTTATTACAGTTGCCTGATGTGAGCGTGAGCGTGATTTATTGGCGAACATTATCAACGCACGATATCAAGGCCGCTACGGTTATAACATGCTGGGATTTTTATACACGTATATGTAGATGAGATTTTTTTTTACATTTACCCAATCTCGGCGTTGTACGAGAGACAGAGAGAGAATCTGCAGAAAGTTCATCGAAACTGATAACGAGAAGTATTGCGATTTGTTTCATGCCTATCGCAGTTTTCTCTCTCTCTCTTTCTCTCTCTCTAAATATTTGGCATGGAATTGAGCAATTTTTTTACAGTATATATATATATATATATATGTGTGTGTGCGTGTGTGTGTGGGTGTGTGTGTAAAACTTTGATACGGAATATTCTCTCTCTAAATATTTGATGCTAAATGGAGCAACCGTTTTACATAGTTTATGCATGCAGGACGTAGTCTTTTGACTCACATCATTCCCATTTTAAGGTATTACTGGGTGGACCGTCGGGCAAAAAGTTAGTCCAAAATAGGCAAATCGTAGATTTACAAGTCTAGATCATGTCGTACATGTTGAGCCTTACAAATAGCTAATTTAATAATTAATTAACACTCAGAAATGTTAATTTTCCACTTTTAATAACAATTGAAGTAAAATTCGACGATATTGGCGTGTGCTTGACTGAGCTTTTGTCAGTGACTGTACATCTGTTTCAACTGTCCAACAACAAAAAATCTCAATTTTTTAATTTAATTAATACGTTCAGATTATCTTATTATTATCAATAATTACCCAAAAACTCTATATATTGAGTTTTCCAATGTTTGCTATTAATTCATCGTTAAAAAAGGCGATACTCCTCGGGACTTTAATTAATTTCTCGACAATTACTCAATCGATTTATTTGAAACTTAGCATAATCAATCGCTTGATCCTAAATCTTGATATAATATTTTCCGAATTTACGGCGATTTAGTTCAATTCGTTTTGCAACCATTAACGTCTGCAAAAGCTGTTTTCCCATAAACAACAAATTCATATGTTTATAACTACTAAATGATTAAGTAAAAGATTCTAAAACAATCCATGTATTATTATTCTATCAAGAACTATTCATTCCTCAAATTTTCAAGAATTTTGACGATTTTGTAATATCCAATCCAATTCCTCAATCCAATCCCTCCAATCCAATTCCGCAATTTTTTTGAGGTAGACATCCTTTTGAGGTTGGTAGACATTTTTTTAAGGTAGACAATTAGAAGACGTAGATATCCAATCCAATTCCTCCAATCCAATTCCCCAATTGGATTAATATCCCAATCCAATTCCTCAAATTTTCAAAAATTTTGACGATTTTTCTATCCACCCAGTAATACCTTAAAGATCAACTCAATAAAATATAGACAAAAAAGAACATCAAGATATTTTGTCTTCACGCATCGTTCGTTTTCATTTTCTTCCTCCCATTTCTTCTTTCAGTGCAAATTAGATGTGGCCAATTATCGGTACGAGAAGTAATTGACGTTGGTCGCGGTTCTCCCACGAATCTCACCAATTGATCCCAATCTACGTGGCGTATAGTTACTTGTATATATGAATTTCTCGCTTCGATATACGAAACGGTCGCGATCACGTGTGCCTCGTGAGAAAGAGAGTCCGGCGGTGTACACGAATCCTACGCAGTTGAAATAATCAGCTGCGCTGCTTTTTCTGCCTCCAAATTACCACCCACCCATTTGGTTCCGCTCGGTATCCTCGGGGACCCACGCTCTCGTCGTCAGCTCGTGTATTATTTATATATATATATGTATCGAATTATACGTCGCGCTGCAAATTGGAAAATTTAACGATTTCGTGGAGCGGGACTGGAGGTGAAGAAAAAAAAATCTTTATCGAAACTAAAAATACATTTATGGGCCCATAACCCCAATGGAGCCGCGCCGTTTCGACGGTTTCACTATAGCGACGCAAATAAACTCCATAACGCGTGAGAAGATTGAGCCTGTGGACACGGGGCTAGACGTCCCGTTATCGGCGGTAATCCCAATGGGGGATAAAAATTTTAGACAGAATGAAAAAAATGTTTCCTTCGATCCACTAAACCCTGACCCATAAGAAACTAGGAGGACTCCATGACCATGTGGGGAGAGGGGGGGGGGGGGTTGAAAGTTATTTTGGTAGATTTAGAGAATACCACTTGATTCATCACGATAAATCAATTGGTTTTTCCCGGAAAGTACACTTGAAAAATGGCCGAAAAAGGAAGCAAAGAGAAAATGGAAAAAATCGTGAAAATCGATCGTCCAACTTTTAAATTCTGCAAAAATCGAAAAATAATTGAAACTCGATGAATCAAACGGCTCTTTAAAAAGGATACGATTACGAAAAGAATGGATGCAGACTAAAGTTTTAAATCGAAACAGGAAAAAAATTCCGTCAATTCAGTGAAGCCACCAATGTTTGAGCAAAATGAAAGAAAAAACACTGGATTTTTGGTATTTTTTTTTTTGATAAGCCTATATAGATGTATTTTTTTTCCTTTAATACGAAATCACCATTAATTTCCTCCAAAACCCTCAATTTTAATTTTAAAACGTCGAGAAAATATGAAGAATGGTTTACCCCTCTGCTTGCTATTCGGCCAAAAAGCAAAAATACGTAAACTTTCATTTTATCCCCACGTCAAAATGCTATCCGTTTCATTCAATTTAATGCACCCCTTAAGAAAAAAAAGAGGGTGGTTCATCCCTGAATTTTCATTTGTTTCTCAACCTACCTGTAGTGGAACACTGTTCGTTTTGCATTAGAAGAATTTTAGTTTCCGTTTCATTGAAATCGATGGACTACTCGCGGGTAAAAATGTAAAAGCAGCTCTTGACTTCAACTAGTATTTGAATTTCCGTCCGGCAACACTCAATGTACAGGCAACCACAGGACAATTTTATAACATTCTTAATATACCAAATTTTCAATCGATACGCCGTTAGCTGTAAAGTTCAATACAACGAAAATACGAGGTGTGTAAATTAAACAATGAGACTGGCAAGGTAGCGTTCGATCTGGCAACACTTGGAACGTAGGACTTGGAGGGATGGCAGGTAAACATGTGATACGCCTTCAGTACGAGTTTAAACTCGCTGGAGTCATTTGGTTGTCTGTAGCGATTTTTTTCGTAAAACAGTTTTTTTCTAGTGCGTTCTAAAAATGAGTGACATCAATTTCGAGCAAAGGTGTGCTATCAGGTTTTGCTTCAGACTTGAGAACAGTGCAATGGAAACTTTTGCAAAACTTGAACAGGCCTACGGAGACGCTGTTTTGTCAAGGGCTCAGGTTTTCTGGTGATTTAAAGCATTTTCAGAAGGAAGCGAGTTGATTGAAGATGAACCGCACAGTGAAAGATCTTCATCTTCAAGAACCGATGAAAATGTCGACAGAATTCGGGATCTTGTGCGTTCAGATCGTCGGCTGACAGTCCGAATGATCAGGGAAGAGTTGAATTTGACTCACACCACCGTTCATCAGATTTTGATCGATTTATTGGGGGTGAGAAAAATTGCTGTCACACAGCAATTTCAATAAACGAGTTTTTGGCCAGTAAAAACATTTCTGTGGCTCCTCAGCCTCCTTATTCGCCTGACTTGAGTCCATGTGACTTTTTCCTCTTCCCGAGATTGAAAAATCACCTCAAGGGACGTCATTTTGAGACACTTGAAAACATCAAAACGGCTGTAACCGATCAGCTGAATGCTATTCCAGTATTTGAGTTCCAGCACTGCTATGAGGATCGGAAGAACCGTCTCCAGCGCTGTGTGGCTTCCCAAGGAAGTTATTTCAAGGAAGACAATATTGAATTGTAATTCTAATCGAATAAAAAAATTGTAAAAAAAAACGGG
This sequence comes from Ophion ventricosus, assembly GCA_963932345.1. Taxonomy (NCBI): domain Eukaryota; kingdom Metazoa; phylum Arthropoda; class Insecta; order Hymenoptera; family Ichneumonidae; genus Ophion; species Ophion ventricosus. The sequence continues at coordinate 3,400,612 of OZ010714.1, read as the reverse complement.
TCTCATTATTTAATTTAGATATCTCGTATATCGGACGAACCGATCCAGACCTCCCTAGTTGCGCACAAACAGCTGCTTCAGCATTCGCAACGCCCCCTCGGTGAAATTCATACTATGGTTCAATGCCAGGATCTCGTGTGCTCTGCTCCAATACCACAACCGTTTGAAAATCCTACATTTCGATGGGTTTCCGTCGCCCCGCGTTCGCGTTTACCACCATAAATCCCTTCTACCGTTACACAGGCTCACGTGTGAAATTGCTATTAGGTCTCGAGGAGACGCGGCCAGCTTCGCATTTTGCGATTTATATGCTGGCTCGGAGGGAGCGGAAGGGCTGAGCGCAGGCTGACGTCGACCTCTCTGGCTCTGCATATATATATATATATACTTCATTTGGCCGATATAAATACACACACTTATATATATATATATATATATATATATATATACAGATATAGTTTACAAGGGATACGCGAAGCATCCGGCTCCGAAGATTGGACTATATATTAGCTCGCCTCTACAGATTGGCACCAACAAGACAAGAAACCAGCCTCCGGCTCTCTGTACCTCTTTATGATATACATCCTCGTGTATTTGTCCGGAGGATAGAAGAAACAATGTAGCACCGCTAAATCACGACGTATATAACGGTCCTGCAGATGCCGAGGATCTTCAATACTACTTTTTTCACCTCATTCACGCTTCGATAATTATGGAACCATATTTTCAGGTAATGAACGATCGTTGGAGTGTCCAAACTCATTTATTCTTAGATAAAAGAATTGGTGCAAACTGGTACTCCCCGTGTAGAAATTTGTTGGGGTGTGACCAGATCCTACCACATCCCTATAGGGATTTCATAGGGACGCTACACGTAGAGTCCACGATACATTTTTTAAAATGTATATAAGGCCTCGAGCCTTATTTATATTTTTTAAGATAACATTTAGGCTTTTTACGATTCACTTGTTTTGTATATCTATATATTTTGTTTAGAGAATTCAATGTACAGAATTGGATGGGTTTCATCGAGAATCGGATTTCCTGCGATAATCTAGGAATCCTTTATTCGAATTGAACTCGTACATTGGATTCCAATGAGGAATCTCGATTAGAATCCAATGTAAGAGCGTGACGTTTTAGTATAGAGATCCAAAGCGTTGATCCATTGGATCCCTATCAGGAAGTAGGGACAACCTATGGGAATCCAATCGCATCCGTATCATAATTTCTGCACGGGGATCCAATCGGAACTTCCGTATCCTTACGAAATTTCTGCACGGGTAACGATGTCTAATAAAACCTCATTTGAGAAAATTTGGACTTCTACTTTCAATGGAAATTTGAAGCCGGAACATTTTAAAAAAGTGGTCAATTGTCGGGCCAGGCATTGACGTAGACTTCCGTTGATTTTTATACGTACGCGCTTAATTGTAGTTACTTGTGACTAGTTTAATTAATCTGTGGTTCATTGAACATCAGTAGTTCAGACAGCAAGCGAAGTAACCTTGAAATAAAATAGAAAAACCTCAGGTCTCCAGAACCCTGATACATAAATCATACCAACTTCTTATTACGAGCAAATTAAAACCTGCGTCAGATATCCAGTGACTTCAATCGAAAGTTTTCAGCAACGATGCATTCCCTTCTTTTATTCCAAGTTCAACGAGCTCCCTTTTTATTGCCATTGTATCAAAAAGGTCAGTTGATGCTGGTAGAAAAAGTATTGAGGAATCTTCAATGACCCTCGCGTTGCGTCATCGCGTCATCTTGGCTTGATTTGTCCATCCGGTGAACCCTCCAGATAGAAATCGCGATAACAATCTATCTGCACGACTGTATCCTTCTCCATCTGGCTGGCTGCAATAAAGTCAGATATCCTTCGATGCTTTGCATCTACGCCATAAGAAAAGGAGGACGAAAAGGGAGAGAGGGCAAGTCAGAGAGGCGGAGAAAGAGAGAGAACAAGGGTGGAAGAGAGAGGAAGAAATAGAGAGAGAGTGAGAGAGAGAGAGAGAGAGAGAGAGAGAGAGAGAGAGAGAGAGAGAGAGAGAGAGAGAGAGAGAGAGAGAGAGAGAGAGAGAGAGAGAGAGAGAGAGAGAGAGAGAGAGAGAGAGAGAGAGAGAGAGAGAGAGAGAGAGAGAGAGAGAGAGAGAGAGAGAGAGAGAGAGAGAGAGAGAGAGAGAGAGAGAGAGAGAGAGAGAGAGCAAAAAGAGGAGGAGAGACAAAAGGACAGAGAGAAACGACTACGAGCGTAGTTCTCGTCTTGGATATACATGTTAAATTATGTGGGTTGAGTTCTTCTGCTTGCTCGCAACCGATATGTATATATAAAGTGTGCTATACATTAACTATAGCTGTTCGATAATTTTTATATATATCGAAGTAAAGTGTGCAAGTAGAAAAAGACAGTCAGTACTGACACGACATTTGCCAAGATTCCTATTTCTTCCTTCCCTTCTTCTTCTTTTATTTCCTCGTCTTCCTCGTTTCCTTATTTTTATTTTTTATTTGCTTCGTCGTCTTCTTTTTATTCGTTTTCGTTATTTTTTTCAGTGCACCCATTAAGAGAGTAAATACACGCAGACAACGAAAAAATAGCTAATGCTGATAATTTTCTTGGGAAGGAACAAAATTTTTTCCATTTATGAAACTTTAGGTACGATTTATAACATTATTAAACTGTTAAAATGTTTTTTTCTTTTCATAAAAAAATATTGCAAAATGGCGACGTTATGGCGTGATACTTCTTTGCCGTGAAACGTCATTAAACTTGAAATAAAGCCTCAAGGATTTGAGAAAATATTGAAAAATTTTAAAGTTCTATGTTTATGTAAGTTTTATTAAGTAAGGGTAGGGAGGATCATGTTGAGCAAGTTTGGAATTATCGCCCTGTAATTCCTTAACAGTCTGCCGTATAAAAATGAAACGTACTTTGGTCAATAGGAAATTTATCTGGGAAAAAACAGTCTGTCGACGAAATTTCTGTTATCCTTATTGTTTCACAGATAATCGCTCTCAAATGACTAAGGCCATATTTGCTCAATCTGCCCCGATAGTGGGGTAAGTTGAGCATGAGTACGTGGTAAGTTGGGCAAAGTAAGAATTGCATTAAAAAATCAGACGTATGCAACACGATTTGGTACAATGCAGTAATAAACCAACAGTTGCTTGTTAATTAGTTAGGTTTTGAAACATTAACATTAATTGCAATGAACTTTGAAATATTTTTTCTCATACAATGGTAGAAGAAAATCTTTTAATCATGTTTTTTTTACTTTTGGGTGCAAAAATAATGAAACGTCCCGTGTTACCGTCTCGTACGCCGCATGGCAACTGGCGATGTCGTGATATGTTCCCACCCCTATACCTCTCTTTCAACCATTTGATGCACCCGCGTGCGATGCTTGGTTTTCCAGATATTTCGATTGCCTAACTTATCCGACTGCTCAACATGCCCCTCCCTACCCTATGTACTGCCTGCGCCTTTGAATCAGTGACCAAGGATGCCATTCTTCTGTGGCTTTACTATTTCACTTCATACACTAAATATTATTTCTTACTTTTTAGTTCATTAGTCTATAAATAAAAGCTTATTTTTTTAAATGATTTTTTTACGTTTTTAGCAATAATAGCGCTCGTTATGAGGATGGTTGAAAATATGTATCTGTTATCTCCTCGTAGTCTTTAAGGGGCCAGTCCACTTTGGAGCCACGAAAAAAAGGCTATTTTCGCGATTTTTTTTTGAGGATTTTATAAAAGATATGAATATAAAAGTTGTTGGGCTTGATAAATAAAGTCTTGAAATACATAAAAAAAATTTGTTTAATTCATTTTTAAGTACAAAAACTATAGTTTAACGTAACGCCTCAAAAATAGGTGGTCTAGGTAGCTCCATCACAACTCGGCAACGGCTTGTCTGAAACAAAAAAATCAAACTCGATTAGATTCAGTAAGACACCAGCTACAAAATGACCCTTGGATATAAAGTTTTATCAAAAAATAAAAAAATGGCAGATGAAAAACGAAAAAAGTTTTTAAAAAACGCGTTTTTTCGCAGTTTTTCGCAAAAAAAAAGCGTAAAAATCAAAATTTTAAAACCATCGAGGGTCATCTTGTTGCGAATCATGTTTACAATATGTGGTTCAAATTTCAAGAGAATCGGTTTATTAGTTTTAGAGATATGATGGAGGTAGATTTTGAAAACGTTGTTTCGAGAAAAACGCGTTTGAAGTTTATACTATGAAAAACTTTTACCTAAACTCAATCGGCAATATTGACACAATATTTCTGAATATATGTACTTTCGAAAACAGTAAAAAAAAATCGATTTTTTGAAATTTTCAAAGTGGACTGGCCCCTTAACCCTTCGTGGTAAGCTTGGGTAGAATCGACCCGTCGATCTATTTTTGGCGTAAACATACAGGGTCGACCATTCAACGTGACCACCACAAATATCTCCGTTGCCTTTAGAGTGACAAAAAAAAATGTCAGGAGGTAATTTCATTGATTTCGAAGGGCTTATGCAGTGGTGGAAAATTCATTTTTGTCAAGGTCATAGTTTTCGCGTTCTCAAGGTCATCAATTGTTTTTCAAATGGGAACACGTTTTTTTTTTATTAAGACGTAGCTGATATTCAGACGAATCCAACGACCTATGATATCATGACCTTGAAATGATTTTTCACCAAAATACACGTGTAAAAGGGGGAAATCGTGATGGTATTGACAATAAGAATATCCGAATAATGTAATTGAATTTTTTGTGCAGAAAATTTATTGTAACAAATGTTCGAAGTGATGGCCATTAACCTCGACACATTTTTGAAGACGTCGGATGAATGATTCTCTTGACCTTCGAATAGTTTCTGGTGTGATAGCGGCGCAGGCTCTTGTAATTCGTTCTCGCATGTTCGCCGGCATCATCAAAACATCATGGTAATCACGATCCTTTATAGCTCCCCATAGGAAGAAATCAAGTGGCGTTAAATCCGGCGAACGAGCAGGCCAAGGGATTACTGCACCTCTCCCAATCCAGCTCCCAAAAGTAGCGTATTAAGGAGTATCGCGTCCAAATTTTAGGTAAAAATGTTGAAAATTCACGGAACTATGATTTTTTTTTAGCGAAAAAGTGTCTTTATTGCGTTTTCACCTGTTTATGAATTTTTTTTTAACACGTCGCCATTTTATTTTTTATAAACAAATTTCGTACATCATCTAGAAAGTTCAAAGCATGTTCCGTAATTTTTTGAACCGCTTCGGACGGATAGTTTGGTCACAATACTTTTTTTGAAAACTGACTGGGTAGAATCGACCCATGTGTGACCACCGTGATTGAATTTGGATGTGTGACCACGAAGGGTTAAGTATGAGAACAATAATGTTCAATTATTATTTGTATCTTCATGTTCCTCAAGGCTCCTCCAAGGCATAGTTAAAAAATAATCAATTAATCACTCGCAGATCAACATCTCGTGTTGTCCAAATAATGTCTACAAAACCTCCACTTGGCTGTGCTCCCAAAAAACCAATATCCTGATCATCATAAGCCTATCAACGATGATGAAACCATCTCCCAACCGATCCGTTTGGGAGATGGTCCACCAGCTCCCAAATTTATCCCATCTCGCCCACAACAGTGAATTTAAAAAGGCAGTTAGACTTCTGGCACGCAATTAAGTCGTAATTCACAGCTTGCTCATAATAATATAAGTCATAATTAGTTACTATTGAAACGTAAAACAACGAGGGCTAAGTGTGTGCGCCACACCTCATTAAACGAAAACAAAGAATCGTGGCCCTGAGAAACTCACGTACACGTCCCTATATACATTTACGTCTCGTACTTACTTGTCGATACAACTAATATACTATATATACATGCATACGTGAATTTCAAAGCGTTCAAACGCGTGTGGCTTCACAGCCTTGTATTACTTTTGTTTTTTATTGTCGGAATGGCGCTACACAAGCGATAACGAATTCCACGCTCGAGTTTGTGCCTCCTGTGCCGATAGAATCTACATTTTCGACTTGTGAACAATAACACACTCGGGTTGCGGTAGCATGCGAATACAATACGTGAGGCTTAAGAGCTCTGCCTCGAGGCTTGCGGAAGCTACGTAACGCACGCACACGTGTGGGTGTATATAAATATACGTACGGCGAAAGGACACATTTTGAATCTGTTCCATTTAGGCAATGTTGGTTATCAGCATATCTGGCTTTTTTCAGCCCTTAAGCCACTCCAGAGGCAAAAAAAGGGCATATTTTGTGATTTTTTTTTCAGCGAAATTATAAAATAAATCGGAATTGCAAAATAGGGGTTTTATTATACACGTAATTGACTATACAAAATTATTTTTTCACAACGATACATGTCAAAATGGCGGACTGTGCAGCATTTTTCCGATGACTCCTTTATTTCTGGAAGGTCAACGGCTGGACCAACAGCTCCGATAATTTTTGAGTTATGACGAGACATTAAAGTTTTTTCGATTTTATATAAGAATAGCTATAGAAGTACGTAGGATTTTTTTTTGATATATTGTTTTTTGTCAAAATGGCGCATTTCTTAAACAAAAAGTATAAAATGCCATGAGAAAATCGTCCGAAAATTGTTTATAAAAAAGAAACTATGCGATATAATTTAAAAAATCCTATGTAGTGCCTCAGAAAATGTAATTCTAGATATACAGTTAAAATTTCAAGTGAATCGGTTGAAATTTGTTTGAGTTACGAGTCCGGCCGACTTGAAAAATGTAGTTTTGCGATAAACGCGTTTAAAGATAGTAGAAAGTCACGACATGAATCAAGAGGGGTTGCGCTAGAATTCGAAAATCGAGCACTTAGAGATTTTTCACAACCATAATCTTATGGAATATAATTTTCTAGGTACTAAGGTACGTTTTTAACAAAAAAAAAATCGATTTTTGGAAAATCCTACAGTGGCTTAAGGCCTTAACCCTAGGACCCTACAGATGGGTACCCGAAACCCCACATTTTCAGCGAGCAATGCACGGAGAGAATTAGAAAGTAATTTTTGTCGTGAATTTCACGGTAAAAATTACCGTGATATATTTCAATGTGGTGACAAGTGAGAAAAGCATAATAATTCGTATGCGACAAGTTTTTTTTAACTCACGTTACAGAAAATTTCAAATACGTAGCTAAAATTTTACTATACAAGAAGGATAGCGCGCACGATAATTTTTACCGAGAGCACAATACATTTTCCTATAACACTCATTAAATTTTATAATAAATCTTAAAATAACTGTTATATAGACGATACTTTTTTATAGACATTTTTGAAAGGCATAAAATAATAAAATGCACAGTAAAATTTCGCTGATATTATATATTTTTTAAATTTAAGTTTTGCGTATTTTGTTACACATCAAAATTTACTAGAAAATCTGGTAAAATTTTCTATCTGAAGAAGAAACTTTATTTTATTTTCGTGAAAATCTGTGTTTTACTCAGTAATAATAAGCGAAGTTTCAGGGTTGTCATATGGTTACCGTTACTGCACAGTAATTTTTAACATTTAATTCTCTCCGTGTGCTAAAACCATTTCTCTTGCTTTGTTCAATCGCATTTTTCACGGCGAAAAATTCATATTAGGTGTTTGTCGCATATCCTTTTCCATTCTTCCGTCTTTCAGCGCTCGAATGAAAAAAAAGGAAACTCTCTACGATAAACAGTTCGTTAGCAGCCTTGATTTGAAGTACTGGGGTGTGCGTAACCCCTGTGTAGGTTCTTTGTTTCGTAAAGATAGTGTAGGGTCCTAAAGTTAAGGCGCTGCTTAGCGTTTTTTTTTCAAAACAGGTTCGATGATTTTTTGGACAAGTAATATTGGAACGGTCCTTGAAGTAATCTTTTTATATGACTAGCTTTTGCCCGTGACTTTGTCCGCGTGGATCTCTAAATAAATAGAAGTAGAGATTGAAAACGTAAAAGAAATAAGTAGAAATAAGTGAGGCGCTTATCGCCCTCGGAATTCCCATACAAACTTTCATACCCTATTTTACCCCTTTAGGACATGAATTTCATAAAATCCCTCCTCAGTGGGTGCTTACGTCACAAAAGCAACCTACTGTTCAAATTTCATGTAATTAGCTTCAGCGGTTTTGGCTCGGCGTTGATGAATCAGTCAGGACATGTTCTTTTATTTGTATTGATTACATTTATAATAGTAAAGTTCGTAGATCATTATTATTCTATTCAGTATTCTAAACAGTATTCTAGTTTAGAAACTTGAAAACATCGATTTTTTTTCGTATTTTTTCAGTGTAGACTCTTAATCATATGTCCTCAAAAGGAAATTTCGAATTTCCCAATATTTACTCTTTCTCCTTCTCTCTCTCTCTCTCTCTCTTGCACTCATTTGTCACGTGATACAACTTTGACTTTGCATTTGGGTGATTTTTAAGACATTGAGGTTTACCTGACGTTGAGTATGAAAACAATATTATCTAACTGCTATGAGGACGGTTCTAAAAGTTGTCAACATCACCTGTCCCCATATATATATATGGTAAGCACGGTTTTCTAGTTGTGACCACGAGATCCGCTTACCAAGTACCTAACCGTACGAATTCATGCCGAATCCATCCTGATCCTCGATGCTGTCTCTCATCTCCAAGTATACTCCTTTATATGGCTGAGGCAAGCGCGAGTCGCTCCGCTGCATAAATACTTGACGGGCTCGTAGGCATCATCCATTTCTCACTCGAGACACACCATCGTCAACCGAGACTCCACTGTATTACGTGTCCCATCCACGAGAAGCTCAATCTTTCTCACAGTAGTAATACGCTTTTCGCCTGTGCGCGCGTACACGCGCAAGTACATACACAAGTACATATGGACCGTACGCGAAGTGAATTAAAAGGAAGAACCCAACGACGTGTATATGATAGTTGAGGCAATGATGGATATGGTGTATGTGCTCTATGGGAACCCGCTGTTGCATTGAATGTCGATATAATATATGTTACAGTTAATCTTCGGTGGATGGATAAAGCCAGTTTTATCTAACTAAACTTAGTATTATGTAAACCCTCTGTATTAAGTTGCAAATTCCCTTCGGACCCTTCGGGCATTATCTCGTTATTATTATCTTAACTTTATCTAGACGGAATTTGTTGAAGAACAATATAACGTTATTATTTATCACGCGGCCTACCGTATGATTGCATCATTTTTAAAATGGCTATTTTACATTTCAAAAATATGCATTTTATTATTTGTTTGGAAGAATATTTATACCGAGTTTCAAGATGTCACAGGCAAGGACTACAATTTCCCATACAAACTTTTACATCCCATTTCATCCTCACCGTGCAGGAATATCGTCATGGATACAGTCCGATTTGGACTAGGATCCTGGTTTCTCAATCGGGATCCAGTCGAACATCGGAACGGATCCAGGAGCGAAATGTTACGCTCGCAAAACGGATTTCAGCCAGGTTGCTAATCTGGAACTATTAAGGACTTTAGTCAGAATTCAAATAGAAACTTTGCATAGGAGCTAGGCTAGAATCCGGAACTTCTAAAACAAGATCTAGTTCGATATCGAATCGGATCCCAGGGATGAATGTAAAAATCACCAGGAGATACCTTACCGTATCAGCTCGAGGCGCTGAACATTTTCTGAAATCATTTATTCAAGGATCTAAAAAAAGATTAGGTCAAAATTGATGCTACAGTATAACTGTCAAAACTTATATATTTTAATAACAGAATTTCGAACAAAATTCTTTGCATTTAATAAACAATTTCGAAAAACCAATATATAGACCTTGAAAGACTTATATTTTGTGGAGAAAGATAGGTTATTTATTCTAAGTAACTATATTTAAATTAAATGGAGATAGTTCGAACTAAAAAAATATGTATTTAATTTGCTAAGAACAATGTAGTAGTCGTTTTATTTCTAGGTATACCCTTTCGGGCTTTTACGTAATACAAAGGTTTCTAAAAAAATAAGATATATCTTATAACTGATAACCAATATTCTACGGCCACCTTACATTTACCTACTGTTTGTTCATTGCTTTTTCGAAGCATTTTATATACCTGCACAATTCTATCCAGGGCTACCCTGCCTGTAGATGTTCTAGCTCTTTTACCCTCTCCGCGGTAATTCCGCCTATCTTTCTCCTCCGCTCGTCGCACCTCCAGATATGCAAAGTTTGTAGAAAAATTTTTCCTCGGTTTTTTTTTCATGGTAAACTTAAAAAGGATATCAAAACCTACATTTTTGTTTTTTTAGAAAGTCTCGTACAATTTTTTTTCGCCCCAGTATTGCATTTTTAGCTCAAAAAATACATGTTTCAGAAAAAAAGGCGTCATCGAAGAACTATAAGGTTTCAGAGGAAATTCCAAGAGGGTAAAAAGTTGCATGGGTTCACACTGGAGTGGCTAGAATTTTTTCAGAATTTTTTTTTCACATTTTTTTTTACCTTTTTTGGTTGGAACTTTGATGAGTAGAGAGGCTCCACTTGGGAATTTAGGGTCTAGGACAATATATTGAGAAAGGAAATTTGTTTAAATATTCATTTTTAATTAACAACAATTTTTTGAGAATTTTTTTATTTCTTTTTTTCATTTTGATTTTTTGATTTTAATTTTGAAAAATAAAAAAAATCTAGAAAAATTGTAGTTAATTAAAAATAAAAATGTAAACAAATTTCCTTTCTTAATTGTCCCAGACCCCATAATTCCCAAGTGGGGCCTCTCCACTCATCAAAGTTCCAACCAAAAATGGTAAAAAAAATGTCCAAGAAAAATTCTGAAAAAATTCTAGCCACTGCAGTTTGAACCCATGTAACTTTTTACCCTCTTGACATTTCTCCTGAAAGCCTATAGTTCTTCGATGACGCCTTTTTTTTCTAAGACGTGTCTTTTTCAGCTAAAAATGCAACACGAGGGCGAAAAAAATCGTACGAGACTTTCTAAAAAACAAAAATGTCGGTTTTGATATTCTTTTTAAGTTTACCATAGAAAAAACCGAGGAAAAAATTTTCCACAAACTTTGCCGTTAATTTTCGACGGCCAAAAAATAGCCGAAAAATGGCCACGTTCAAAAGTGCGCACCGGGGCGAAAAAAAAATCCTAGAAAATTGTCTAAAAAAGCAAAATAAAGATAAACTTGTCCTCTTTAAAACGCCACTTGGGAAATTCAATTACCTTTATTCTTGATTCCGCTATGTAAATTTTACTGCGGTAAGAAATTTCGACTAGTGCGTTCTTTTTTTTGTTCATTACTGTATAAAGATACACACATTTTGTGTGTTAGGAACCTTTCAATCCAACAGTGTGCAATTTTCGAGCTTTGCAGACTCGACTTAGACTTTGATAAATAAATATGTTATTATGGCGAAACAAAAAAAAAAAAAAAACGTCGAGGAAGCCTCATGTCACGCGCGCGGAACGAGCACGAATTCGTTGCATCACATCGGTAAAGAACGCGGCATGAAATTTCTTTCGTTGAATATATTCATATGTAACATTATCACGACGTCTCGCGCGCGATGGTCGAAACAGTCCCGATATTATTCCCTCTCACCCCCCCCCCCCCCCCTTCCCACCCCCGCCTTCCACCGCTGGATACACGTCGTCCTTTTGACACGATGTGTGCAATGACATATGCATACTATATCGTTCCTTGAGCCACATCGGTACGTGCCTAGGTATCCCAGACCTGCGGTGACCACGGACAGCTCCACATATGTATGATGTCTGTCCCTGTCCACGTCCGTCTCCATTGACTCGATTCTAGCACGAACGAAATTACACTCGCTACTTTATTCGCATGTATCCGTCAATTTTCTCGAGACTCTACGAAATGATACTGCGTGACGAAATAATCTCTATCATCGCCAGTTACGTCGCGTACTTCAAACCGACCGGTCGTATCTCATGGAAAAGTTTATGCATGGACAAGTGACAAAGAAAACAGTACTACGGAAATGGGGGCGAAAAATTTATACTTCCGCGATAAAAATTTCGCCGGCTTCTGACTGTTTGTTTTTTTTTTTTATTGAACGGTGAATGGATCGTGAACACGCATTGCATGCCGATCCGAAATCGTGTGTCTTCAGTGATGCTTTTCATCTAAAGGGTGTCTCAAAATGACCTGACCAAATTTATTAATAAAACGTATTATTTGTTTGAAAAGTACGAATATTTTTGTTTTAATATAAGGTAAAAACATGGAGGTTTATGTGGGGAACACAATATCCGGTAAATGGCGACCTCGTCCCTGTTTGCAAACGTTCACTGTTTTGACGAAAATTTTCAATTACATTTTGGCATAATTTGCGGATTAATTTCATTAAGGCGGGATCCTGAATTAGCCGGTTCGAAAAATCGATATTTTGAGGAATTTTTTTCGGGTAAAAAAAAAAGCAAGTTTAGCGAAATTTTCAGATTATTTTATTACATGTCTGAACATAAGAAAACAATTTTTTTTAAAGAAAAATATCAACAGGCAACCGATTTTTATGCACATTCGTGCCACTGCTTTTTCCATGCGGCGTGACAAATGGAGCTCGTAATTTTCATCTGAAACAAAAAAAAACCAAAAACCATTTTAATTGTGACATATTTTTCTTCTATATGAACTAAAAAAAACGAATTTTTTTTTGAAATTTGAATGTTTTTTCGGGTTTGAAGTAGAAAATGTGCTTTTTGTGAAAAAAAAAATTATTTCGACTTGCTAAAAAAATTGTTAAGAATTTTTTTTTTCGACAATGTTTTTAGTTCAAATAGAAAAGAAAACGATACTGAAGCGAACAAGCTTTGGTTTGTTTCGATTGGACTTCTAGTTTTTTTGTAATCAGATACGCGAAATTAGAAAAATCGTAAAAACGAAAACTCGAGAAAACGGGCGCCCTAACTGCCCGAGCGCCCGTATACCTGCTCGACACTCCACTACGTTCAGTGCTGTATCTTTGGAAATATTTCGAATTGGGCTATAAAACTTTGTCTAGACATTCTTAGATACATCAGGAATAGATTTAAACAATTAAAAAAAAATCGATTTTTTGGACCTTCTAATTCAGGATCCGGCCTTAATGGTGCGTCCAATTGCTTCCTTGAGCTTCGGAACGGTCTGTGGATCATTGGCGTACACTTTTTCTTGCAGAAAATGCCCAAAGAATGAAGTCCAATGGCGTAAAATCGCACGATCTTGATGGCCAATTCACATCGCCGCTGCGCGAGATAACACGAACATGAAACTTCGTCTGCAATAACTGCATTGTTTCGCAGTGAATTTGCACGATTTCTGAGCGTTGCTCGATCGTGTAATTCTCCATTACTAAACCTCGATACTTCCTGATGCCAGTTGTCAAAGATTAGTATTCTGTGTTCGCCACAAAAAAAAATTGCGCGCAATTAAAAATGTCAGGTCATTTTGAGAGACCTTTTGTAATTTAAAAAAAAAACATCTCTAGCCAATCAACGCTGATAATATTACAATGGACATTTCAACTTTCTGCATTCGAGCGAACTTGCGCATTGAAATGTCATCAATTGCAGAGCTGATGATTTAATGCATTTGCGGAATTTGGTAGCTTTTGGTCCGGTGAACCTTTTCCATAATGGCGAAGATGTTCATCATCTGGATTCGTTACTTTCCCAAATTCACAAAGGTCGGTTTGCTTGGAATTCTTTGCCAATCCTTTAGGTTTGGCAAAGTATTCATTTTAGTGAATACTCGAACCTCAATTTCATTTTATTTTCGTATAAAAGGTTTCGTAAAATTCATTGGGAAACCTAAATTAAAGATTTTTAACTAAACTTCTTATTTTATTTCCTGATTAGAAATTATAAATTTCTCAAAATTCATTTTTAAATCGTAATTCAGGAATTAAACCTAAATGTCTCATTTTATTTTTCAATTAAACATTCCTTAAAATTCGGTAGCACGCCTAGATAAAGATTTATTTACAACTAAACGCCTCTTTTTATTTTTCGACAAAAAAAATGTTGAATTAATTCCTTAATTCAAAATTGAGATTTAAACCTTAAGCCCTCGGGTTTTTGTTTACTTCTTAAAATTTATTCTCAAACCTAAATTCAAGATCTAAACTTGAAATGCTAATTTTATTTTTCCATGATTTATTTGTCAATATTATTTTCCAACCCTAAAATTAAAATTCCAACCTGAATCCATCATTTTATTTTTTGACTGAGTATTTCTTAAAATTCAGTTGCAAGACTACCTAAAGATTTAAACCTGTAGCCCTCTTTTTATTCTTCGACAAAGAGAATGTTAGAATTAATTACTGAATTTAAATAGAAGATTTGAACCTATAGCCCTCTTTTTATTCTTCGACGAAGGGAATGGTAGAATGAATTGCTAATTTTAAATATAAGTTTTAAACCTGAATGCCTCGTTACTTCTTGACTAAATATTTTACAAAATCAATTCCCGAGCCTAAATTTAAGATCCAAACTTGAATCTCTTGTTATTTTTCAACGATTTATTTCTCGAAATAATTTCTCAAAACTAAATTTAAAATTCGAAACCTGAATTTTGGATACGTTTTATATTTTATTTTATATTTTGGATATTTTTTTATTGATTGGATAAGAATTCGCGTTTTATATTTTGGATAAGAATTCTCTAATTTAATTCCCAAACATAAATAAAAAATTTTAACTTGAACATTCGTATGCATAAATTTTATGCACCAGCAAATAAACAAATAAATCCTTAATTGTAATTGAATTCTCCCACCTACACAATTACCCACAATTCCACATTTGAAAAAAGTTCGAATTCGACTTATTCGAAATTGGATAATTAAAATGAATTATAATTAATGAGAAATGAAGATGGAGTAATTAGACGACAGGAACAAATGATATCTGTTGCAAAGACCTTTCCGTAAAATACATACGTCACGTTGATTTTGTTTTCAGATGCAAAGAGCATCGTCGACGACGACACCGAGAACGCCAGGGGTGGGTGCCGATGCCACGTGTACCGGCGGCAAAGCTGGACGCGTCAGTGAAATAATGGAACTGTGCTATGTGACGGAGAGGATAATCGCGCTTTGGTACAGGGAGGACGCACAGGGTGTACTCGAGCATGCAACAACGCTCTTGCGAGGGAAGCACGCCGACAATTACATGGTAATTCACGTCGTCGCATTAATCAACCTCACCGGATGTAACATTGCATACGGTAAAATGTGCGTGAATGGCATTTATTTCGCCTACCGTACAATTGACTCTGCCGCAGAGAAGGTCGAGGTGACTCTCGTGAATTAACGACGAGAGAGAGAGAGAGAGAGAGATATTCTCTCCATTAACCACGAAGTTTACGATGCACATTTCACTAAACTCTTATATCCCTCGGAGCCATTAATAATCTCTGCTTGCACGTGTACACGCACACATCGAATTCTTTTTTTGTTTCACTAAAATCTGAGTCTTTCGGAAATTTTTGCGCGTCGTTTAAGGCCTTTTTTTTTTTATTAAAAATGTACCTTAGTACCTATAAAATTATATTCCAAAAGATTATTAGTGTGAAAAATCTCTAAGTACTTGATATTCGAATTCTAGCGCAACCCCTCTTGATTCATGTCCTGACTTTCTACTAACTTTAAACGTGCACGGAGAGAATTAAAAAGTAATTTTTGTCATGAATTTCACGGTAAAAATTACCGTGATATATTTCAATGTGGTGACAAGTGAGAAAAGCATAATAATTCGTACGCGACAAGTTTTATTTAACTCACGTTACAGAGAATTTCAAATACGTAGCTAAAATTTTACTATACAAGAAGGGTAGCGCGCACGATAATTTTTACCGAGAGCACAATACATTTTCCTATAACACTCATTAAATTTTATAAGAAATCTTAAAATAACTGTTATAAAGACGATACTTTTTTATAGACATTTTTGAAAGGCATAACATAATAGAATGCACAGTAAAATTTCGCTGATATTATATATTTTTTAAATTTAAGTTTTGCGTATTTTGTTAGACATCAAAATTTACTATAAAATCTGGTAAAATTTTCTATCTGAAGAAGAAATTTTATTTTATTTTCGTGAAAATCTGTGTTTTACTCAGTAATAATAAGCGAAGTTTCAGGCTTGTCGTCTGGTTACCGTTACTGCACAGTAATTTTTAACATTTAATTCTCTCCGTGTGTTTATCTCAAAACTACATTTTTCAAGTCGGCCGGACTCATAACTCAAACAAATTTCAACCGATTCACTTGAAATTTTAACTGTGTATTTAGAATTACATTTTCTGAGGCACTACGTAGGATATTTTATTATATTGCAGTTCCTTGTGTATAAACAATTTTATGACGATTTTCTCATCGCATTTTATACTTTTTGTTTTAGAAAGGCGTCATTTTGACAAAAAACCATATATCAAAAAAATCCTACGTACTTCTATAGCTATTATTATATATAATCGAAAAAACTTTAGTGTCTCATCATAATTGAAAAATTATAGGAGCTGTTGGTCCGGCCGTTGACCTTTCAGAAATAAAGGCGTCATCGGAAAAATGCTGCACAGTCGCCATTTTGACAAGTATCGCTGTGAAAAAATAATTTTGTATAGTCAACTACGTGTATAATAAAACCCCTATTTTGTAATTCCGATTTATTTTATGGTTTCGTTAAAAAAAAAATATGCCCTTTTTTGGCCTCTAGAGCGGCCTAAGCCCTTATTGGATATTCAAAAATCACCAAAATTCTTGAAAAATTGAGGAATGACAGTTTTACATGAGTTATTCTAGAATTTTTCACTAAATAATTTAGTAGTTATAAACATATGAATTTAACACGCTCGCTTATGGGAAAACAGCTTTTGCAGACGCTAATGGTTGCAAAACGAATGGAACTAAATCGCCGTAAATTCTAAAAATATTATATCATCAAGATTTAGGATCTAGCGATTGATTATTCTAAGTTTCAAATAAATCGACTGAGTAATTGTCGAGAAATAAATTAAAGTAATTAGTAGTATCGCCTTTTTAAACGATGAATTAATTGCAATCATTGGAAAACTTAAGATATATTGAGTTTTTGGGTAATTATTGATAATAAGATGATGTGAATGTATTAATGAAATTTAAAAATTGAAAATTGTTTTCGTTGGACAGTTGAAAAGGGTGTACAATTATTATTAAAAATGGAAAATTAACATTTCTAAGTATTAATTTATTATTAAATTAGCTATTTGTAAGGCTACACATGTACGACATGATCTAGACTTGTAAATCCACGATTTTCCCATTCTTTACTAACTTTTTGTCCAACAGTCCATCCAGTACTACCTTAAATGCCGGTGAATTGTTTCTGTGTATCGATGCTTGTGTTTTCTTACTCAACCCTTCGCGCTCACACGTTCTGCCTATAACACGCTGATCACAGGGGGTCACAATGACCCCAGCCATGTTTAAACGATTCCCGTGTTGACCGTATCGTTCCGAACGACTCATAAAAATTCAACATATTAGTTTGAATATTCTAGAATGTGAGACATTCTCGGTATTAGATTTTAATCGAATTTTAAAATGCCAGATAATAAATCAGCAAGAGGGCAATGCGTAAAAAATCTCTTTTTTGCTAAAAAAAAAATCATAACTCTTGCAATTTTCATTTTTTTTTTCCTACAATTTTAGGAAGATACTCTTGAGGTATTTAAAAAAGGTATTTATTCTTATATCTGAAGAGCCATTTCGGAGTGAAATAAAAAACGATAATCATGAAAAATGAGCGATCTATTATAAAAAGTGGCCGCCAACAACTTACAGTAATTTTGGCTTATAGTTGCGCTTGGGGTCTTTTAGACCCCGAGTGATCGCGGAGGCGGGAATTTTCCATATCAATGAAAATTCGTTTCAGCATTAAAAACAGCTTCTCATTCATTTTGTTTGATAAATTGTCTCTCTATTCCTTTCATTCTCTCACTATTCCTTTAATCACGATTTTGTTTTTTCTTGTCCCGTCGTTATCGCAGATCTTTAATTTATCGTCGCCGGGACGTGGTGGTGAATCCAACACCCGGGAAGTCGGTTGGCCTCAGGGTCTTGCACCGAGTCTCGAGAGGCTTTGCGCCCTCTGCAAGGAACTCGATTCATGGCTGAACGCGGCATCGAACCGCGTGGCCGTCCTACACGCCAGGTGAGAGCTCCCATCTTTTATCTCGTAAACCCACAATTTGCACCGTCCTTATATCCACCCATATATATATATATCTATGGGGCATTCCACGCCAAATCGACCACTTTCCGGCCCGACCCCTTTCGATTTGGCTGAAACTTCAATATATAATTGTTTTTATCTTAAAAAGCGTGTGTGATTTTTTTCAATTTTTTTTACATCACAAATACGTAGTGAATTAAAAAAAAAATTGCCCGTTTTTCTTTCAAATGCTCATAAGTTTCTGAAAAATGGACCGATTAAGTTCTTTTCTTTTTGAAATTTTTCGTTTTGAAATGTTCTTTATGAAGAAAAATATTTGAAAAATATTCAAAGTCATCTTCGACATAATTTTTTAGTTTTTTTGAAAATAATGCGATTTTTTCAAAGAACGTGACTTTTGATTTTTGATTTTTTTTTCGTAAAAAAAATATGATAAATTTTGCATTTTTTGCCTCCAGACCCATCGTGGTAAGATTTTTCTTTCTATTTTTTTTCTGAATTGAAAAATTTTTATTCTGAATTTTTCCCAAATATAGCTGTTTTCTATGATGAAATAATTTTAAATGGTTAATTCTGTCATACTCAATACTTTATATATAATATTAACTCACTTAAAAGTTTTTAAAGTTTTCCAATTATGTTAAATTGTTTACAAATGATTATTTAATGGGGAATGAAGTAAATAGTTATTCAATTAATTGTTTAGTAGTAATTAATGATGAATTTATTGATCTCTGCGACGTTTGAACAATTTACATAATTTGTAATCTCTTGAAACAGAGAAATTTTTAAGAATAAGACCACCATTTGTGTCAGGTATCACACAGTGCAACTGCTGAGTTCCTGAAATAGTTTTGCTTTTCGAAAATCGATCACGGAGACCGTTTACAGCATTATTGTAGTCTTCCGACGATGAAAACAGTCAGTGCATGTAAAACAAAAACGATTCAACTGGAACGTTTTTCTTTAACATTGACAGATGCTTGTCGTTTAATATTTTAGCGGCAAAACTTAATGAAATAGTACACTGCATTTTTTTTTTTGGAAAACCATAGAATTTGTTAATGGACATTATTGCACCATAGGAAACAGCTGTATGTCGAAAAAATTGAGAATTAAAATTTTTCAATTTAGAAAAAAAATAGAAAGAAAAATCTTACCACAATGGGTCTGATGGCAAAAAAAGACTAAATTGATCATTTTGTTTACAAAAAATAAATTTTTTAATCAAAAGTGGCGTTCTTTGAAAAAATCGCGTTTTTTTTTTCAAAAAACTAAAAAAAACATTTCGAAAATGACTTCGAATATTTTTCGAATATGTTTTTTCACAAATAACATTTCTAAACGACGAATTGAAAAAAAAATCTTAATCGGTCCATTATTCAGAAAGTTATGAGTATTTGAAAAAACAACGGGCGATTTTTTCAAAAATTCTCTACGTAGTTGTGGTTATGTGAAAAAAATTTTTTAAAAATCACACAAGCGTTTTAAGATGAAGAAGACAATAATATATTAAAGTTTCAGCCAAATCGAAAGGGGTCGGGCCGGAAAGTGGTCGATTTGACGTGGAATACCCCATACATGCACAACAACACCTCAACACACTGTGGTGTAGTATTACAACTATGTATAATTGCATAGATCCTACACGAGTGAGATGAAGAGATGAAGTAACGAGTTGAAGAAAAAGCCCAAGCCCAAGCCAAGGTGTCTTCATCATAATGATGAACTTTGACGCAACCTTTTTGTTTTCCCATTCCAGAGGTGGAAAAGAACGGCTTGGCGTAGCGGTATCGGCCTACATGAATTACAGCAGCATATGCGGCGGTCGTGATCAGGCATTGGACAGATTCGCCATGAGAAGATTCCTCGATGACAAAATTGGACATCTTCACGTTCCGTCGCATCGCAGGTAATACGCAGAAACAAAAGAAAACCACAACGAGCGAATGAAAAATTCGTGCTTACGTGCAAATTGGATGAATGCAATGGCAATTCGAGGATTCTGACGATTTGACATTTTTGCACGCCTCAAAATTGTGCAAAAGTGCGACTTTTTTGCCTACTATCCGGTTGAACATTCTGTATCGAAAAATCAATCCGAGCTGGAGAATATTATCGTTCGAATCTCCCGTCAGGCTCGATGTTTTCCTTTTTGGATTTACAGTGAAGCTTCTGTTGTACATTTTTCATGGGGTACAGCAAATGTAACGTATAAATGGGAATAACGTAGAAGTGAAATACAGCATGTATCTGAAAGTCTTTAGCATTGATTGGACTTTTTTTTAGTTGCTTTCAAATGTTGCTCAATTTTTCATTACAGTTTCAAAAAATCATTACAGTTGTATATCACGATATATAGCACGAATATAAAACACGATATATAGCACGAATACGAGAAAGAAATATAGAGATTCATGACATGAAAGTGCGGTGAACAAAAGTTACATTATTTTTATTTTTTTTACTAACAAGGCTGTTATTTGGAAAAAAAGAAAAGTATCGTCGTGCCTTTTATTAACAAGCACGACTATTTATGTATAGAGAAAGACTAAACCTTTTCCTCAACTGCAGAATATTACAGCAGTCTTCTAATGAGAATAAGGCCATGAGATTTTATGAGTGACCAAATCGTGTACCATTTTTCCGTCTGTCTCTTTTGCTTGGTGTCAGATGAAACTAAATCACAGATTTATTAGGAGTACATAAAAAATTTAGTTATTAGACGATATTAAATACACGGAGAGAATTAAATGTTAAAAATTACCGTGCAGTAACGGTAACCAGATGACAACCCTGAAACTTCGCTTATTATTACTGAGTAAAACACAGATTTTCACGAAAATAAAATAAAATTTCTTCTTCAGATAGAAAATTTTACCAGATTTTCTAGTAAATTTTCATGTGTAACAAAATACGCAAAACTTAAATTTAAAAAATATATAATATCAGCGAAATTTTACTGTGCATTTTATTATTCTATGCCTTTCAAAAATGTCTGTAAAAAGATATCGTCTTTATAACAGTTATTTTAAGATTTATTATAAAATTTAATGAGTGTTATAGGAAAATGTATTGTGCTCTCGGTAAAAATTATCGTGCGCGCTACCTTTCTTTTATAGTAAAATTTTAGCTACGTATTTGAAATTGTCTGTAACGTGAGTTAAAAAAAACTTGTCGCATACGAATTATTATGCTTTTCTCACTTGTCACCACATTGAAATATATCACGGTAATTTTTACCGTAAAATTCACGACAAAAATTACTTTTTAATTCTCTCCGTGTAGATCTTGATTTGAAATCTAGTAAATTCAAATAAAATTAAATAAACGAATCTAGTTAATATCAAAAGAATTTTTCTGTCAATGTAGAAAATTTGTAGAACGGCAATTCCAACTCCTCACTCGAAGTGCTTTCGCTATCTTCTACAGCACATTTAATGTTCCTGTGATAGTTTTTACGCTGGGATAACTTCGCGAATTCCATTTTCACCGATATTTGTGTTTGACAGATCCCAATAGGCGGAATCTACCAGTCAGATAGAAATTTGACGTATAAATTATGAAAAACGTATAAGTGAGAAACGTATAAACGAAATTTCACCTATATTGGGTTTATTTGAGGTTATTTGCTTATGGACAAAACCACATTCAGGCAGGGTAAATTGTCCAAAATAAGAGTACGAAGCTCTCCACGCGAACATTTGTCTGGCATTGTAAAGTCCATAATTATCGTTGCGGCAGAGGTGAAGAATAACATCGTCATTCGTAATCTCTCCCCCACGTTGGAGGTTTTCCGCGTTAAGCCTTGAGATTCGAATCTGGATGATCATGAAGCTCGTTCTCGTGAAATAAATACTCATGCGAGCGCACGTATTTATATATATATATATACATACGAAAAAAAGATTCCGATAATCTGCGCTCGTACACGCAGGTAGATGTAATGACGATAATGAGTGCTGTAATGACGCGTGATCGAAGATTCCCCAAGGGGGACACGAAACCTCCGCAACTTTGTCCCTCGCTGTAGGAGCTCGAAGAGAAATATAACCACGAGGGAAGATCGTACATTAGCATATCGTCGCGTTTAATTTCGTTCTTGCAAGACTTTTGTAACGACGCGCCAGGAAGGAGAAGATAGGGAGAAGAAGAAGAAACAAAAAAAGAAATATTTTATCGTCGCGAACGTGTGTCACCGATAAAAATCAGTTTCGAATCGTTTATAGCCGTCCGAGTGACTCGTTGCGATTACAAATATACGTATACGTGTGGACACGCACGCGCGAGACATTAAGGACTTTCGACACTAAAATCGAAATGAACGATTAAAAAATTTATATCACCGAGAGATTAATTTAGGATGCGTCAACTGTCGGAAAATCAATCAGCTTCGAAACATAGTTTGGGAGATTTTTAAAGTAGAGTAGTACCTCGATTATCCGAGCTGTGTAAACAGCTGCTTCAACGGCAGAAAAGGAAAGGTTTCTTTTTCCATCGTACAGTGACTGACGATGAAAAATGGATACACTACGATAATCCTAAGAGTAGAAAATCGTGGGGTAAGCCTGGCCATGCATCAACATCGTCGGCAAAGCGGAATATTCGTGGTTCCAAGCTTGTGCTCTGCATTTGGTGGGATCAGCTGGGTGTAGTTTGTTATGAGCTGCTCAAACCGAACGAAGCCATCACGGGAGATCGCTATCGATTACAATTGATGCGTTTGAGCCGAGCATTGAAGGAAAAACGGCCGCTATACGAGCAGAGACACGACAAAGTGATTTTGCAGCATGACAACGCTCGGCCACATGTTGCAAAACCGGTGACAATCTACTTGGAAACGCTTAAATAGGAAGTTCTACCCCACCCGCCGTATTCGCCAGACATTGCCTCTTTCGATTATCACTTGTTCCGATCGATGGCACATGGCCTGGCTGAGCAGCACTTCCATTCTTATGAAGATGCCAAAAAAAAGGGTCGGCTCTTGGATAGCCTCAAAAGACGTGTCGTTTTTTTCGACGTGGAATTAAAATGCAACGAGAAAGATGGGAAAAAGTAGTGGCTAGCGATTGACAATACTCTCAGTGACATGTTTTTTTACTAATTAGAAAAAAAAACAAAGCATTAATTTTCACGAAAAAGAACAGCGAGAGCTTATTCAACATCCCAATACTAATATCATTTCCCGGCTTGGATATAATATCATGAGTTGGATATTGCCTAATAATAATTTATTTTTACATGGAATTTTGTTCGCAAGAAGTTTGGCAGCCTGCCGAAAACTCATTGTATTATCAATCCCCATTCTTTCACCCAAGGAACGACAGCGAAACTCCTTAATGCCTTAGGCCACTCTAGGATTTTCCAAAAATCTATTTTTTTTTGTTAAAAATGTACCTATAAAATTATATTCCAAAAGATTATGGGTGTGAAAAATCTCTAAGTACTCGATTTTCGAATTCTAGCGCAACCCCTCTTGATTCATGTCGTGACCTTCTACCAACTTCAAACGCGTTTATCCCAAAACTACATTTTTCAAGTCGGCCGGACTCGTAACTCAAACAAATTTCAACCGATTCACTTGAAATTTTAACTGTATATTTATAATTACATTTTCTGAGGCACTGCGTAGGATTTTTTAATTATATTGCATAGTTCCTTTTTTATAAACAATTTTCTGACCATTTTCTCATGGCATTTTATACTTTTTGTTTTAGAAATGCGCCATTTTGACAAAAAACACTATATCAAAAAAATCCTTCGTACTTCTATAGCTATTCTTATATATAATCAAAAAAACTTTAGTGTCTCTTCATAACTCAAAAATTAAACGAGCTGTTGGTCCGGCCGTTGACCTTTCAGAAATAAAGGCGTCATCGGAAAAATGCTGCACGGTCGCCATTTTGACATGTATCGCTGTGAAAAAATAATTTTGTATAGTCAATTACGTATATAATAAAACCCCTATTTTGTAATTCCCATTGATTTTATGGTTTCGCTGAAAAAAAATCACAAAATATGCCCTTTTTTGGCCTCTAGAGTGGCCTAAGGCCTTAATGACGCAAAAATTGATTGTCTCTCGTCGGCTCGCAGATACGTGGAGTATTTCAGCGGTCTTCTCGCGGGCTCGTTGAGGATAAGCCCGTCGCCCCTGTATCTGACTCACGTAACCGTTCTCGGTGTTCCGCTCTTCGAGCCTACCGGATGTCGCGCTTTTCTCAAAGTCTACGAGGGCCTCACACCCGTCTATACCTCCGATCTTTACTCGGTCACCAACGCCCGCGAATTCACCATCAATCTTGGCGGACTGAGGCTTCGGGGCGATATCCTCGTCAAGTGCTATCACAGGGTCTACTCGAAACAGAGCCGAGAAGTCATGTTCTCCTTGCAGGTAATTATGAGAATGATCATAATGACAAAAATGTTACAGAGTTTTTTTGTTGAATTTTTGTGTTGGAAGTTACTGGATGGCGGAAACTTTATTTAACGTACTGAAATTTGATTTTGCTTTACATCGAGAACATTTATTTGAGAATTTTAAATTTCGGCTAATTTTACCGGGGACTCTATATTTCATACTGAAATCCTGCTCTTCTTCGGTACAGTCCATTTTTTTTGGAGCAGTTTAGAACGAGCGTGAAATGAACGGGATTAAGCCCAACAGAATCCCGTTAGACTCGATGTTTTTATTATACGATTCAGCCGATTGATGTCTCGATGAAACTGGAATACTGCATTTTTTGATACGTCAGAATTAACATGCTAACAATAACGAAATCGTACCCGGAAAAAGATCATCAACATTCTGGGTGAAGAAACATGATTGGATTTCATTCGCAACCCGCTTAGATGCAGCTTGATTTCAAGAATTATTTTTAATGCAAAATAAAAATTTTAACACTCGTCATATTGACTGTGGCAAAAAAGATATGGATTTCTTGGCTCGGAAAAATGAGAATCATCTTTCATAATATTCTTCTTTGTTTTTCTCGTCGCTCCTCCCCCATTTCGTATGCAGTTCCATACTTGTGTCATCACGGAAAACGTCGTGTCGTTTCCACGCTCGGAATTGGACGTGGCGTGCCAGGATCCCAGGTGTCCAACCGATAGTGTTGTTACACTTTACTTCACTACTGATGCTCGACGTCAGGACGGCCCCGTGCCAGCCCCTACACCGGCTGTTCCACACGCGTCCGCTCACCACGACCCCATTCTACACTGGGACAGCTACACAAATTTGGAAAACAGCGATGACGGTGAGTCTCTTATACTTCATTGTCTTCCAAGGTGTTTATTTTTTTTTTTCATTGAACGCGCGATGGGTGTACAAACAATTGGACCCAAAAGATCCTCCAACGAAAGAGCATCCAGTCATGGAGTTTTGCTATTCTCCGGTGCATTGGTGAGTCGAAGAAAAAGAGAACCAGTTTGGGTAAAAACAGTCGAATCCAAACAAACGGAATCAGTACTTTGATCGATTAGGATCATAAGATTCGATGGATGATTACCCAAGAGTAATGGATGATACTACGTTATTGCATTCAATTGCACGTTGGCAGTCTTTGCAGTCGGGCAAAAGCGTGTACGGTGACATTTTTGCCTGGAAACCGACAGAGGGTAGATTCGAACTCTAGCAGGTAGCGAGTCCTTTTCACCAAGATGCTTCCCGAGTAAAAATTTTCGAGCCGCGTTCAACCCGCAAAATAAAGGCCTCCTTCCCCGAGCAGAGATCGGCGATAGCGGATTATCGGGTACCTAAACGAGGGTACAATGTTTGGAATACCAATAGGTCTTAGGCCACTCTAGGATTTTCCAAAAAACGATTTTTTTTTTGTTAAAAATGTACCTTAGTACCTATGAAATTATATTCCAAAAGATTAGGGGTGTGAAAAATCTCTAAGTACTCGATTTTCGAATTCTAGCGCAACTACTCTTGGTTTATGTCGTGACTTTCTACTAACTTTAAACGCGTTTATCTCAAAACTACATTTTTCAAGTCGGCCGGACTCATAACTCAAACAAATTTCAACCGATTCACTTGAAATTTTAACTGTATATTTAGAATTACATTTTCTGAGGCACTATGTAGGATTTTTAAAATTATATTGCATAGTTCCTTTTTTATAAACAATTTGCGGACGATTTTCTCATGGCATTTTATACTTTTTGTCTTAGAAATGCGCCATTTTGACAAAAAGTAATATATCAAAAAAATCCTACGTACTTCTATAGCTATTCTTATATATAATCAAAAAAACTTTAGTGTCTCATTATATGTCAAAGATTATAGGAGCTGTTGGTCCGGCCGTTGACCTTCCAGAAATAAAGGCATCATTGGAAAAATGCTGCACAGTCGCCATTTTGACATGTATCGCTGTGAAAAAATAATTTTGCATAGTCAATTACGTGTATAATAAAACCTCTGTTTTGTCATACAGATTTATTTTATTTACAAAATATGCCCTTTTTGGCCTATAAAGCGCCCTAAGGCCTTAAGGTCTCCTTCCGAATGGCAGAAACTGGACATTGTCACTCAAAGGAGGCCAATGCAGAGCGCAACTGAACCTGCGAAACCCCAGGTGGGCCTCTTTCGAGCGCTCCCACAGAACCTACTGGGCCCCCCTTTCAGCCTACTGCAGGCACACTGTAGACCCTCCGGGCCCTCCATTAAGTGAAAACGTATTTATTTCCTCATCGAACGGATTACCGATCAGGCCACAATGAAATGTTGATGGAGGAGATATCGAATTTGGGCTCAAAGCAGGTTAGGTGGGGTCGGGGCAACGGACTTGAGATCGAAAGCAGGTTAAGGAGGCCTCTGTTCTGCACGTTTCACTGAAACTGGGGGTCGAAAGAAGGTTTGGGAGGACTAACAGAGGCTGCAATGTACCAAATGGAGGCTTCTTCATGGCATTGAACTCGACAAATGGGATTTGGTAGGTTCAAAGGAGTCTGGCGCCTTGTGCATTACAAAAGAAATGAGTCCTGCGAATGTTCAGAGAAGGCTATCAATTTTGACTCGGGTTTGTATTGGCTCCGTGCAGAGCATAGGGTGGTGGTAATGAAATCGCAAGCAATCAACAAAAATTGCACTTTACTGTCAAATCTATGTTCACAGCGTGCACTTTTAATAATTAACCATCACGATTTACATCATGAAGTGTATGAGTGTGTGAGTGTATTTTTTTTTTCAATGTCTACCCCCAAATAGTTTTTGAGTTTCGCCGTACACGCTCTTGTCAAACAGACTTTACTAAACCCTCGTCCGACGACCCTCGTTTTTGACTTACCGCCAATCGGTACTTTTCGAAAGTGTAAATCGATTTTTCGCTGATTGCCATAAATCCCAAGAGCGTTGTGAATTTGTCCGCAGCTTTAGAAGAACTTTCGAACTATCGGGAAAGAAAATCTTTGCACGAGACTCGCTCAAAAATCGATCCACGGTATAAATGCAAAGCTATCGTGTTTCTCACCACGTTCATTTAGTTCCAAAAGTTCGTGCCGCTTGGACTACGTTGAACGATACCCACACACGTGCAGGAGTCCTGCCTGAAAATCCCTTCGGCTTCGGACTTTTGAGCGGCTTTGGTGAATCGTGCGGTCGCGAGAGACCGCGAAATGAGAAGAGGGGCGTACACGAAGAAAGCCGAGAGGGACTCTGGGAACACGGCCGAGACCTTAATTAGAAGTACCGCACCAGCCAATTTCCAACGAGATCTTCTATCATTTCGAAACTTCCTCCCTTTTCTCATCTATATACAGGGTGTTTGGCACATGAACCGACACAATTTTTTGGGAGATTGGTCATTTGCTTATTTTTTTACCCTTAAACCCTGTCCTAAGTATCGCAGTAATTGAGATATGATTTTTTTTCGTTTTGTTTTTTAATTACCCCAAAATTTCGCCTTATATCGTTATAACTTTTTTGTTTGCGGTTGTAATAGAACGAAATAACTTTTGTTGTTCTCTGCAATGTATGTTTATTATAAATAAATCATTATTTGACACAATTGGTTTCAAGAAAATGATTCATGAGCTTCCAAAAATGTCTTAAAAATGTGTAAATGTTTGAAAAATGTCAACTTATAAATTCATTATAAAAAAAAAAACTAAAAGCTATTTTGAACTTAGCTTCGTTTTAAAAAGTTCTCTAGTTTATATCCTTTCCAACGGTTACATGGTCATAAAAATCATTAATTATGTGGTCAAAATAAGAGATACTAGTTTGCCAGGGTCAGGCTTAAGGGGCCAGTCCACTTTGGAGCCACGAAAAAAAGGCTATTTTCGCGATTTTTTTTTGAGGATTTTACAAAAGATATGAATATAAAAGTTGTTGGGCTTGATAAATAAAGTCTTGAAATACATTTTAAAAAAAAATTTAATTCATTTTTAAGTACAAAAACTATAGTTTAACGTAACGCCTCAAAAATAGGTGGGCTAGGTAGCTCCATCACAACTCGGCAACGGCTTGTCTGAAACAAAAAAATCAAAGTCCATTAGATTCAGTATGACACCAGCTACAAAATGACCCTCGGATACAAAGTTTTATCAAAAAATAAAAAAATGGCAGATGAAAAACGAAAAAAGTAATTTAAAAAACGCGTTTTTTTCGCAGTTTTTCGCAACAAAAAAAAGAGTAAAAATCAAAATTTTAAAACCATCGAGGGTCATCTTGTTGCGAATCATGTTTACAATATGTGGTTCAAATTTCAAGAGTATCGGTCTATTAGTTTTAGAGATACGATGGAGCTAGATTATGAAACCGTTGTTTCGAGAAAAACGCGTTTGACGTTTATACTATGAAAAACCTAAACTCAATCGGCAATTCCTGCACCGTACAAAATCCCTTCTCATTGCTCATCATCGTCGATTTCTTCAAGTCTTGCTTGCTTTCGATTTTTTGAAATTTTCAAAGTGGACTGGCCCCTTAAGAAAATACTTTTTATGTTTCCGATATTTTGATTAAACTTGAGTTATAAATTTTACTCAAATTGACCTCCTTTTACTCCGTATGCATGCAACAAAACGTTATTTCGTGCTATTACAAACACAAACAAAAAAGTTATGACGATTTGAAGGCGAAATTTCGAGTGAAAAAAAAAACGAGAAAAAATCATATCTCAATTTCCGTGACACTTAGGACATAGGGTCCAAAGGTGAAAAAACTAGCAAATGACGCCCCCAATCCCTCAAAAAATTGTGTCGACTCATGCGCCGAACACCCTGTATATCTAGGACTGAAACAGATATGGAAAAAGCTGCGGCATTTGGGTTTTCATTATTATCGGACGGAAACGAAGCGTCGATTCCCCGGGGGTATAAATTCACGTTGCTTAAAGCCAAAGGCATCAGTTCCAGCGAACTGAATTCGATGAAAATTAACTGGGAAATGAATTATTTATCGGTTTGCCGGGAGAGAGATAGAGAGTAGATATTGCGGACGAGGTTCGAGAATATCCGTGAGCTTTGTTACAGAAATCGTTTCCCTTTCCAATAAAGCTTTGACCCAAATCGGCCACGTTGGTAAATCGGCGGCTGTTCGTCACGCGACGAATCACCCAAAGGGTTGGGCTACGAACCCCATCGGTTGGGAGAGAGAAAAAAAACGAAGGAAATGAGATAGAAATACGGAAAAGCAGAAAAGAAGAAGTGAGACAGACAGACAGACAGATAGAGACAAAATGCCAACGAAGGATAGTACAAGCTCAATTTCCATCTACGGCGGCTTGGGGGATCAAGGGGACGGAATTACGATAAAGTCTTGTTGCGATGGGTTGGGCCGCAGATTGAATTCCGACGTGGCGTATACGGTCCCCAATAATCTCGTTGATACTTCTCCGGTTACAATATTCATGCAGAAAAAATGGATTCGTCGGTGGTAGAAAAAAATGATCGCGCATCTAATCTCGAAGTCCGATGGGAAATTTCATTGGATCGGAAATTTTTCGGAATGAAATATACCCAAATATACTCAATTACAATATCCGAGATTGGAATTTCTGGTATTGATGGCTTCTTTAATATTTATGACTTTTGGAACATTTTAAACATATTTCTGAGGAAATTTCGAGGAAGAAATGAAATTGTACGAATAAATGTATAATCGAAAATGAATTTTCCATAGGGTACAGCGACCAATGAATGGAGCAAAGCTGATTTACAGGGTGTCCAATAGGAAGTTGCTGAAACTAATCGGCTGTCATTTCAAAACACGTGCACAGAATCAGAAAAGCCAAATTGCTTTAAATAGAGGAAACTCTGCAGTTTTAAACGCACATAAATAAAACCCAGTCAAATATTTTTTATGTCAATTTATTACATCTTATAAAAATAACGAAAAAGTACAGTGATTAATGATAGATATTTTCGAAATGCGAACCGTTAGATTGTGCACAAAAATCAATTCTCTTTTGAAAACTGTGAAAAACTGTGTCCAACATATCGTTCGTAATGCCGCGAACCACTTCCTGGATGGCCGCGATCAGTTCTTCTACTGTGCTGGGGTTTTTAGCGTAACAATGATCTTTAATGTAACCCCACAAGAAAAAATCACAAGGGTTCAGGTCCGGTGAGTACGGAGGCCATTCTAGTCCGCCTTGAGCAAATTTAGGGTACCCCAGACCGATTACTCGAGTCCCATATACGCGATGAATAGCTTCAAACACCTCATGAGTCCGGTGCGGCGTCGCTCCATCTTGCATGAAGTAAAAATTTTTAACCAGTCCCCTCTTTTTTGCATAAGGGAAGAATTTCGTTTCCAAAAGCTGTTTGTAACTCTCTCCTGTTACCGTAGATTCCAAGAATTGCAAATAAATTCCTTTTACTGAAATCGGCTTCGTTGATCTTCTCTGGTGTAGTCACCGTAACAGATGGACCTGGCAACTCGTGTCTACGGTCCTGGAGTGTACCATACTCCACGAAGTTATCGATTATCCTACAAAAATTAACGTAAAATTACTTCAATGCAGTTTAATTGAATTAAAATACAAGTTGTGTGATAGATGAATATGAATAAATATTAAATTCTTACCTTTTCAGAGTGTTTTCGCTGGCAACTCTATGAGTTCCAAACTTAGTACGAAACCCTCCATACGCATTACTATAATTTTTTCCCCTCGAGAAGAAGCACTCAATAAGATATACTTTTTCTTCCGTGGTGAGCTCACTCATTTTGACGCGCGCGTACTTGCTTCAACCACGGCTGGAATAAAACTGCGGGGCCTCAGGTATGCGCCTTAGAAAAAGGGACCCCTATTGAATTCATGGAGGGAAGAGACACTTATTTAGTTTTAGCAACTTCCTATTGGACACCCTGTATATGTAAAACTCGAGTAGAAACTGTGCTAGACTGAGTTACGTTTTAGCAACTGACTCGCCCCATTGGGCTCGTGCAAACTGACGAATGGTTGCCTCGCTATGAGCTAGTAATATTTTTAATGTTTTATTATCCAGGCTTTATCTATTCACTACCTAATAGATTTTCACTATAGATGTCATTGCGTTTCAATAAAAATGCCACCTAGTAACTGGGCCGTTCTGGACTAGCCAACGATGGTTACGAATAACAAAGTGAGGTTATGTGACTACACGTACTACCATCTAGCGAATGACCCATGGCTGGCTAGCTAACTTGAGTTTCAGATGGCGTTGCGAGTGAACAAAATTCTCAAATGGGTATCTTGCCATTATCTAGGCAATACTAGCTAATGGCAGCTATGCACCCCTTTACTATCCAGTGCCTAGCCGGTATTGATTACAGATGTTACTGCCTTACGATAAAAATACCACTTAATGATTAAGTCGTACCTGACTCACCAATAATGGTCACAAATAACAATATACGGTTGTGTGATTACGTGTGCGTAAATTAAGTTAGCCTGATTTTTTTTAATTTTTTGATTTGAATAGAATTACAATCCGATATTGTCTCCCTCAAAATAACTTCCTTGGGAAGCCACACAGCGCTGGAGATAGTTCTTCCAATCCTCATAGCAGTGCTGGAACTCGGGTACTGGAACAACCTTCAGTTGATCGGTTACAGTCGTTTTAATGTTTTCGAGTGTCCCAAAATGACGTCCCTTAAGGTGATTTTTCAATCTCGGGAAGACGAAAAAGTCACAAGGACTCAAGTCAGGCGAATAAGGAGGCTGAGGAACCGCAGGAATGTTTTTACTGGCCAAAAACTGGTTTATTGAAATTGCTGTATGACAGCAATTTTTCTCATCCCTAATTCATTGGTCAAAATCTGATGAACGGTGGTGTGAGTCAAATTCAACTCTTCCCCGATCATTCTGACTGTCAACCGACGATCTGAACGCACAGGATCCCGGATTCTGTCGACATTTTCATCGTTTCTTGAAGATGACGACCGTCCACTGCGTGGTTCATCTTCAATCGACTCTCTTCATTCTGTAAATGCCTCAAAGCACCTAAAAACCTGGGCCCTTGAAAAAACACTGTCTCCGTAGGCCTGCTGAAGTTTTGCAAAAGTTTCTGTTGCACTGTTGCCCAAGTCTGAAGCAAAAGCTGATAGCACACCGTTGCTCGAAATTGATGTCACTTATTTTTAGAAAACACTAGAAACAAACTGTTTCACGAAAAAAAAAATTGCTACGGCCAACCAAATGACTCTAGCGAGTTGCAATTCGTACTGAAGGCGTATCACATGTTCACCTCCCGCCCCTCCAAGTCCCGCGTCCCAAGTATTGCCAGATCGAACGCTACGTTGCCAGTCTCATTACTTAATTTACACATCTCGTATAATTTTTGCGCAACACAATGATCTCCGAATCTAGCATTTGATAGAAATAAATAAATCGTTATCCTTTATAGCGTTCATCGACAACACACGCCCACGTACTGGTAGTCGAGTGTCCATTCACTGGTAATTTCTCGTCCATTCACTGGCGGTTTAGTCATTTCGTTACTTATTTTATGATTTCCTCCAATATTATTTGTTGCAATTGTTTCAAATATTTGTTCCTACTATCAGAATAATATCTTTTGTTAGATATAACAATTGAAAAGTTTGTTTTTATAATATATTCATTTTACAAACCATCTGAATTCTATATTGCCGTTATTCGTCCATTCACTGGTCGGTTTACCTTATAATTCCGGAATGAACATTTTATTTTAATATATATATATTTTTTAATATTTCAATATATTTCAATTAAAATAAATTTTGATATATTTTAACATTTTTATATGTAACTCCGGAATACAAGAAATAATTTTAATACATTATGGACTAAAATCATCATTTGTTTCACTCATCAATTTTTTCATTTGTCCTGCCGCTTTTTCGTCGACGCAAGGGATCGATAGGGTGTGTAATCCCAAGCTGGCTTAATTCCACTTATCTCGATTGTACTGCAGCGCGAATTCAATACACTGCTGGAGCGTGTTAGTTCACGTACATCCGTGTGTGTACGTTTACGCATCGGGTGCAGCGAAAATCGAACTTTGACGACCTCGAAACTCGGAGGGACGGTGGCCTTACCTTGACCCAAATTCGATTTAATCGCCGTGCGCGCAAAACCCCGAATGTTTCATTGTTTAAATTTTTATCTCGATGTTTGACGATATGAAATAATCCCACTTATTTTTTTCTTCGTCTGTACAAGCGTTGAGAGAGCGTTGAGAGAGAGAGAGGAAGAGAGAGAGAGAGAGAGAGAGAGAGAGAGAGAGAGGGAGGGAGGGAGGGAGGGAGAGGGAGAGGAAGAGGGAGAGGGAGAGGGAGAGAGAGAGAGAGAGAGAGAGAGAGAGAAAGCAAAGGGCTTTATTTCACCGTATTATTCAAAATTCAATTCCCATTTTATTCGACTTCTCGCATCACGCCCCGGAAGAGAGGATAATCGTTGGAGCCTCTAATTAACCGGCTATGTACGCTCGCGTATGCCCAGTTGAAAAAAAGCGAGAGAGAAGCTGAAACAACTTCCCGCGCGCGGACGAAAATAAATCTTCGCGTCGGTATCAAAATACCTGAATAAAGTTGTGGAATTTAAAGGATTACGTGGGTTTCGATGCCAAAAAAAAGCATACTTTCTCTATTTTTTTAAAATATAATATATAAATTATTTTATTCAAAATGTTAAGCACATAAAAGAGCAACATTTCAACAATATTTTTAAAAAAATTCATCTAAAAATTTAGGAAATTTAGCCGGTGTGACCTGGTTTCCGGAGACCCCTCAAAAAAAAAGTGTCCTCCTGGTGGTCAGGATAACTCATGATAGCTTTATCTGAAATTAAAAAACCGATTTTATTTACCAATAAGTCTAGCTCGTTATTCAACAAAGGATCTTTTAAAAAATTGAAATTTGAATTTTTGGCAGAGTTGTATGCAAAATAGTTCAATTTTTGGTACAATTCACACTACGTATAGCCTTGCAAAATTACTTTTAATCGAAAAAAAAAAGAAAACCTTCGTTCAACCACTAGTCATTCTATTTTGATGAAGTGTACAAAATTTCAATAAGATCGGTGCATTAGTTTTTGAGAAATCGTGTCCACCAAATTCAAAAATAGCGTTTTGAGAAAAATGTGTATACCTGCGTCACTCCCGGCCGGTCTTTCCCAACGGGGGGAATTCCCAAAGGCTCTCTCTCCTAGACTTTTACTCCGATTTACTTAAAACTTTGGGAGAATATTCTCCCAAAGATTGTACTATTAGATAATAAAATTTAAAAAATGGATTTTTTGACATTTTTAAGCCCACGTAACTCCTTAAAGAGATTAATTCGAGACCTCCCGAAATTATGCGTAATTTTAAAATGAAATGTATCTACACTGACAGAAAAATTATATTGATAATAACTAGATGCGTCTATTTGATTTTTTAAAAATTGAATTAACTAGATTTTTCGTGAAATCAAATTTTTTCTATTGCGTTCTATTATCGAAATGATTTATTTCGAATATATTTATTTATTCAAATCAAGATCTATTTAATATTTTCTAATAACGGAATATTTTATCGATTTCTAATAAATCTGTGAAATATTTCATTATTTTTGGCAATTAATTAATTCCAACGAATAATTTCTGGGTATCATCCAATGACCAATTTAATCAGCCCGAGTCATTTATTTCCAGCGAATTATAAATTACCCGTTTGGCGAGACAGGAGAATGACGAATATTTGTTGAAATTTACATTAAATCGCTCCAAAACGCTCGCGACCGCATGGAGATATGCGCGCGAGCGCGTTTATTCTCGGATGCGGTCGCCCCTCTCCAAAAAACGGCTTGAATCAAGCACGTAGATTAAAGCCAGCAAAAAATACGCACTTTATAAACTTTTATTTCGAGTAAAATCAATTTTGATAATACATTTTGTACTTTTTATTTTAATTAAGCTTTGGTCATATAGGAGCATTATTTTAAATATAAATCTTAAGTAACATTCTCGGAATATTAAAAAAAAAGGGTTAAACATAGAACTCGTCTCGTGCGCACTCTTAGGGTGCTGTGTTGCAAAGAGTACGCAGTGAGAAGCTTTCATAGAAGCTAAGAGTGCGCATGAGAGAGGAGTGAGATCATCAGCCCTGGCACATATGACAAGTGAATACAAGCTAAGAGTACGCGTGCACACTCTTTTTTTTCATGACTTTTTTTCTCAATGAAGACGCAAAAAAAAATTGACAACCTGTTATGAGTGTAAATAACAATCATTCAATCGTTCACTCATAATAGGTTGTCAATTTTTCAATAGACGTACAATAATAGCTGAGGATAAGGATAATCTAGAATTTTCACGTTAAGGCAGTAGTCTGGTCTAGAGCGAGATTTTTGACGTCATTTTTGGGTTGGAATAACTTTTAAACCGTTGAATTTGTCTTGATGAAATTTTACACATGTATTTATTGTTCCTTTGAGAATGTATCTACATTAAAAAAAAAAATATTTTAAATATTTTCATGTAGTTTTTTATTTTTTTACAACATGGTCCGCCGAAAACCGCGTCAATCGGCGCACACTCTGGGTGATGTATGCATCTGGAAAAAAGATATATATATATATATTCTCAATCTGTATGAGTATTCTGAGCACTGGTAGCAGAATTAGTACTTAAAAAATTTTTGTTACAAAATGGCGGCCTGTTAAACTTTGATTAACGATATTTCATACATTTTCGGGTATTCGACGAGTTATAAAATGTGAGCAAAATTATTGTTCGACTCAATTCTGCTACCAGTCCTCAGTAAGGGGCTACCGAAGGTATGTGCAAAATTTGAGCTCGTTCGGTCAATTAGTTAACGAGATATCGTGGGCGCCGATTTGAAAAACATAGTTCTGAGATAAACGCGTTCAAAGTTGCTTCCCGACCGCGCTACCTGAGCGCGCGGCTTGCTTATAATTTCTATTACTCTGCTAATTTTTGAAATATCAATGAACGGTTTTCACGAGCGTATTAAGAAGGGGTAAGGAATAATAAAATGAAAAAAAAAATCGATTTTGTCAAATTTCTAGACCAGACTACTGCCTTAAAGTCACCTCATTATTTGTGCACGAGAAGCGAAGAAGGTCTGTGATTAATGAGACTAATGAAATTTAAAAAAATGAAATGGTTTCTAGTCACTGACCACAACGGAGCATTGCTGCGAGCGAGGGAGGAAAGGATGCGTGAGTTAGGTGGGTTTTTTTTCTTGCCTCTGCAAAAAGCATCTCTCTTTCTCTCTTCCTCTCCACCTCTCTCTCTCTCTCTCTCTCTCTCTCTCTCTCTCTTTTTCTTTCTCGCTCTTTCACTCGCTCACACATACTTTGTTATTTCTTGGTGTCTCCCTCGTAAATACTCGTGCATATAGTCATTGGTGGGGCAAGACCGAGTTATTCTTGGCAACCAAGAGGCGCCTCGTTGATTCAGACTTCGTCACTACTGTGAGCTGAGGAGAGTCCGAACCGCGGCGGCTTCGATGCCTTTTGTGCTATTTCTCGTACAATCTTCAGTACGCCCCAAAGATTGTCGTCGGTAGGAGTCATTCTCGTCTCTCGCTCCAAATTTTATCTTTTTTTTTTCTACCCTCGCGATGAGCTTCAACGCTCCTACGAATTCGACTCTTTTCGCACAGTGAAATCGACAGTTTACTTTTTTTTTGTCCTCGAAGGACTCGCGTACGGTGTACACAGTGAGTCATCCGGTAAATTACTGCGATTAATTCCGAAGGAGCATTTCAATTATAATTGCGGTGAGGTAAAAATATAATAATTATTACTAAAATGAGCTTATTGCTATTCTGTACGATAATAAGGGAATTATCGCGATTAATTTGGACGGGAAATTTTAATTAATTGATAGAGGTCACTCGAGACCCCGAAAAAAATCAAATTTACGTCGCAATTGGAATTATTGCGATAACCCAAACAAAGCCAAAGGGGAATTTCAATTATAATTGCAGTGAGGTAAAAAAATTATTATTACTGAAATAAGCTTATTGTTATTTCGTACGATAATTAGGGAATTATTGCGTATAATTCCGAAGGAGCATTTCAATTATAATTGCGGTGAGGTAAAAATATAATAATTATTACTAAAATGAGCTTATTGCTATTCTGTACGATAATAAGGGAATTATCGCGATTAATTTGGACGGGAAATTTTAATTAATTGATAGAGGTCACTCGAGACCCCGAAAAAAATCAAATTTACGTCGCAATTGGAATTATTGCGATAACCCAAACAAAGCCAAAGGGGAATTTCAATTATAATTTCAGTGAGGTAAAAAAATTATTATTACTGAAATAAGCTTATTGTTATTTCGTACGATAATTAGGGAATTATTGCGTATAATTCCGAAGGAGCATTTCAATTATAATTGCGGTGAGGTAAAAATATAATAATTATTACTAAAATGAGCTTATTGCTATTCTGTACGATAATAAGGGAATTATCGCGATTAATTTGGACGGGAAATTTTAATTAATTGATAGAGGTCACTCGAGACCCCGAAAAAAATCAAATTTACGTCGCAATTGGAATTATTGCGATAACCCAAACAAAGCCAAAGGGGAATTTCAATTATAATTTCAGTGAGGTAAAAAAATTATTATTACTGAAATAAGCTTATTGTTATTTCGTACGATAATTAGGGAATTATTGCGTATAATTCCGAAGGAGCATTTCAATTATAATTGCGGTGAGGTAAAAATATAATAATTATTACTAAAATGAGCTTATTGCTATTCTGTACGATAATAAGGGAATTATCGCGATTAATTTGGACGGGAAATTTTAATTAATTGATAGAGGTCACTCGAGACCCCGAAAAAAATCAAATTTACGTCGCAATTGGAATTATTGCGATAACCCAAACAAAGCCAAAGGGGAATTTCAATTATAATTTCAGTGAGGTAAAAAAATTATTATTACTGAAATAAGCTTATTGTTATTTCGTACGATAATTAGGGAATTATTGCGTATAATTCCGAAGGAGCATTTCAATTATAATTGCGGTGAGGTAAAAATATAATAATTATTACTAAAATGAGCTTATTGCTATTCTGTACGATAATAAGGGAATTATCGCGATTAATTTGGACGGGAAATTTTAATTAATTGATAGAGGTCACTCGAGACCCCGAAAAAAATCAAATTTACGTCGCAATTGGAATTATTGCGATAACCCAAACAAAGCCAAAGGGGAATTTCAATTATAATTGCAGTGAGGTAAAAAAATTATTATTACTGAAATAAGCTTATTGTTATTTCGTACGATAATTAGGGAATTATTGCGTATAATTCCGAAGGAGCATTTCAATTATAATTGCGGTGAGGTAAAAATATAATAATTATTACTAAAATGAGCTTATTGCTATTCTGTACGATAATAAGGGAATTATCGCGATTAATTTGGACGGGAAATTTTAATTAATTGATAGAGGTCACTCGAGACCCCGAAAAAAATCAAATTTACGTCGCAATTGGAATTATTGCGATAACCCAAACAAAGCCAAAGGGGAATTTCAATTATAATTTCAGTGAGGTAAAAAAATTATTATTACTGAAATAAGCTTATTGTTATTTCGTACGATAATTAGGGAATTATTGCGTATAATTCCGAAGGAGCATTTCAATTATAATTGCGGTGAGGTAAAAATATAATAATTATTACTAAAATGAGCTTATTGCTATTCTGTACGATAATAAGGGAATTATCGCGATTAATTTGGACGGGAAATTTTAATTAATTGATAGAGGTCACTCGAGACCCCGAAAAAAATCAAATTTACGTCGCAATTGGAATTATTGCGATAACCCAAACAAAGCCAAAGGGGAATTTCAATTATAATTGCAGTGAGGTAAAAAAATTATTATTACTGAAATAAGCTTATTGTTATTTCGTACGATAATTAGGGAATTATTGCGTATAATTCCGAAGGAGCATTTCAATTATAATTGCGGTGAGGTAAAAATATAATAATTATTACTAAAATGAGCTTATTGCTATTCTGTACGATAATAAGGGAATTATCGCGATTAATTTGGACGGGAAATTTTAATTAATTGATAGAGGTCACTCGAGACCCCGAAAAAAATCAAATTTACGTCGCAATTGGAATTATTGCGATAACCCAAACAAAGCCAAAGGGGAATTTCAATTATAATTGCAGTGAGGTAAAAAAATTATTATTACTGAAATAAGCTTATTGTTATTTCGTACGATAATTAGGGAATTATTGCGTATAATTCCGAAGGAGCATTTCAATTATAATTGCGGTGAGGTAAAAATATAATAATTATTACTAAAATGAGCTTATTGCTATTCTGTACGATAATAAGGGAATTATCGCGATTAATTTGGACGGGAAATTTTAATTAATTGATAGAGGTCACTCGAGACCCCGAAAAAAAATCAAAATTACGTCGCAATTGGAATTATTGCGATAACCCAAACAAAGCCAAAGGGGAATTTCAATTATAATTGCAGTGAGGTAAAAAAATTATTATTACTGAAATAAGCTTATTGTTATTTCGTACGATAATTAGGGAATTATTGCGTATAATTCCGAAGGAGCATTTCTATTATAATTGCGGTGAGGTAAAAATATAATAATTATTACTAAAATGAGCTTATTGCTATTCTGTACGATAATAAGGGAATTATCGCGATTAATTTGGACGGGAAATTTTAATTAATTGATAGAGGTCACTCGAGACCCCGAAAAAAATCAAATTTACGTCGCAATTGGAATTATTGCGATAACCCAAACAAAGCCAAAGGGGAATTTCGATTATAATTGCAGTGAGGTAAAAAAATTATTATTACTGAAATAAGCTTATTGTTATTTCGTACGATAATTAGGGAATTATTGCGTATAATTCCGAAGGAGCATTTCTATTATAATTGCGGTGAGGTAAAAGTATAATAATTATCACTAAAATGAGCTTATTGCTATTCTGTACGATAATAAGGGAATTATCGCGATTAATTTCGACGGGAAATTTTAATTATTTGATAGAGGTCACTCGAGAGCCCGAAAAAAAATCAAAATTACGTCGCAATTGGAATTATTGCGATAACCCAACCAAAGCCAAAGGGGAATTTCGATTATAATTGCAGTGAGTTAAAAAAATATTATTACTGAAATAAGCTTATTGTTATTTCGTACGATAATTAGGGAATTATTGCGTATAATTCCGAAGGAGCATTTCTATTATAATTGCGGTGAGGTAAAAGTATAATAATTATTACTAAAATGAGCTTATTGCTATTCTGTACGATAATAAAGGAATTATCGCGATTAATTTCGACGGGAAATTTTAATTATTTGATAGAGGTCACTCGAGACCCCGAAAAAAAATCAAAATTACGTCGCAATTGGAATTATTGCGATAACCCAAACAAAGCCAAAGGGGAATTTCAATTATAATTGCAGTGAGGTAAAAAAAAAATTATTATTACTGAAATGAGCTCACTCTTATTCTGTACGATAGTTAAGAAATTATTGCGATTAATTGTGATGGGAAATTTTTATTACTAAATAGCGGTCACTCGAGACTCCGAAAAAAAAATTCAAAATTTTCGTCGCACTTCTTATCAACACGATATTCTTGTTGAGCTTTCGTAACATACGGAATTGTGATTAATATTTCAATCTGAATCACTGAGGAAAGTGTTAGTTCATACCGAAACCGAGATGACGGCTATTCCTAAAAGATAAAATGCGAGTGGACCGCAGAAGATTGTCAAGTGAACGCGGTTTGTCCCGCGTTTCGCTTATTTAGCGGTAAGAAAGTTTACATTTCCGACAACTCTCGACGGGTGCACAGTTTCCATTGCAATCGTAATTCGGAGGCAGTTCTTTTTACGATTTTATTTAACTTGTTCATTATTTTACTCATTAACTTTCATCATAATAAAAAATCTTTGTTCACCGATTCAATTTCTAGATCTCTCAAGAGGGTTCCGATAACTATTCAACTATTGGCGAGGCCCAAATTTGCCGAAATACGGATGTTAACAATACAAAAAAAAAAGATTTCCATCACATTCCGACGATGTGAAGTTTTTTTTATCTTATATTGACATTTCGAACTTTTTTTCATACTGTGGGGTCTAAGCTATCAGCCATCCAAGCATTGACTCCGGCCAACGCGGCTTACCACTGGAGATCGCCGCGTCTCAATTTGAACATTCTAACCCACCGTTTTATCCAGGTAGGCCAAATGATCGTTGGTTGAATCGCGGATCGGTTAAAAACCCCCGAGCCAAGAGTTAAACAATGCTGGTGCAACTTTCAGGATGACGAACAATCCAGTGACAAGACAATGGAGGGATTCCCCTGTCTTTTCTTGCTCACAATTTTTTTTCCACCGGTTGACGGTTAACAAGCACCGACATGTGTTGCGCCACCTCCAACCCCATTTGCCTCTTTGTCAACTCTTTTTGTGTTATATATATATATATATATATACATGCGCACGTGTCAACTCTTCCAGAACGAAATCTAGAACGTGAACGAACCGGAAATGCTATTTCAAAAATGCACTCTCAGTCCGTGCGTACGCCTCTCCAGATCCATTGTCAACCTGTCGAGCTTCCGTGCTTCTTTTTAACTTCACGTCGAGACGTGAAGTTAAAAAAAGAGTTGCCGGTGACGTGAAAATTCGAATACTCCAAACGTTATTCCGGTTGACAGATTTTTCGAGGCAGTTGAGAAAACGTTCTCCTTATTGTTCGCAATGATGCGTTTTCCATTCGTGGCGTCTCGTTATTTACTTATTCATTGGGATTTGAAGGATGAAACTTTCATCCCGCTATCCTTGGCTGTTGACTCTGAATTCGTCTTTTTTACGAATCAAAATAAAACGACAATTTAAATGCAACAATATTCGATTAATTCAACTGTGAACAATCGAATTAATCGAATTGCAACCTCAACACTGAAATGCAACACAAATTTGATTTTTCGTGTATTTATGTTTGATTTTTTGTTTTTATTTTGCACATAATAAGCAACGATTAAAAAAAAAACGACTTAGGCTCGCTCGTCGTTCTCGATATTCGTGTTTTCGTGTCCATTGCCCTTATAGGAAATTCCCCATTAATCCGAGCCGAGTTCGGCCTTCAAGCTCTCCACCGAAGTGTCTCGATGAGGCTCGCCGTTGCAAAACGCGTGTACGTACAAACGCAAAGACGCGCGTACGCGTCTCGCAGACGTATGGGATAAATCGTGAACGTGTGTACAGTAGATACGTCCTTGTCCCAGATCAAGAGACACACGCCGCGAAACGCTACGAATAAGACTCGGCGTGTTCTCTGACCAACTTTTCACGCGGTTCGAGAGCTCACCCGGTGTGCCTCAGAACGCGAAACACTCGTGAAGAGCATTCGATTGAACCGAGCATCGACTAATGGACAGCGGGAAAGAGCGCGCGCGCGCGCTTTGCGAAACAGTAGAAATAGCGAATGAACGCTCAGACGCGCGTCCACGCACTGACAGCCATAATCATACAATGTGGTACGAGGTGTGTAAATTAAGTAATGAGAATGATTTTTTTTTTTCAATTTTTTTTTATTCGAATAGAATTACGATTTAAGGCCGTATTCTAGTCTAGAGGGCCAAAATTTGGGGATTTTTCAACATGCGATTAAAAAAAAAACAAAAAATATTTCCGTATCTATCTTTTTACCACATATTTATTCATCCTTTGACATTGTATAAAAAAATTGGCGAAAAAAAAAATCCATAATTCTGGTAGATGCAGGCTGGTAAAGTGGGGGTGGAAAAAAAAACGGCCTCTCCTGGTTGACATGATTCCAAGCCTCCTGGTCATCTGAAAAAAAAATAGATTCTTAATTAGTAAGGATGTCATTATAGCCCCTACCTCAGGCAAAAAAAAAATCGCAAAATGGCGGCTGTTTAAAAAAAAAGGTCATTTTTTGCCGTTTTTTTTTCATGATTGTTGATTTTTTAAAAATAATTAGTAACAAAATTTCGCGATAAATCTGATAGGGGCGATAGAGGGGTGTATAGAGAAGGTCCACAAAAAATTTCAAGTAAATCGGTTCATTACAACTTGAGATATCATGTCAACCGTCTCGAAAAAAGTAGTTTCGAGAAAAACGCGTTTGAAGATTCGAGTACAGTTTCAGGCAGTCTAAGTCATATAATGATACATATACTTACATTTCGTTAATCGGTGATTCCTGGTTCATAAAATACTCCTTCTTCTTCAAAATCGAAGTCTTTTGATGTTTTTTGATGATGAAAAGTTCGGAGTTCAGAGCGGTGAATCCGCTGTTCATCACGTCTGAGAGCGCCGGTTAAGTTTCCACCTCACTAATTACAGCTGTAACTCCGTTGATATTTGGAATTTCCAAATTTCCTTTGGAGGGTATATTCTTGAAATACTAAACATTGAAAATATGCAAAAAAAAATCGATTTTTTTCAAAATTCTAGACTAGAAGACGGCCTTAATATTGTTTACCTCGAAATAAATTCCTTGGGAAGCCAACTGCGCTGGAGACGGTTCTTCCAATCCTCATAGCAGTGATGGAACTCGGATACTGGAACAGCCTTCAGTCGGTTACAGCCGTTTTAATGTTTTCGAGTGTCCCAAAATAAAGTCCCTTGAGGTAATTTTTCAATCTCGGGAAGAGGGAAAAACGTCGCAAGGACTCAAGTCAGGCGAATAAGGAGGCTGAGAAGCCACAGGAATGTTTTTACTGGCCAAAAACTCGTTTATTGAAATTGCTGTGTGACAACAATTTTTCTCATCCCCAATTCATTGTTCAAAATCTGATGAACGGTGGTGTTAGTCAAATTCAACTCTTCCCCGATCATTCTGACTGTCAGCCGACGATCTGAATGCACAAGATCCCGGATTCTGTCAACATTTTCATCGGTTCTTGAAGCTGAAGGCCTTCCGCTGCGCGGTTTATCTTCAATCGACTCTCTTCCTTCTGAAAATGCCTTAAACCATTGAAAAACCTGGGATCTTGACAAAACACTGTCTCCGTAAGCCTGCTGAAGTTTTGCAAACGTTTCCGTTGCACTGTGCCCAAGTCTGAAGCAAAACTTGATGACACACCGTTGCTCGAGATTGATGTCACTCATTTTTAGAACGCACTAGAAAAAAACTGTTTCACGAAAAAAAAATCGCTA
This sequence comes from Ophion ventricosus, assembly GCA_963932345.1. Classification (NCBI taxonomy): domain Eukaryota; kingdom Metazoa; phylum Arthropoda; class Insecta; order Hymenoptera; family Ichneumonidae; genus Ophion; species Ophion ventricosus. Next base: position 3,355,806 of record OZ010714.1, on the reverse strand, counting down.
CGGACAACCAAATGACTCATGTTCACCTGCCGCCTCTCCAAGTCCCGCGTCCCAAGTGTTGTCAGATCGAACGCTACGTTGCCAGTCTCATTACTTAATTTACGCACCTCGTATTACAACTGGAAAAAGTTCTACATTGTCCCAATGATTTTACTTTTACGTAGTCATTACTCGAAAGTAACATCTTTGAAAAACCATTACTTGAAAATATATAAAATCATGGGGAAATCATTATTTGAAACTGAGAGGATTGCAAAAGCATTGTTTTAATGTAAAATGATTGATGAATTATTACTTGTAGGTAAAATCATTGCAAAAAAGCATTACTTGGAAGTAAAATCATTGCAAAAAGCATTACTTGAATACAAAATGATCGCAGAATTATTACTTGTAGCTAAAATAATAGCAAAAGCATCACTTGGAAGTAAAATCATTGCGAAAAGCATTACTTGAAAGTAAAATGATTGTAGAATCATTACTTGTAGCTAAAATCATAGCAAAAGTATTACTTGGAAGTAAAATTATTGTAAAAAGCATTACGTGGAAGTAAAATCATTGCAAAAAGTATTACTTGAAAGTAAAATAATTGCAGAATCATTACTTGTAGCTAAAATGATAGCAAAACTATTACTTGGAAGTAAAATTATTGTAAAAAGCATTACGTGGAAGTAAAATCATTGCAAAAAGCATTACTTGAAAGTAAAATAATTGCAGAATCATTACTTGTAGCTAAAATGATAGCAAAAGCATTACTTGGAAGAAAAATCATTGCAAAAAGCATTAGTTGAATGTAAAATCATTGCAGAACCATTACTTGTAGTAAAAATAATAGCAAAAGCATCACTTGGAAGTAAAATGATTGCAAAAAGTATTACTTGAAAGTAAAATTATTGTAGAATCATTACTTACAGCTAAAATCATTGCAGAATCATTCCTTGTAACTGAAATCATTGCAAAAGCATAACTTGAAAGTAAAATCATTACACAGTCTCATTACTTAATTTTGCACACTTCGTACGTAGTAAGGCGAGCCAAAAGACTTCCGTATACAACATGCCGTGTCTGTAAGGCCTTTTACTACTGCATGCTGAATCGTTGAGGCTCCCCGTAGATATATCTCTTCCCACACTCGCGGCTTAACAATTCAACGATCGTTCCGAATACGGTAACACGCGCCGCGTTGCTTCAGGAACGAGGAAGTCCACGCGGGCCTTTCAATGTGATTCGAAACCTCAGCACGATTAAAATCGAATTAAGGACATGCTACCGACTGTGAAAACGAATATGTTTCGTCTTACACAATCTGTACAACCGATCGCGTCTCTCTGCATTCAAATTAATTTATTCGTCGATGAAAACACTACCGATTATTTATCTTGGCGTTTGTTGTCGGTGCGTATAATAATGAAACAACACGCGTGACTGGGAAATCTTGCCAGGAATTTTCCCTCTTCACAGCCATCTTAGAAAGAAGAAAAGAAAAGACAAGAGAACAAACAAAAATGTATTCAAAATTAAGTCCCTTTGCAAAAAAAAATAATCTTTTTTTAATAATGTACTTTTCTACACTGACGGGAAAATTCTTTTGATATTAACTAGATGCGTCTATTTGATTTTTTTAAATATGAATATACTAGATTTTTCGTGAAATTAAATGTTTCCTATTGCGTTCCATTATTAAAATTATTTATTTTAAATATATTTATTTATTCGAATCAAGGTATATTTTAGATCGTTGAATAATTAAATATTTTATTTATTCCTAATAAATCTGTGATTTGGTTTCATCTGGTAGTATAATACGAAAGAGTCAGGCGGAAAAATGGTACACGAGTCAGTTTCTCAAAAATCTCATGGCTTTATTTTCATTAGAAGTTGTAACATTCTGCAGTTAAAAAAAATGATTAGTCTTTTTATACTTAAATAGTCGGGCCTGTTAATAAAAAGCACGACGATACCTTTCTTTTTTTTCACATGACAACCTTGTTAGTGAAAAAAAAAATAATAATTTAACTTTTTTTCACCGCACTTTTATGTCATGAACATATATTTCTTTCTCGTATTCATGCGATATATTGTCTTTTATGTTTATTAGTTTAATTTGAATCAAATATTTATTTATTAAATTTGAATATATTTAATATTTTCAAAGCATAGCTTGAACAAATAAAAAAAAGATTTTAAACAAATCGGGTCGTAGTAGGCTGTGAGACAAGGAAAAAAAACTATTTGATTTAACCCTTCGTGGTCAGTCTGGGTAGAATCGACCCGTCGATCAACTTTGGCGTAAATATAAATATATAGTATTCACCATCTTACCTGGAGTTTGAAGTATCCTCATACCATAAAATTTACCCTCTTCAAATGTCGCAATAAATACCTTTTTTGGCACGTGCACTGTGCTACTCATTTCTCCCAAAAGTAGCATATCTAAGAAGTATCACGTCCAAATTTTAGATAAAAATGTTGAAAATTCACGGTTCTATGATTTTTTGAGCGAAAACGTGTATTTTTTGCGTTTTCACTTCTTAATGTTTTTGTTTTGACATGTCTCCATTTTATTCCTTAAAAATAAATTTTTCGTACATCATCTAGAAAGTTCAAAGAATGTTCCGTAATTTTTTGAACCATTCCGGACGGATAGTTTGGTCACAATACTTTTTTGAAAACTGACTGGGTAAAATCGACCCAAGTGTGACAACCGCTATTGAATTTGGAAGTGTGACCACGAAGGGTTAAATAGACTCCATTTAAATTAAATCTTTTTTTGTGGCAGTGTAGCACAACTAATGTAAATAACAATTTTTTTTCAATTCTAGATGCTAATTCACAAAAGTTCTGCGACCCTACCGCAGAGCGCCTGAAAAAAAACGCTCTTCGTGTATCTACGACAGAGACGCCATTTTTTAAAATTATTTTTCATAAAAAAAATGTCCCTGTATACTTTAGCACATCTAGAATGAACCCTCCAAACCTCATCTTCATTGCTTTTTCAATAGTCTCAAAAAAAAAATCCCAAAAAAGTCTCATTCCTCAGTGAGCGATATAGATGTAACGCCTTGAGGGATAAAATTGACGTGGGTGTTGAAATTGCCTTTTTAATTGACTCGTCTTATCTCGAAGATGAGAGCTGTAAAAATTTAGGCCTGTTGGTTATTATCTTGTAGGTGTATATGTAATTTTTTTTTTTGCCACGTTCGTTTATGGTTTCGATTGTTGATTAGCGCGAGAAGCAGCTTTTTCTCAAGGAAATTCCTCCTCAACTATGCGAATATTCCCGCTAAAACAAACCAGAGAAACATCGAAGAAACAAACCCAAACATCGAAGAGAGTGAGAAAGAGGGAAAGAGGTGTGAAAATGTTGCGGGAACACTGTGAGCGACGTTTTATATCGGAAAGGTGTTAAAACGTTGTTCAGTCGAATGAGACATCGCGTGAAGCCACTCACAGCATACACCCGTAAATAAATCACACACAAATGTATATTTACGTACAAGTTTATTTGCGATTACAGCAGTGGGCTGCTGCTTGGACAGTCAGGTGTGAAGAGCATGCATACCAATCGACACGAGCCTGCATTCATTCTTATTTTCCATTGAATGGAAAGATAAACAAACTCCTTAAACGGAGGAAATATATCCATTGCCGAAAATCGAAGTGCAAACAGCTACGAAATAAGAGATAATTAATTTATCTGCAGTGGCAAGGAAAATATACCAGGAGATCATTAAAAAATCAATAATCGGATAACAGAGCCTGTATTCAATTTAATTGGATCAATCGATCGTGGCTATTTAACTCCTTAAATCGTTCAAGCGTTTTACCGATGAATGTTATACTGAGCTTTTTTTTCTTCGGTCGTTCGAAGGACGATTGGAAACATAAAAATAAAAAAAAAGTCAACTTCGAAGTTTCGATAAGTTACGCTACATCGTTTCCAAGGGGAACAAAAAGATATATTCAAATATTGGCAATTCGGCACAGTTTTTTACGAACTTTTTCTCGACGTATCTACGTCTGAAACATCGAACTTAAGGGGTTACACCACCTTAACGCTCGGAAAAAATTGGTATAAAAATAGTTCTTTATTTCCACGCGACTATCAAATATATAAAATAATTTTTATTTTGCAAAAATACATTATAGGTTTATGACCAAATAAAAAAAAAAAAAACATTAGAACATGGCGGAGATATAAGTCGTCTTGTAGGACCGTCTTTTGAAAATGCATACTGATGGTGGATTTTTTTTTCTGTCAGGGATCGCCTGAAAAATAAAAAATAATTTTTTTATCAAGAAAAGTAATAGTTCAAATGTAGCATAGCGGAAAATTTTTTTCGCAATGCCTGCCCCGAAAGTGCGATTTTCGATTGGTGTTTAGCGTGCGGAAAGTGGCTTATTTCTCAACGATGCTTACTTTCCCGCACTAGTGCGGGAATTTGAGACTTTCCCGCACTAGTGCGGAAAAAAATCTATTTATAGCTCACTTTACCACATTGATTCGCGAAAAAACGGTTTTTTTTTCACAGTTGATAGTTTTTTGTTCTACGATTTTGGACCGATTGAACAAACTTGAATGTAGCGAAATTCATGTCATATGAAACGTCAACTTATCACAATCGTATTTTCTGACAAGGAAATGATCTGAACTGATGTGATATATTTGAATATAATTGTTATTGGTTTTGTTGAATCTCAAATCCCACTTTCGAGACAGTCATTGCAAAAAATAATGTATGGGACATGTGCGAAAAAAAACGAATTACATCGCGCGTAAGTTGCCGAATTCGCCTCGACTTATGGTGCATTTCTCACTCGTACTCGTGTGGTTACAGCACTCGCCTTCGGCTCGTGCTGCAAATCACACTCGTACTCGTGTGAAATGCACCATAAGCCTTCGGCTCATGCGGCAACTTCACGCGCGATGGAATTCGTTGTTTTCCGCACTTGTAGCATAAATTACTATTTTTATCAAGAAAGGTAATAACTAAAATGTAGCAAAGGGGAAATTTTATTTTTTGCGGAAACGCCAGCTGTTGGAAACAAAAACTCTGATTTTTACCAAAAATGTTGAGTTTAGAAATTAATGAAAAAATGAACTCTGCATCCAATTTTAAAAAAAATCCTATGCTACATCGTAGATAATATTATAAAGAGTACGTGGTATAAGTTTTATCAAAATCAGTTGAGTAGATCTCGAGATATTTCTATTTAAAAATTTTTTTCATTTGTTTTTTTTTTTTAATTTCTTCATAACACTATAATGTGTTTGGGGAAAATAAAAATAATTGTATATATTTTATTGCCCCGTCAATTTTTTTCAAATTTATTTTCATTCCTATTTTTCCGAGCGCCAAGGTGGTGTAAGCCCTTAAAAACTGTCCTTCAACAGCCATCGATGAAACTTCCATTTAGATCCTGATAAAAAATCATCATACACTCGCGTGTGTGAGATAAAAGATGTCGCATATTGGCGCGTTATCGATTGCGGCTACATGCCTGCCGTGTCTTCCACACAGTAATTCGATAGCCGTCGTTTTCATATCAATTACGCGATATTCTCGTGATTCTCAAGGTGACAGGCGCGCACGTAATTGAAACCACCGTCCGTTAAAAAAAACCTTTGCCAGATCAGTCATAGAAAACAAAAAAAAAATAAAAATAAATACAAAAACACAGCTGGTAATAATTAGCCATTGAATGAAACGGAACGATCTGCTCGTTTTACTTTTATTTCCGAATGCAGTGGATTCTTCGTCGACCTACAGCCCCGAAGTTCTTCGCTTCCTTGGCATTCTGATGATTATATTGTATTTTTGGTTGGAAGTTTCTTTTTTCGTATTTTCTCGTTCGAAAGAAATCGCGACAGGTCGTCTTCCTCGTCGGTGCTGGATCTTTTTCTACACCCACGCATTCACCTGCGGAGATATGAACAAATATATACGAGATGTGTAAAATTAAGTAATGAGACTGATTTTTTTTATTTTTCATTTTTGAATAGAATTACAATTCAATATTATCTTCCTTAACTTCCTTGGGAAGGCACACATCATTGGTGACGGTTCTTCCAATCCTCATAGCCGTGCTGGAACTCGGATACTGGAATAGCCTTCAGCTGGTCGGTTATAGCCGTTTGAATATTTTCGAGTGTCCCACAATGACGGCTCTTGAGGTGATTTTTCAATTTCGGGAAGAGAAAAAAGTCACAAGGACTCAAGTCAGGCGAATGAGGAGACTGAGGAGCCACAGGAATGTTTTTACTGGCCAAAAACTCGTTTATGCAGATTGCTGTGTGACAGCAATTTTTCTCATCTCCAATTCATTGGTCAAAATCTGATGAACGGTGGTGTGAGTCAAATTCAACTTTTCCCTGATCATTCTGGCTGTCAACCGACGATCTGAACGCACAAGATCCTGGATTCTGTCGACATTTTCATCGGTTCTTGAAGATGAAGGCCTTCCGCTGCGTGCTTGATCTTCAATCGACTCTCTTCCTTCTGAAAACGCCTTAAACCACTGGAAAAACCTGAGCCCTTGACAAAACACTGTCGCCGTAGGCCTGCTGAAGTTTTGCAAATGTTTCCGTTGCACTGTGCCCAAGTCTGAAGCAAAACCTGATAGCACACCGTTCCTCGAAATTGATGTCACTCATTTTTAGAACGCGTTAGAAAAAAACTGTTTCACGAGAAAAAAAATCGCTACGGACAACCAAATGACTAGCGAGTTGAAACTCATTCTGGAAGGGGTTTCACATGTTCATCTGCCGCCGAGCAAAGACCCGAAAAAAAAAACCCTATAAAAAACAAAAATCGGGATATCTCGTAAACCATTAGAGTTTAGATAATCCTGTTTCAGGTCAAATCAATCCCAAATTACCTACTCTAGCAGCCTTTTCAGTTGTCTGCATCACCTTCCTAATATCCTGCATATAGCAAGAATAGGTCGCAGGGCCTAAAGTGCCTGAACGTCGAAATATCTTGTTGCGAGATTTCTACTCAGTTCGGAGCTGCAGAGTCCGAAGAGCAGAGATATCTTTATAGGTATGTGTTGTGGCGAACGTATGGAGTCGAGAAGCCCTCCATGATTTGCCATAGAAGGACAGGCGACCGGCGGCCGGTCAAACGTGTGTTTCTACAAGTATCCGTATGTGTACGTGTCAGTGTGTATGTGTGTGTGTTTGCACAAGTCGTATATGGGACAGGCAAGAACGTTGTACACAATTTATCTGTAAAGTCTTTCATACACACGAACACTGTGGTCTTTCCTCGTCCTAACTCTTTCTTTTGGTCTACCTCTCTCTCGCTCCTCACCTCTCTCTCTCTCTCTCTCTCTCTCTCTCTCTCTCTCTCTCTTTCTTTCTCTCTTTCAAACACACACTCATACTTTTCTATCTCTTTTTCCTCATGCTCCTGCAAGACTCTTTCGCAATCTCGTGACGTTCCACACCCACTCGTAAATGTCTACGAGTGCGAACTCACGTTGCATGCTTCATCTGTGAAAATCCAATGCACGTTGCGACTCTCCGCGAATTCTTGAAACGATGAGAAACGGGAGAGAAAAATAAAAATACCGAGGCTCGCGCAAAGTGTAACTTTTGTCACCGCAAGCCACATGACATTCGCGAATACTATATCGGGAAGGAGATTGGACGGTGGTCTTTGAGGAATATCCGCGAGATTGGATAAAGCAATGATTGAACACGCCGGTTAATTTGTCGCTCGTCATGAAAACTCTTCGCCTCAAGAGTTCCAAGAGAGGACTGTAAGTTTTATGGCCCGTGGAAAACTTTCGATAATTCATCAGAATGATGTAGGAATTCTTGGAAAAGTGTCGAGGTCCTTAGACTGCCTTTGGAAATAATCAATCCTGAAGTGCTCCGCAAACCCAACTGGGCCGCGATCTAGCAAGATCTAGAGATCTTCTAAAATCTCCATGAGAAGCACGACGTACACACATAAATATGAAACAGTTATTGGAATGTTGAATAAGTTCTCGCTGTTTTTTCGTGAAAATTAATGCTTTATTTTTAAAAATTAGCAAAAAAACATGTCATTGAAAGTATCGTCCATCGCTAGCCTTTTTCCCATCTTTCCGGCAGCATTTTAATTCCACGTCGGAAAAACGACACGGCTTTTGAGGCTATCCAAGAGTCGAACCATTTTTTGACATCTTCATAAGAATGAAAGTGCTGTTCAGCCAGGCCATGTGCCATCGATCGGAACAACTGATAATCGAAACCGGCAATGTCTGGTGAATACGGCGGATGGGGTAGGACTTCCCATTTACATGTTTCCAAGTAGGTTTTCACCGGTTTTGCAACATGTGGCCGAGCGTTGTCATGCTGCAAAATGACTTTGTCGTGTCTCCGCTCGTATAGCGGCCGTTTTTCCTTCAATGCTCGGCTCAAACGCATCAATTGTAGTCTATAGCGATCTCACGTGATGGTTTCGTACGGTTTGAGCAGCTTATAATAAACGATACCCAGCTGATCCCACCAAATACAGCGTAGAAGCTTGGTACCATGGATATTCGACGATGCCGACGATGTTGATGCATGGCCAGGCTTACCCCACGATTTTCTACGCTTAGGGTTATCGTAATCTATCCATTTTTCATCGCCAGTCACGATGCGTTGCAAAAAACCTTCCCTTTTCTGCCGTTGAAGCAGCTGTTCACACGTGGAAAGACACCCTTCGACGTTTCTCGGCTTCAACTCGTACGGCACCCAATGTCCTTGCTTTTCAATCATTCCTGATGCTTTCAAACGTTTCGAAACAGCTGTGAGATCAACTCCTAATGATTCTGCAAGTTCAGCTAACGTCTGACGTGAGTCTTCGTGAAGTAATGCCTCCAATTCATCGTCTTCAAGCTTTTCCGATACGCCAGAGCATTCTTTATCTTCAACATCAAAATCATTATCTTTGTAGCGTCTAAACCAATGTCTGCATGTTGTTTCCGACAGAGCACGGTCGCCGTAAGTCTCAACAAGAATTCTGTGTGCTTCAGCTGCAGATTTTTCTTTAATCAAGTAGTGCAGTACAATTCCCCGCAATTACTCTTTTTTTTTAGCACGAAATTTGACATGTTTAACACTGAAAAAATAGTTGTTTACACTTCGGCGAAATGACAAACACTGAATTTCAAGCTTGCTTATAGTACTTCTTTATAGATGAGTTACCATCTTAAACTACCCGCACGCAGTTCTGGTAACGCCATCTGTTGAAAAACAGCGAGAACTTATTCAACTTCTCAATACAATCTCAACCAATCTCAGTTAAGAAGACTTCCTTGATCCCATACAACGCTGATTTTCTTTTCATATCGCAGCCAAAATCAGGCCTCATTGATCCGAATCGGAAACTGCCTCAAAGTGCACAATCCTTTCGAAAAAAAAAACAACAATACAAAGACTTTTCCAGCCGACAATTCGTTCCAGCAGGCAACGACGTCAAATCAGCGCTAAATAGTAAAAAAAAAAAAAAAAAAATACGGCGAGAGTGATACGGCAACGAATCTTTTATGACTCCGTATCAGCGTGCAAGGGGAAAACGAGGTGTTTGTTGGTAGCGTAACGGAGAGCTGGGATCTCATCGTGCGATAAACTGACCAAATATTCCAGCTGAAATGCCCTCGGTACTTTTCCTCTCTTCTACGTTTAGTGACGGTAAAATGCGAGTGACGGAACAGACGATGACGACGATGACGTGAGGTGGAGTCGTGCCCCCCTCCTCCCCCCTCTTCTTCCTCTTAGCTCGAGTATACATAATCCCAGTCTCTTCTCGTCCCTGTACTATCCACTTTCAGACTATATACACATCTATCCCCACATATACGAGATATGTTGGATTCGCGATCGTTCTCGCCGAGCTTTTGCCTCTGACTGTTTGCCGCTGTTGGCGAAACGGCAGTCTCGTTTCTGCTTCGCCGAGCGAAAGGTCTTCACGATATCTCCGCACTCTTTTTCCTTTTCCCCTACCTCTCTATCTCTCTCTCTCTCTCTCTCTCTCTTTGCTCAAATCGCCACATAAATTCGAAATCCACCTGGCGAAGTGTTGACCTCTCAGAAATTTTCCAAAGTGCCTCCAGCGAGAATTGGATTCTGGAAAAAATAACATTGGCGCGTGAAAGTTGGCGGGAAAAAAATTTTTTTGGTGCTTCGTGCCTGAATGTCGAGGAGACCTGGGGACGGTGATTTTTGACGCGGCAGAATCCGCTCCGGAAACTTCAGGGTACGGGTAGATATATATACATACACGCACATACGATTTGGCCTCTTTGTACCAATTGATCGACGTTGGCACTCGTGGATACTTTGAATAATGATGTGAGGCGGAATAGTGTAAATATATTTTTTCAATCTTTTTTTCCCATACGTGGAAACTGTGATGAAAACGAAAATTAATTAAGGAAATTAAATTATTTAGTTATAGAAAATTGTATAAATTAAAATAAGGAATGAAAGAAAATTAAGGAATTAAGGAAAATTAGTAAAGCATCCCGTCAAGCTATCGTATGATAGGGATTGAAAAATCCTTCTCAATGTTATTTCACGTTGAGAAGGTTAAGTCACGCGCTGAGTCCCTTTAACCCTTCGTGGTCACGCTGGGTAGAATCGACCAGTCGATCAACTTTTGGTGTAAATATATAATAGTTCCCGGCTTCGAATGGGACTGTATTCACCATCTTACCTGGAGTTTGAAGTATCCTCATACCATAAAATCAACCCTCTTCACATGTTGGAATAAATACCTTTGTTTCGAGCGTGCACCATGCTACTATTTTTTCCCAAAAGTAGCATATCTAAGGAGTATCACGCCCAAATTTTAGGTAAAAATGTTGAAAATTCACGGAACTATGATTTTTTGAGCGAAAAACTGTATTTTTTGCGTTTCCACCTCTTCATGAATTTTTTTTAACATGTCTCCATTTTATTTCTTATAAATAAATTTTTCGTACATCATCTAGGCAGTTCAAAGCATGTTCCGTAATTTTTTGAACCACTTTGGACGGATAGTTTAGTCACAATACTTTTTTTGAAAACTGACTGGGTAGAATCGACCCAGTGTGATCACCGTGATTGAATTTGGAAGTGTGACCACGAAGGGTAAAAGTCATTAGTGGACGACTGCCCTGAATCCTTGTAACCCTATGGTCTAAAAGTTTGAAATTATTCGAATTTATCATTGTCATGAACCTGCCCTTAAGTTTTGAAAAAAAAATTACGTTTTAATTGAATGTTACATTTGCGTCCGTGTAGTAACCAGGTACGAGGTTTTTGGTTTTTTCTATAGTTTCTCTCTCTCTCTCTCTCTCTCTCTCTCTCTCCCTCTCCTTCTCTCTCTCTCTCTTGGTTAATCTCTATGGGTTGGGTGTTTGCTTGGAACAGGAATGCAGATGAGATTGGCCACGGTTTCTTGGAGAACATACGCGCACGACTCACCACGCCCGGCCCTCTCTCTCTCTCTCTCTCTCTCTCTCTCTCTCTCTCTTTCTCTCTCTCTCCCTCTCGAGATTTCGGCCATACTTTCGTCATTAGTTCGTTTCATTCGAGATCGAGGCAACTCGAAGAGTCGTAGCAGAAGAAAATGTAGAAAGAAGCGAAGAGAGACGAGCAGACAAAAAAAAGAAAAAGAAAAAATGGATAAATATATATCAGCGAGTTCGCGCGCCCACCTTTTCCCCCGCCGTTGCTTCTCTGCCTCGTGAATCTCTATAAGGCCGTCGAACTGGTAATTGATTTGCGCTTCGGGCTTCTCCTCTGATATCTTATAAATCTTTGCCACCGCGTTAACGTTCCCTCGGAGATACCACACACTTTGTTATCTCGCGCATCGATCACACGTGTGCTCGCGAGGACAACGACGTACGACGACGAATTTACACAATTTTTTTTTCCATCTGCGTGGAATAAAATTGATCGGAGAAGCAACCGAAGGAGCAGAAGGAGAAGCAGGGAAAAAAGGACGGGGGCATCACTCGAACGAATACAGTAGTTGAGTTGAGATTAGATCGCGGTGAAGGCGAATCGAGAAAGATTGACAGGTGACATCGGTCGCTTGTCACGCGCCGCCTCGACCGAAAACGCGTTCTGTGTGTCAATGCGCGTCGATGAAGCCCAAGACACGCCAAAATGTATAGCCTCCTCTGCACACTCGCAGGACTCATTTCTTTTGTAATTCACAAGCCTCCGTTGAACCTACCAAACCCCATTTGTCGAGTTCAGTGTCATGAAGAAGCCTCCATTTGGTCCAGTGTAGCCAGAGGCTACACTGGATTAGTCCTCCCAAACCTTCTTTCGACGTCCAGTCTCAGTGAAACGTGCAAAACACAAGCCTCCTTAACCTGCTTTCGATCTCAAGTCCATTGCCTCCACTCTACCTAACCTGCTTTCAGCCCAAATTCGACATCTCCTCCATCAACACTCCTTTGTGGCCTGATCGGTAACCCGTTCGATGACGAAATAAATACGTTTTCGCTGAATGGAGGGTCCGGAGGGTCCACAGTGCGCCTACAGTAGGCTGAATGGAGGGTCCAGAGGGTCTACAGTGCGCCTACAGTAGGCCGAAAGAGGGCCAGTAGGTTCTGCGGGAGCGCTCGAAGTAGGCCCACCTGGGGTTTCGCAGTTGCCCTCTGCATTGACCTCCTTTGAGTGACAATGTCCAGTTTCTGCCATTCGGGAGGTTCGGGAGGTTCATTGTATCCTCATTTACGTCCCCAATAATCCATTATCGCCAATCTCTGCTCGGGGAAGAAGGCCTTTATTTTGCTGATTGAACTAGGCTCGAAAAATAAATGCACTTGGATTCCAATGTGGACTCCCTACGTGGGCGTCTCTATAAAATCCATATAAGCATGTGGTAGGATCTGGGGAGTTCCCAACAAATTTCTACAGAGGTTTGCTTGGATATTGAACATCTGAAATTTTGTTTGGGTTCTGTTTGAAAAATTGCGGAAAGTGTCTTCATACTCTCTGCCAGTAGTATGTGTGTGAGAGACAACTCTCGTCACGAGAAAAGTGCACGAGCGCAGAAGGGCGCAAACCGGAGACACGTGTTCGTATGATACGAATGTTTACGTATTACTCGTTTCTCTGCACTCTGAAGCCCGCACAAAGATACACATCTGCGGAGTGCATATCACGCGAGCGTTATTCCGATTGCTCCTAGGAAGCCTCGCAGCTGCGATAGACTCTCAAAGCGACACCAAGAGTCAGATAAGGCCAAGTGGATCCATTAGTCTAGGACATTTTTCATATAACGTCATCCGCGCGTGTACCAAGAATGGCACGCAGTGGACGATAAAGGCTCAACTAGATCGAAGAACAACTTGAATCTTCTCGTATAGTTGAGCCTTTCAACGAAATGGTCCATTTTTTTTTTTTCAAACGTCGAATTCTCAAATTTATCTCGCTGACAAAATAATCTCCGCTGCCTCATTAGCGATAATAACACAATTATACATTTTTTGACGCGTAACATTTCCCGTGCATAAATTGTTTTAGGAATACACTTGGAGCCTCATACTTATCCTTATGCAAAAACATCACGCTCGTACATTGGATTCTAATGGGGATTCCTCATTGGATTCCAATGAGGAAAATTCTTTACGAACTCTAATTTTATTAGAGGCTTTTATTAGAAGATTTTATTTTTATATATTAGGGGCTTTTATGTATTTATACGAGCCTTTTATTAGAGGATCTATTAGAGGCTTTTTATTGGATATTATTTACTTATTTTATTTTCCATGTATTTACGAGAATATCGAAAATATTTATTAACGTATTTATTTACGGTGCAGATGACATACATTTACGGGCGATGGATTGTAGGAGCTACGATGACTGACGGACGCTCGGACGAAGGGCAATTACACGAGTTCCGAGCGGGGAACCCTGAAAGACGCGATATATAATTGTACACAACAGAAAAGACGAATTTGTTTCTCTATACGGAATAAAGTGATATCAGCGTATATACATGGACGGAGCAGCCTCGTGACAAGTAATAAGCGCGACCGAGAGTTAAGGAGCACAAACGAAAATGGATTTTGTATAGATATACAGGGTGGCCCGAAAATTGACGTCCAAAACCACTATGCAAGAACGCTACGTTACCAATCTTATTACTTAATTTACCCACCTCGTACACTGCCAAAAAAATATTTAATTTAAATAGGAATTATTTAAATCAAATAAGTTTTTGCCTTGTCTCGTGGCTTACCCAAACAAATAGGGTCGTACCCTATTTGTTTCAACTATTTTTTTTATTTGTTCAAGCTATCCTTTTTCAAAATTAAATATATTCAAATTAAATAAGTAAAGATAAAACACGATATATCACACGAATACGAGAAAGGTATATAGGTTCGTGACATAAAAGTGCCGCGAAAAAAAGTTAAATTATTTGTCTGTTTTTCACTAACAAGGCTGTTATTTGGAAAAAAAAAAGAAAGACACGACGCCTTTTATTAACAGGCGCGACTATTTATGTACCGATTGACTAACCATTTTCCTTAACTGCAGAATGTTACAACATTCTTCCAATGAAAACAAAGCCATGAGATTTTTGAGAGACTGAATCGTGTACCATTTTGCCGTTTGTCTCTTTTGTTTTATACTACCAGATGAAACCAAATCGCAGATTTATTAGGAATAAATCGAATATTTATTAGACGGTATTAAATAGATCTTAATTTGAATAAATAAATATATTTAAAATAAATAATTTTAATAATGGAATGCAATAGGAAAAATTTGATTTCACGAAAAATCTAGTTAATTCAAATTTAAAAGAATCAAATAGATGCATCTAGTTAATATTTTTTAAAAATTCTGTCAGTGTATAGAAATTATAAAAAATGAAAAAAACAATCTGTGCCTCACGAAAACTCGGAAGAAATTTATAAATGCCCTTTTCTCGTAAACTAAAAAAAAAATCGTAGAATACACGTGGGGGTGGTACGGATAGGGATTGATACGAGGCATCCAGATTTTCCTTTTGGATGTCACTTCTTAGGCCACCCTGTATATATCGTCACGATTGGCACAACGCATGGATTGAATTCAGATGAGAGAGATTCAACACACGCGAATGTCTTGGACCAATGCCTTCGAGCCACTTTCCTTCTTTTTCTTTCTCTCTCTCTCTCTCTCTCTCTCTCTCTCTCTCTCTCTCTCTCCCTGTCTCTCTCTCTCTCCCCCAGCTCAGCGAGAATCAGCCTTTGCTATGCACAAACAGCCTCGTGTCGTTGACATCACACCAATAAAATATAATAATCATTGGCTATTTCAGCTATGTGTCGAAACAACACGAGTGGGATGATATTGAGAGACAGTAAAAAAAAAAAAGAAAAAAACGACGAAAAAAAAACAGTACAAAACGAAACGTTAATGAAGGACTGGTTCTGGCCAAATAAAGTGTACACGACTCGAGTTCGTATAAATGTCCAAAAGTCAAGAAAAGAGGACACGTCGGTTTTGCACCACTCTCGACTTTCCATCACTCTACTTGTCGTTTTCGCGATGTTTGTGTATCTCGCGAAAGATTTTCTGTTTTTTTTTTCTTTTCTTTTTCTTCTGCTTCTTCTGTTTGAAAGTGTGACGCACAAGCCACCAGTCTAATGGCCCCAAAGAGAGAAAGAAAGAGAGAGAGAGAGAGAGAGCGAGAGAAATGCGGTGGCTGTAATGCCGACAGACACACAATATATAAATATACGCATGCAATGGTCCATTACATAGCACTGGAGCGAAAGGACGCAGGGTTTTACTGCCTCACTCGACGGGGCACTTTGCTTTGCCACCTCTCACCGAGTCGTTCATCTCTTTTTCATTTGTGTTTTTTTTTTCGCTCACCCTCTTCCTTTCTATAGTTCTCGTTAAACAAATTTTTGTTATTATCTTTATTGTCTTGACTTCAACGCAGTGAATGGATATATTTTTATCGGAAAATATGAATAATTGCGGTAATTCATGCAACAACAAGAGCGTGTTAAAATGTAGTTTCGAGCGTACGTATTTCTGTGTGTATAAAAATATATATATATATATTTCTTTGATCTTCTTGCTCTTTATTGCCTCGCGTGCGCTTCTGGATTATTGACGTTGCCATTTGAGGAATTATGTCAGAGAGAAAACTGGCAACTTTAGTTACGCAACAAATTGCACTATTACTGTAATACTGTCTTTCGTAGTTTACACAATTCGATATTCTTTTAGGTCGAATTATACGGACATATGGCAATATTTTAATCCTTTTTTTTAGAGAGGACTGCACTGACGGAAAAATCATTTTGATATTAACTAAATGCGTTTATTTGATTTTTTAAAATGAATTAACTAGATTTTTCGTGAAATCAAATTTTTCCTATTGCATTCTATTATTAAGATTATTCATTTTAAATATATTTAGTTGTTCAAATTCAATTACTTAAACGATTTATGTATAGAAAGACTAACCATTTTCCTCGACTGCAGAATGTTACAACAATCTTCTAATGAAAACAAAGCCATAAGATTTTTGAATAACTGAATCGTGTACCATTTTTCCGACCCTTACTTTTGTCTTATACTACCAGATGAAACCAAATCACAGATTTATTAGGAATAAATGAAATATTTAGTTATTAGACGATGTCAAATAGATCTTAATTTGAATAAATAAATATATTTAAAATAAATCATTTTAATCCTTCGTGATCACCCTGGGTAGAATCGACCGGTCGGTTAATTTTTGACGTAAAT
The DNA here is from genome assembly GCA_963932345.1 of Ophion ventricosus. Classification (NCBI taxonomy): domain Eukaryota; kingdom Metazoa; phylum Arthropoda; class Insecta; order Hymenoptera; family Ichneumonidae; genus Ophion; species Ophion ventricosus. The sequence continues at coordinate 3,339,065 of OZ010714.1, read as the reverse complement.
ATATAATAGTTGCCGGCTTCGAATGGGACTGTATTCACCATCTTACCTGGAGTTTGAAGTATCCTCATACCATAAAATTTACGACTTTTCACATGTCGAAATAAATACCTTTTTTGGAACGTGCACTATGCTACTATTTTTTTTCCCAAAAGTAGCATATCTAAGGAGTATCACGTCCAAATTTTAGGTAAAAATGTTGAAAATTCACGGAACTATGATTTTTTTTTTAACGAAAAAGTGTCTTTTTTGCGTTTTCACCTTTTTATGATTTTTTTTTAACATGTCGCCATTTTATTTCTTATAAATAAATTTTTCGTCCATCATCTAGACAGTTCAAAGCATGTTCCGTAATTTTTTGGACCACTTCGGACGGATAGTTTGGTCACGATACTTTTTTGAAAACTGACTGGGTAGAATCGACCCAAGTGTGACCACCGCGATTGAATTTGGAAGTGTGACGACGAAGGGATAATAATGGAATGTAATGCAGTAGAAAAAAATTAATTTTACGGAAAATCTAGTTAATTCGATTAAAAAAAAAAATCAAATAGACGCATCTAGTTAATATCAAAAGAATTCTTCTGTCGGTGTAAAAAAAAAACAACCGTGTGACGGCGCAGAAGAAAAAAGATGAGCGTGCTCCAGATACGCTAATAAACGCACCGTACACGTGTAGCACCTCCCTCGTTAAGATTCTCCCGCGACTCGTAATTGCTTTTCATTGAGGCCTTAGGCCACTGAAGAGGCCAAAAAAAGGGTATATTTTGTGATTTATTTTCAGCGAAACCATTAAATAAATGGGAACTACAAAATAGGGCTTTTATTATGCACGTAATTGACTATACAAAATTATTTTTTCACAGCGATACATGTCAAAATGGCGACTGTGCAGCATTTTTCCGATGACGCTTTTATTTCCGGAAGGTCAACGGCCGGACCAACAGCTCCTATAATTTTTGAGTTATGATGAGACACTAAAGTTTTTTCGATTGTTTATAAGAATAGCTATAGGAGTACGTAGGATTTTTTTGATGTATTGTTTTTTGTCAAAACGGCACATTTCTAAAACAAAAAGTAAAAAATGCCATGAGAAAATCGTCAGAAAATTGTTTATAAAAAAGGAACTATGCAATATAATAAAAAAATCTTACGTAGTGCTTCAGAAAATGTAATTCTAAATATACAGTTAAAATTTCAAGTGAATCGGTTGAAATTTGTTTGAGTTATGAGTCCGGCCGACTTGAAAAATGTAGTTTTGAAATAAACGCGTTTAAAGTTAGTAGAAAGTCACGATATGAATCAAGAGGGTTTGCGCTAGAATTCGAAAATCGAGTACTTAGAGATTTTTCACAGCCATCCTCTTTTGGAACATAATTTTATAGGTACTAAGGTAGATTTTTAACAACAAAAAAAGTCGATTTTTGGAAAATCCTAGAGTGGCCTAAGGCCTTAAAAAAGATGTCCCCCGCGCGCATTCGTAAGTACGCAAAGCCCATCACGAAGAGAATACGTACCACTACGTACAGGCTGTATACTCTCGTGAAACTCCCACAAGAGCGCATTACGTCTCGAGCACGAGCGTGAATTATATCAACCGCGTGACATGAGCCAAGCTATACCGAGTAAATTGTTCGACGGTTCCGTGCGAGCCCCAACAACCCCGTGCGTTTGAAGAAGCTCAAGAAAAATAGCTACCAGTCCGGATGACTCGCGAGCTTCCGCCTCTTAACCACCGTCAAGAAGAAAATAAAGAGCTAACTCGAGGATTACCGCGCGACTTTCTTGCTGCGAGAAATTATCGCGTGTACGTTCGAATCGCCGTTCGCGAGTTATCCTTCCGCTACATTTCCCCAGTACTATTCAAGTTTCCTCCTGATACATTTCCGGTACTATTCAAGCTTCCTCCTGATACATTTCCGGTACTATTCAAGTTTCTTTCTGCCATCTTCTTCTTCTGCCATCTTTCCCTTTACTATTCAAGTTTCTGATTCAGAAATTTCTAGTACTAATCAAGTTTCCTTTTTAAACATTTTCGGTACTATTTAAATTTCCTTCTACCACATGTCCGGTACTATACAAGTTTTCGTTCGAGATATTTCTGGTACTATTCAAGACTTTTTTTGCGCTACATTTCCGGTACTATTCAAGTTTCCTTTTCAGTTATTTCTGGTACTATTCCAGTTTCCTTTTCAGATATTTTTGGTACTATTCAAGTTTCCTTCTGCCACGTTTCCAGTGCTATTCAAGTTTTCTTTTGAAATATTTCCGGTGATAGTCCAGTTTTTTCCGGCCACATTTTCGGTACAATTCAAGTTTCCTTCTGCTACATTGCAGTACTATTCAAGTTTCCTTTTCAGATATTTCTAGTACACGGAGAGAATTAAATGTTAAAAATTACCGTGCAGTAACGGTAACCAGATGACAACCCTGAAACTTCGCTTATTATTACTGAGTAAAACACAGATTTTCACGAAAATAAAATAAAATTTCTTCTTCAGATAGAAAATTTTACCAGATTTTCTAGTAAATTTTCATGTGTAACAAAATACGCAAAACTTAAATTTTAAAAATATATAATATCAGCGAAATTTTACTGTGCATTTTATTATTTTATGCCTTTCAAAAATGTCTATAAAAAAGTATCGTCTTTATAACAGTTATTTTAAGATTTATTATAAAATTTAATGAGTGTTATAGGAAAATGTATTGTGCTCTCGGTAAAAATTATCGTGCGCGCTACCCTTTCTTGTATAGTAAAATTTTAGCTACGTATTTGAAATTTTCTGTAACGTGAGTTAAAAAAAACTTGTCGCATACGAATTATTATGCTTTTCTCACTTGTCACCACATTGAAATATATCACGGTAATTTTTACCGTGAAATTCACTACAAAAATTACTTCTTAATTCTCTCCGTGTACTATTCAATTTTCATTCTGCAACGTTTCCGGTGCTGTTCAAGTTTTCTTTTGAGATATTTCCGGTACTATTCCAGTTTTTTTCCATCTATATTTCCGCTACTATTCAAGTTTACTTCTGCTACACTTCCAGTACTGTTCAAGTTTCCCCCCGCTACATTTTCAGTAGTATTCAAGTTTCCTTTTCAGATATTTCTGGTACTATTCAAGTTTCCTTCTGTCACTTTTCCGATGCTATTCAAGTTTTCTTTCGAGATATTTCCGGTACTATTTCAGTTTTTTTCCGACTACATTTCCGGTAATCGGGTCCTTCGAGTTTCCTTCTGCTACATTTCAACTACTGTTCAAGTTTCCTTCGGCCACATTTCCGGTACTATTCAAGTTTCGTACTGCTAACATTTCCGATCCTATTCAACTTTACTTCTGCCATATTTCTGGTACTATTCAAGTTTTCTTCTGCCGTACTTCCGGCACTATTCACGTTTTCTTTTCCTTGAATTTCGGCACTCTTCGAAAAATTCTCGTATTCTTGTTTTACGAATGACAGATTACTGCGTGAACTTTTCCAAAATAATTAGGTTCCCATTGCATAGAAAAATTGTATCCGTACCTAACAAACTCTACAGACACGTACTCGATCGCTCTTATTTTCGTGCCAACTGAAACGAAACTTTTTTTTCTATCGAATCGTCTTAATTTTGTATTCGTTTATGTGTTTTTTTTTTAGAAGGTCGCGAGACGCCACTCTCACCACCGCCACCTTCAAGCTCATCGGCACACACGTCACCGCGTGGATTGGGATACACCTGTGGACCGATCGATGGATCGCTATACGCGGTGGTCAATCAGGGTGCCGGAGGTGGTGCCCGCGGTTCCCCGTTGACGGTATCTATGGACAGTGGTATAAGCAGCGCACCGCCCCAACGACCGAGCCCACCGGAGCCCGAACCCGAGAGTCAGGCACACGGTGATCTCGACAAGCTTTTGCACGATATGATGCTCACTGTTGAGGTACGAGATCATAAACTACTCACCGTATTGCCGCGTCTCATACGCGCCTCATCCGTCAATTATATTCTGTTTACGACCTCGAGAATCGCGCTGCTCCTTACAACAGACAATATTTGATCGTTGGCTATGTTCTTGCCAATTGACCAATTGGTGTAGCTGCCATCAGGCAAATAGCCCGGTGTGAATAGTGCCCTGAATTTTATTGCGTCTCATAAACTAGCTTGTCAATTATCCATGACAATTTAATTTCTTCAATGCGCACACACAGCCTTTTATTTCCACTGTTTCTTTACACGCACCTAAGGACTTTTACGATCCCATTCGCTTCAATTTTCATCTCGCACTTGTCACTTTGCTATTTCCTGCTATACAGAGAGAACTCCACAGAGTGTTGCTCACAACTACTCTCTCTCTCTCTCTCTCTCTCTCTCTCTCTCTCTCTCTCTCTCTCTCTCTCTCTCTCTCTCTCTCTCACAATACACTAATGGGTCAAGCTTGCACAAAGAGACAGCGTAACTGTGGAAACCTTGTGCTGATATTTTCCTGATTGTCAGGAACGAAGGAAAAGGGAGGGAGAGCTAGAGACAGAAGGTGCTTTAGAGTTAGATTGAGATCGAGATTTCGAGATGATAATTCTAAAATTGAGATTTAGAAATTGAGATCTTGAAACTGAGATTTTAAAATTGATTTTTTGACATTGACATTTTAAAATTGAGATTGGAATTTTAATATAAAGGTTTTGAGTTTATTGAATATCTGTTTACTTATTGTATGCTCTGAACCAATTTCTCCCAGTTTCAGCATCGAATAAAAGTGTGATGGAACAAAAATGACACGATCTTTGGGTATAGTGCTTCAGATTTAGATTGAGTTCGAGATTTCGTGATGACAATTATAAAATGGAGATGTATAAATTGAGATCTTTAAATAGAGATTTAAAAATCGAGACTTCGAAATTGATTTTTTTAAATTGATATTTAAAAATTGAGTTTGAGATTTTACTATAAAGGTTTTGAGTTCATTGAATATTTGTTTTCTTGTTGTATGCTCTGGGCCATTTTCTCCCAGTTTCAGCATCGAATAAAAGTGTGATGCAACAAAAATGACATTACCTTTGGATTTAGTGCTTCAGATTTAGATTGAGATCGATATTTCGAGATGACAATTATAATATCGATATTTAGAAATTGAGATCTTAAAATTGTGACTTCGAAGTCGAATTTTTTTAATTGCCCTTTTAAATTGAGATTGAGATTTTAATATGAAGGTTTTGAGTTTATTGAATATTTGTTTACTTATTGTATGCTCCGGGCCATTTTCTCCCAGTTTCAGCATCGAATAAAAGTATGATGCAACAACAATGACACTAGCATATAAATAACTGTACAAAATAAAAAAAAACATAAATATACAGCAATACGATACAAGGTAAAATCAAATTGAGTAAGTAAACTGAAACGAATGACGTAAAATAAAACAAGATCGTATAAATTTGAATACAAACATTTGTCAAGCCGAGATTCAAAAGCGATTTGAGTACAAAAATATTTAAGTCGCAAATTTTTCATATCGAGATAAAAGCAGATGTACGAATAGTTAATAAATGAGATAAAACATTTTAAATACAATAGATAGAACACGGAATAAATAATTTTACAAGAGGCATGAGAACAAGTAAATAAATAAATTAATAAGTAAGTATAAGCATCAAGATAAAAATGGATACACACGTAGACCTAATACGGACCAAATGAAAAGATAATATGAAAGATAAAAAAATCAAGTGAACAGATAATAAAATACATGAATAAGTTGATAAAAAACGAGTAGGCTGACAAATCAACTTATTAAAATAGACGAGTAGAAAAGTAAAAAAAAAATGACTAATCACTAAGAAAAAATAACCAAATAATATTCGATAAATCGTAAAGCTTTCCGAATGAAAGTTCAATCGAGCAGAAGAGATGTAGAAAGAAGAAGAGGGAGAAAGGATCAGTAACAACAAAGTGGCAATGCTCGACACTAAAGAGCAACCTCGCACTTCACTCTTCATCAATTTCAAATATTATTTTTTGTTTTTTTTTTTCTTCTATTACAGTCGATGCCGGATCCCCCGTCGAGCGAGGAATACAACAGAATAAATCGAAGATCCGACAAGATGTATATTCACGAGTCACGTAACTACGGTAGCGGCAATCCGAATTACTCGAGCCTAAAAGAGCCCACTTATCGTAGTTACGGCTCGGGCAAACGCGAATCCAGTCCACCTTACAGCACGATGAGCGGTAGCGGGGGCGTTGCCAATAATTACGGTACACTTAAGAACGAGACGAGAAGCACGGACGTCGTTGACTATCGAATCTTGCCGGAGCGAAAAATTCACGAGGCAACGTCGTCTTCGTCGTCGTCGTCGACGACGACGAAAATCACGAAATCACAGACGCAATCACAGTCATTCTCGCCGGTTGGTAACATCGACTTTATCGACGAGGACATTCCTTATCACGCGAGACAAACGAGCCAACCGTTCAGTTACGGCGCTACGAGCGATATGATCAAGCATCAAAAGCTCTCGTCACCGTCGCTCGTGAGAAAAGCGACGATGAGGGCCGGTGGTACGACACCTGTCATCGAGCCCGACGATATCCTCGTTGATAATTCACGAAGACCCCTCAGCCCCCATACGCCCGATCCACCACCGGAATTCGCCAATGGACCGTCCGCCAAATTAAATTCTGATCACGCCGACGGGTATGTTCCATCTACCTCTCATTTATTATTCGTCAGCTTTAGCCCGCGGCTTTGCTCTCGTGTGTGGCGCACCTCCGTGTTTTCGATGACGGGAATAAATTTTAGGGTCGTATCTTATTGAGGATTATATTCTGAATTTATTACGGAAAAAGCGTTTTTTTTTATTTACAAAATAACACGCAGGCATAGGAGAGTTTAAAGGTGTCGAGGACCTGGGGCAACGAATATGTGGGAGGTCTCTTATTATTTTTCATATAAAATAAATATTTTTTACAATTGTATTCATATAATTTATTACGAAAAAAAAACAAGATTCTTTTCAAACAACGTACGTTGTTTGAAGTTACATTTCCTAATATCAACTCAAGGGAGGTTGCGACTTCGTTAAGGGGCCAGTCCACTTTGGAGCCACGAAAAAAAGTCTATCTTCGCGATTTTTTTTTTTTGAGGATTTTATAAAAGATATGAATATAAAAGTTGTTGGGCTTGATAAATAAAGTCTTGAAATACATTTTTTTTAAAATTTAATTCATTTTTATTCATTTTTAAGTACAAAAACTATAGTTTAACGTAACGCCTGAAAAATAGGTGGGCTAGGTAGCTCCATCACAACTCGGCAACGGCTTGTCTGAAACAAAAAAATCAAAGTCCATTAGAGTCAGTATGACACCAGCTACAAAATGACCCTCGGATATAAAGTTTTATCAAAAAATAAAAAAATGGCAGATGAAAAACGAAAAAAGTAAAAAAAACGCGTTTTTTTTCGCAGTTTTTCGCAAAAAAAAGAGTAAAAATCAAAATTTTAAAACCATCGAGGGTCATCTTGTTGCGAATCATGTTTACAATATGTGGTTCAAATTTCGAGAAAATCGGTTTATTAGTTTTAGAGATACGATGGAGCTGGATTTTGAAAACGTTGTTTCGAGAAAAACGCGTTTGAAGTTTATACTATGAAAAACTCGTACCTAAACTCAATCGGCAATATTGACACAATATTGACACAATATTTCTGAATGCATGTACTTTCGAAAACAGTAAAAAAAAAATCGATTTTTCGAAATTTTCAAAGTGGACTGGCCCCTTAAGGAATGAATGGAATATATTCTTTTACATAGAATTCTTCATGTTTGATATTTTTCATTATTTCTTTTTTTAACTGAAATACGCTCTGTAATGTTATGTAAAAAAAATGTTCCACGAAAGTGTGACAACCTTTTTTCCATTGTCAGATCTCTGGAGTAATTTATTTTTTCATTGCACCCAGGTGAAAAAATATTTCCGAAAATTATCAACGAAGATATCTTTGAAGTTCAAAGAAGAAATGTCAATGATTGTAATGAGAAGGCGGCATAAGCAAGAGCACGTGAAAGGGAAAGGGTTTAAAATTAAAGTAATAAAAAAGTCGACTATAAATTATTGGGTATAAATTGTTCAGCTTGCGCGTAAGCTTCACCATTGGACTTAATTACGCCTACTGGATTAATCCGAAAAGAAAAAACAAATGTATTTATGAATTATATCGTATTATTATTTCGTCTTGTTTGGCAAATGAAAACGAAATTCCGAAATATTTTTTCTCGGAACGTTTGACCAGGAACCCATACCATTATATTCTTCATATATCGTTACGAAAGAGTATTGTTTCAAACAAAATCATAAACCTTTCTCACCAATTATACGTTTTCTTGATCTTTCTCAGACATCCTTATACGAAATTTTCAATATAGCAAAAATTACGTGACTCGCATAAGTAATTTTCTTACAATTGTTGGTAAAATTACCACAGCCTTTTGGGGATCTCCCTACATGGAGAGTACTCGACCATAGCTTCGTACCATTAAACTTTCGGTACCGTAGCCACGTTGAACCGCATTTTTTTCCCCCCAATAAATGTTTGACAGCTCGTACGTCTTTAATAAATCTTCACGACGTACTTGAGCTTGTAAATATTTTTTCTGGGTAATAAAAACTAACATCGAGAAAAAGAACGGAGTAAACTATTCCAGCAATTTTTCCTCACTGAATTGGAAAAAGGCCCGATGTTTGGAACGAAACGTTATTGTTAAGGACCGCTAATAAAACAAGTTTCTCATCGAATCGTGAGATATGCGGGCACAACGATCGCGATCCATCCCGATAAAGAGCAAACGGTACTCATATATACGAGTTCTCGAGGACTCCGCGGAGACACAATTAATAAATTGTCTTGCGCTGATACGTTTACGGTATTGCCAACGAGTTTGGCGTATACGTACGTACATCTCGTATATATATATATATATAAACGTATAAACACGTGATGACAAAAATGGCAAATGCGGCCTCGTCACGTTGACTCATTCTCGTGCTGCCGCGCTTGGGTAACGTTTCTTCGACATTTACGAGCTGCTTAAAGAAATAAGAAGTCATATAAAAAGAAAAGACAATATGTAAACGTCGGAAAGTTAAAACGTACAAGGTTCATCGAGCTCGAATTGGGTGAAGCCGAAACTTCTCACGATTCCCACGCACGTACACCGTGTAAAAGTGTCTTCATGAAAAAAAGAAATGTATTATTCCATTTCGACCTGACCTGATGACGGAATTTTTTTTTTTCGCTGCAAAAAACATTGGACCGTCCCTACTTCAGATATTACTGGATGGATGTTAAAAAGTCGCCATAATTCTTGCAATTTTGAGGAATGATAGTTCTTGATAGAATATTAATACATTAATTATATTAGAATTTTTCACTGAACAATGTAGTAGTTAAAAACATATAAATTTAACATGGTCGCTTATGGGAGGTCAACTTCTGCAGACGTTGATGGTTGCAAAACGAATGGAACTAAATCGCGGTAAATTCGGAAAATATTATATCACCAAGATTTAGGATCAAGCGATCGATTATGCTAAATTTCAAATAAAACGATTGAGTAATTGTCGAGAAATTAAAGTAATCAGGAGTATCGCCTTTTTGAACGATGAATTAGTAGCAATCATTGGGAAACTCAATATTTATTGAGTTTTTGGGTAATTATTGATAATAATAAGATGATCTAAACGTATTAAGGGATAACACCACTGTAAATTTGGCCAAAAAAATTTTTTTTTTTATGAACTTAAAAAATACTTTGAACCCTTTAGAATATGGGAAGAACTCGTCTTTATCTTTATTTTTCATTTCTTCATATGTAAAACACACATCAAAACTTCAAACGCGTTTTTCTCGAAATGGCATTTTTCAAAACGGCACGCAGCATAACTCGAACACTTTTCATTCTTTTGATTTGAATTTTTGACAATATCTTTAAAATAACATTTGGAAGAGAACCACGTACGGGATTTTCGATAAGTTAATTTAAACATTTTTTATTAACAAATGATTGCCTTTTTTTTTTGCGAAAAAAGTCAACTTCTGTTTGATTTCTCGCCAATTTTACAAAAATCAATATATTTAAAACCCCATACGTCGTTCTCTAGCTTTAACGATATAGATAACGGAGAATTTTTGTTTTTTGTTCCAAGTCAAAAATTGCATCAGTTATGCTGCGTGCCGCGGTGCGCCTTGAATTCGTCATGGCTCCAGAGAATGGCTCCAGCGTCGCCATTTTTAAATATTTTTGGATAAAATTTTTTTGTAATATACTTGAATATACATTCAATAACTTCCTTGAATTGTATTTTCGTATCACCTTTCCTTCCAACCAAAAAAAATTTCGTAAAAACAGCGTTTTTTTAGGCCGTTACAGTGGTGTTATCCCTTAATAAAAGGTAAAAATTGAGACATTTTTTTGTTGTACAATTGAAACAGATGTACAGTCACTGAAAAAAACCTCAGTCAAGCACAACGCCAATATTGTCAAATTTGACTTCAATTATTATTAAAAGTGGAAAATTAACATTTCTAAGTGTTAATTTATCATTAAATTAGCTACTTGTAAGGCTAAACATGTACGACATAATCTAGACTTGTAAATCCACGATTCGCCCATTTTGGAGTAACTTTTTGCCCGACGGTCGATCCGGTAATACCTTAATTTTGCATTTTCGAATTCGGGCAGTGGTAAATTAGACATAGGACGGTAGTCAAGCGTGGGCCGATACTGGGATGGGTGACCTCTAAGACGCACTGAGACTCTAAGAGGGGAGGTCCCTTTAGACAGCCGAAAATAAACGATATTAAAAATTATTTTGTATCGAAACTATTTATTCTATATATACATATTATCTTTTAATTCTCTAAATCTTTTGTTTTTTTTTTATATTTGAAAATGGCGGCTGTACGACACTTGCTTTAGAGGTGGTTGCCGCTTCAGTTGTTCCACGCCGTACAATCTAGCGTCCGGTGCATTGATCTGAAAAATCAGAGTCAAGAAGTTTTAGATTTCTAAGACACACACGTTCTATGTGAACCTAAAAAATTTATACAAAAGTGAACATTCAAAAAGTGGTGAGTGTTTGAAAAAAAATGTTCTATTTTTCACGAAAATTTTACTATAGTATTTGTCAATGAAAAATTAGTTTCGAAAGTAATTTTCAAAGATCTTTAGGTTCACATAGACGGCAATTATGCTGTCTAAAAGTGTTTGAAATTTCAAAATGATCGATCGCATAGTTTTCGAGTTATCTTGTACGAGGTTCACGGAAAAATAAATTTTAAGAAAAACACGTTTGAAGTTTCAAGACTCAAAAATGTTGCGACTAAATGACATGACATGAAGTAGTCAGCTTCCTCGTGGAATTCATTTTCCGCCATAAACTCTTATTTGCGTTATAAAGGAATGTTCCCCCTTAGGAAAGATTGGTTGCGTGCAAAACTCTCTTGAAAATAAAAGGTAAAAAAATCGTGAACAACACAAACGACACACACTTTTGAGAAAAATTGTAAATTCTTCCCGAATGTGCAAACATCCGTATTTGTCTTCGATCTGTTTGCGCTTGGATCAAATATCACCTTGAGGCGAGAATTCCGCTGTCAGGTGGCGCACACGCGCGAAACGTTTGGGAAAAGTGGAAAAGTAGAAAAACGAAAAGGCGAAGAAGGCAGAAAAAAAATACACAGAACCGTGTACACAACGGTGTGACGATACAGTGTACGGTTCTCGTGTTGGCTCTTGCCGCATCTGACATAATTATAAATATAGAATGCTCGAGACTATGTCAAATGAGCCATTGTGGCAACGCTGCCATCCACTTCCCATTGGCCACGTCGCGTTTCTTTTTCGCTGCGTCTCCCTTTTTCCGCCTCGTCTTCGTTACACACGCGGCAAACGCGTGTATAGCTGCGACGAATTTTTGAAATGCGAAGCGAACTGTGACTCGCGGCCACGCGGTTCTTGTCTATTAATTTTTGCCTTTTTTTTATGTCCGTTAGCGACCTTTAAAATTCATCCAAAAAATTGTAAAAAAAACTGAGTGTTTGTTTTTTTAGATGATGGAACGGAATGGCGGGGTGACGCGGTTATTTTTTAAAATAAAAACTAAGAAGCACCCAAATATACACATGATTGTTGCGGAAAAAAAAACAAATGTTTGACGAATGTTTGACGAATGTTTCATTCACGAGTAGAACTTTTTATTTTTCATATACTTTGCAGGGATTTTGGAGAATTAATATTTAATTAGTACCGTGGATTGGGGTTACTTTGATCAATTTTGAAATGAAAATATATCTCTTTCAATAATATGGTAAAAAAATTAGTCTTTTTATCTTCCAAATTACAATTCGAAATATTAAAAAATAAATGAGAAAAACAATAATTATTTGTAATCAAAGTTGTTCTGAGATTAGGATTACTTTGATACTCGCTTTTTTCTTAATGAAAATCGGAAGTAAAATAAAGTAAATAAAGTAAAATAAAAGAAGAAGAAGGAGCATGTTTCCTAAAGAAGAAAAAAAAACGGTCAACGAGATCGAAAGTTAAAACGATTCCTATTGTTTTGGGGTTACTTTGATCGAACAATAATTACACCTTTACTTTCAAAAATCAACTTTATTGATAAACAACTGGTATTTTATAATCATTTATGCGGTAACACATCCATAAACTTCGAAACATTAAAAAACTAGAAAAAACTAGTTGTAAGGTAGATAACATACATATGTCTACCTACACGGAGAGAATTAAATGTTAAAAATTATCGTGCAATAACGGTAACCAGATGACAACCCTGAAACTTCGCTTATTATTACTGAGTAAAACACAGATTTTCACGAAAATAAAATAAAATTTCTTCTTCAGATAGAAAATTTTACCAGATTTTCTAGTAAATTTTCATGTGTAACAAAATACGCAAAACTTAAATTTAAAAAATATATAATATCAGCGAAATTTTACTGTGCATTTTATTATTTTGTGCCTTTCAAAAATGTCTATAAAAAGGTATCGCCTTTGTAACAGTTATTTTAAGATTTATTATAAAATTTAATGAGTGTTATAGGAAAATGTATTGTGCTCTCGGTAAAAATTATCGTGCGCGCTACCCTTCTTGTATAGTAAAATTTTAGCTACGTATTTGAAATTTTCTGTAACGTGAGTTAAAAAAAAACTTGTCGCATACGAATTATTATGCTTTTCTCACTTGTCACCACATTGAAATATATCACGGTAATTTTTACCGTGAAATTCACAACAAAAATTACTTTTTAATTCTCTCCGTGTAGGTAATCTAAATAACAAAAAAAGATCAAATTGTTCATTAGGGACATTTTTTTACCTACAATTCTGCAACATTAATATCAAATAGAAATTCAACAATTATTTTTATCGATAGGTTTCGGCAATAATGATATCAATGTTATCGATTTCAGATATATCTTCTTTAATTCTCTTGAATCTTGTTTTACTTCCAGCTGATTTAAAACCTTCCACTGGTAAAAGGGTCTAATTCCATTATTCGGCAACCGTACTTGTACGTTTTTTTGCCACGACTGAAAATACTGAGAATACTCGGTGACCAGAAATAAAGATAATACGTGGAGTGAAATTGATCAATGATCAATGTTACCCCGTCGAAGCGATCAAAGACACCCCAACGCAACAACTGCCGCCCATAAAATATGTTTTGGAGGTTATTCCACACAACAAAGCATAATGCTGAAGTTTAATAAACATCTGACAAGGTGATTTTTACCAACAACATGTCATTGCAACACTCAACTTTATTTTTTAAGTTATTCGAGCATAAAGATTAATTTAAATACATTACTTATGTTTTTTTATATTTTTACGGTCACTTAAACCCGTTCGTTGGTGCTGCGTCTGAGTGACGACATAAAGAAACATTCAGGCTTGACAACCGTAAAAAAGAAAATTTTCTGTCGCCTTCAGGAACTTCGTAATTTGAATTTAAAAACAAAACAATGTTTTTATCAAAGTAGCCCCACGAATCAAAGTAACCCCAGTCCACGGTAAAAGAAGAAAAAAACCGACGATTTGAATTCCCGCGATCTCTTGACCAGCGGCACGCACTTGAACGTAATTTTCGACAAGGCCTCAAACGTCCAAAGGAATGATGAAACCTAACAAAATATGATCTTTGATCCGCAACGGTAATGCCCCGATTGCTTGTCTAACGAGCCTTTCTCGCTCGCGACTCTCAAATCTCATTGCCGAGAGAACGCAATTACCGTTCCTTAAACGTGATCGAAGAGAGGCTGCTATAGATGGAGCGAGAAAGAGAGAGAGAGAGAGAGAGAGAGAGAGAGAGAGAGAGAGAGAGAGAGAGAGAGAGAGAGAGAGAGAGAGAGAGAGAGAGAGAGAGAGAGAGAGAGAGAGAGAGAGAGAGAGAGAGAGAGAGAGAGAGTGAGTGAGAGACGGAGAGTCCATATTTATTTCTTAATCGTTTTTAAGGCTCTCCTGGCTGAGACAACAGCAGTTAAAATTGGCAGCCAGACGGGACGAGAGGAGTCCAGGTAAGATGTGGCGCCAAGAGACCGGAAATCGCGTGATCGGCGAGCTGCGAAGTCTTCAGAGAGGACGCTTGAGGCACGACGGTTACGCGAGCGACTCAGCCGTGCTCGACGACGACGATGATCTCTGGACGACCAATACCGTCACGTACCAGGTACCACTTTCTTTTTTCTTTTGTTTCTTCTTCTTTTTATTGCGCGACTTTCGTCACAACGTGCCTGACGAACGAAAAATTGCCGAAATATCGCAAAGACAGATGCACCACTGCCTGAAACCAATGCGACGATCCATTGGATCCCTATCAGGAAGTAGAGACATGTCTGGGAATCCAATTGGATCCCTACGAAAATTTCGTCTCAGGTGAAATTAAGGTGGGAAAAGTCTAGACCAACACATAAAATTTCCAAATTTACGAGCTACAAAATCTCCGAGAAGCCACATGTGGCTCACTGTGCCCCGTGACACATTGTGCCCCACTCTCCCCCCTATTGTTTGTACATAATGTGTATGCAATGCGGATTGTCAATTTTCATTGAACGTCTAACGTAAACGATGTTTGCAGCAGAGTTCAAAAGGTGCACCGCACACATCAGCCCCGGCAAGCCCTCTACTACCTCAAAGATCGAGCAGCCGCAAGTTCAACGGTGGCGTCATTAACGGAACGCTCGGAAGGCCTCGAGCCGAAAGCGTCAACGAGAGGCCTTTCGTCAGTGTCAAGAGAGCTTACGAATTTCGAAAGTACAGCGACGGTCAGGTGAGCGATTGACCGACACTCGCGAGACAATAAATCTTGCGTTTCTTCAAATTACACAGCCCTTTTTTTGGCGGCTACGAGATTTTTTGGCTTTGTAGAAAACACATGCAATTGCACAGACGCATATACATAACTCATGGAACTTTTGTCACCGTTCGTCACCTCAGTGTACCGATTGTCAATGATAGATAACAAGTCACGCGAACGAAAATTAACAGAACATTCACATTTACTTAATGCAAACTTAAGTTTTTCATAATCCGGTTGCCTTTTCTCATTCGCGTAGATATATCCGATAAAAGTTTAACTCCGAAGTTTCAATAAGTTTCACAACATCGTTTTAAAGAAAGGAAAAAAATGAGAATATAGAAAATTTAATTTCACCTTAAGGGGGCACCCCACTGTAACGGTCAGAAGAATAAGCTTTTTTCATTAATTTTTTAAATTGACTCAATGGTTTTTTTGGGCTCGATTAAAGATCTGTTATTCCACATACATTAACGTAGATTTAAGAAAAATTTTATTGAAAAAAAAACACTGGTTGAATTACAATAAATGATAGAGTGAACGCCTATCGGAAATTTCCCTCTTCCTGGTAGAATTGAAATCGTCTGAAACGATTCGTCTGAAACAAAACAATAAAATTTTCCCTCTTTCTGTACTATGGTCGCTATTGTTAAGCGTGGCCGTTCTTGATTTTGTTTATTTTTCGAAATATTCCCACGTTTCGAAATAAAAAGTATTATTTTCACCTAAAATATTTTCATTCAAGATGCTTTAAGAAATAGTAATTTTCAAAAAAAAAAACGCCTACCCTCAAAGACAGCTATTACAATTACAAAATAATTCGTGCAAAAATTTTACATATCCGACTATTATTGCTCGAATTATCGTCCGCACCAGTCCAAAAAAAGTGTTTTCGAAAAAAACGCGATTCAAATTTCAAGTACAAACTTTGTATATGTTTGCACCCTCCTACTAAAAGTACTGTAACTCTGTCATTTTTGTAAATTATAAAATAACTAGCTTCTACCCGCGACTTCGTCTGCCCGGATCTCGCAATTTGTATTAAAATATCCCTTGATGGATTATTTTTTGAAGGCTGTCATACGTCATTCAGAATTTCGTAAAATATGTGATTTTATATTAGATTCTATTCGATTTTGATTATATTTTAGTCGTTCGTATTCTATGAGAATTGAAATTTCATCATTAGATATTTTTAAATATAATTAGAAAAATATTAGACGTTAAATTTTATTAAGTTTCAATTATATTTGATTCGTTGTATTCTATAAGAATTTGAATTTGACAATTACATTAGATTTGACACGAATGTTATAATTAGAAAAATATTAG
Organism: Ophion ventricosus; assembly: GCA_963932345.1. Lineage (NCBI taxonomy): Eukaryota > Metazoa > Arthropoda > Insecta > Hymenoptera > Ichneumonidae > Ophion > Ophion ventricosus. The sequence continues at coordinate 3,322,378 of OZ010714.1, read as the reverse complement.
ATGTATTTATATTAAATTTGATTTTATATTATCATCTATTTTAATTAGATTTGATTTGTTTGTATCCTATAATAAGAATTATATAAGACTGATAATTTCATAATTGAATTAGATTCGCGTCGAATATTAGCATTAGAAAAATGTTTCATAGCCTATGTATTATTCGAAGTAATTCTCTACATGGGTGTCAAATTTCATCAAAATCGCGGTTCAGCAGTTTAGGTGTGATAGTGGAACAAACATCAGGCATAGAGATTAGAAAAAATATTAGATATTAAAATTAGAATGAAATGTATCCTATGTGTCATAAGCTATCTACATTTTTAATTTTATTGATTATATAATAATTTTTATTTCATAATTATATTAGATTTGAGAATATAATATTATAATTAGAAAAATATTACATATTAGAATGAAAAGTATCCTATGTCTCAACCCAGGCCATAGCTATCTCCATGTTAAATTTCATTGAAATCGCTCAAGCCGTTTTGGCGTGATTGAGTAACAAACAGACAGACAGACAGACAAAAAGTCAGATTTATAATATTAGTTAGGATTAGGATTTTTGGTATACATATTTTTGAAAGTACATACTACAAGAGAATGCAAAAAAAAAAATTTGATTTTTTGAAACCGTCACAGTGGGGTTCCCTCTTAGGACATTTTGGCATTTTTTATGATTAATATTTGTTTTAAACATTCGGTGACCCCTTGTTCTTATTGTCGTTACAGAATCGTTAGAATTTTCATCGTATAGAGTTATTTGGTATATGAATAATTAGATAAAAATATGGCCAGTACGGTATCTCGATAAAGGGCCGTATAAATAAGATGATTTTTAAAGTCGTTATTTTTTGTTAAAAGTTTGCTAATTTTGCTTGAAATTTTACCGGTATATTGAAATGTATTTTTTACTTCATTGGAGACGAAAATCAATTAATCTTTGTATATTCGGGTGCGTGAAAAGAATACCTTAAAAAACACAAAATCCCTTTCACGCATTTCAAGCACACGCGTTTAACGTAGCATAAAATTACATGTGTCACGAGGCACTCAATTACACGCGATGAGCAAAAAAATCCAGTCCCAAGCTAGATTAGCAATGCATGTTGGCTGAGAAGAAGAGCTTGTTGGCTTGCGTTCCAGAGCCCTCCGACATCCCCACACGCCGCACAAAAAACAGCACCGCTATTAGGCCTAGCGCTTCAGCAAACCTTAAACAGCAGTGCGGACAAGCGTCAGAACGATCAGCAAGAAAATTCTAATCAACGAAGACAGCAGCCACCCCGTCCGGACTCGAGAAGCGACAGTTACGGGCGCGCCGAGACATTGTTAAGAGAGCATCGCCAAGTCTCGAGCTCTCTCACACCTACGTCTACGACTAATTTGCAGGAAAATTTTACGGCTGCGAGTTCAACGTCGGCGATGAGGCCGGAATCGCGAAATGGCGCTTGTCAATCCGGCTCTTACGAAACAACGAAAGATCGTTACTCGCCCGAGGCAATTGACAACGAGACCAAGGACACTGTCGATACCGGCCTTTTGGCCGTTGTGCCCCAACAACAGGCAAACGACGATCCGAACGATCCACTTGTCTGTCTGATACGTTCATTGGCCGAGATGTCACCGATCAGATGTCAAACGCCTTTGACTAACAAGAATGAAAATAATAACAATCATCATCATCATCATCATCATCATCAATATCATCAGCATCATCATTCTGTTTACACGCCATCGTCGACAGCTTACAACAGCGACACCAACACTGACACTAACTGTTCCCCTAATCAGTCACCAAAAGCATGGCAGAGTAGTACTCAGGTTTGTCGATCGCTTCGCACAAATTAAGACTTTATCCCACTTACGTATCTTAGTTCTATCCAAATGTCTCTTCCAAGGATGTAACACGTGTGCACTCCCAACCGATGGTGTTGAAGTTTTCAACGTTGGAATGCAACGAAACATCTTTGTTTTTTTTCTTTATTTTTCTTATTATATTAAGATGGTAGTCTCGCCACAGTCACGTTGGAGAGTTTACTTTTCGCTCAATCGATGAAAGCTTTCCCATAAAAATACGCGTAAAACCGTGTAACCTTTGATTGCCAATATCTCGAATACACAACGGTGAATCCTTTTGAAATTTTGCATGCAATCATTTAATAGTGTCTTCAATGGTATCTCAAAATAAATTTGAAAAATCTATAGAAAAACGCCTTGGCGAGACTACTATCTCAAATCCTTTTTCTCAAAAATGTTTCAGTGATTATCGTAGCCTAAATGTGCCGAGTAAAATACGGCAATACAAAGAATTTTTCGTTGCATTCCAACGATGCAAAATTCAATACCATTCCAGCCGAGAATTCGATTCGATTTCATTCTTTTGCGTTTCGAAAGAAATCTGGTACAATTTAGAGATATTCTTGTGAACATTTATTTCGAACAATGCCAAGGAGCGACTAATTATTATGACCAATAATTTTTCAACAAATAATCAGTCGAAAAATATTTTCTTCACGTACAATGAATCTGTAGAGTTTTTCTCAATGCTTATGATTGACGCATTTTCCCTCCGCTTTTTTTCCCCAATTCGGTACAATGGATAAACAATTGTGAAGGTTTATCCATTGTTTGTTTGTTAAATTATGCTGTTTGAACAATTTTTCAATAACTTTTCTTTTTATTCGAAATAAATGTTTGTAGCATTCGGATATTCCCTGAATTTTTATTAGTTTGTCGAACAGTGAAGTGCTGAAGTTCCGATAAAATCAAAATTTTGACTGCGAATGCATGTGTGATACGCCCTCAACCATTTTCGGCTGCATTGCGTTGCGAACTTTTTTCAATACCCTCTATCGTTACTTTTCGCTAAAGAGTTCGTAGTAAAAAAAAAATATCGACGGCGATTACGAGTCTCCAATTATAATTCTAGCCAATGGTTGTTCGGAGATTTTCTCTTTTTCCGAAGAAAAAAAAACAATAAGTTTCTCCACCAGAATATATTCGAGATAGATAGGACTCGTTCGTAATTTGTATCTTTTTCCTCTTACGATTGCAGCCACCTCAGAACGACTCGCCATCTTCATGGATCGAGCGAAGCGCAAGTCCCGGAAGTGTCGGAGTCGTGAACGCATCGAGGCCCCAAACTCCAGCGTTTCCGGTTCATCCGCGCACGCCCTACGTGAACAATTCGTCGCCCACCGTCACCTTTGCGGCAGATCGCAATTACGTAATTTCCAACAATATCAACGACTCCTCCTCGACATACGCTGTCAACAACAACAACGTTCACAATACCGAGACCCATGCCGGCAACAATATCAACAACAACAACAATCGTGGATACGTTGCCGATCGGGCGATATACATCGAGGAACGACGAGATATGATTCGGGAGACGGGACTTCCGCCCAAGAGTCCGACGACACAGCGGTGAGTTTCGTATAAATCCATTTAAAAAAAAAAACATCGAGTTTCTCCTCCACAAGAATCGAAATAAAAAAAACACTTTTTATCTGATACGATTGTAATATTTGTATTATCGGAACGAGGAGAATGAGGAACCTTCCGTTTGAGTAGTTCTCGTACTTCAATAATATCAAAATGTTCTGGTCAAATATAGGGACATTCGTTTTTTGTTTACCTTCGAATTTGTTGCACGAAAATACAACGACGCATTCACTCGTGATATCAAAAGAACGGGCCTAGCGTCAACATTTGATAGCAATTGCTATGGACGATCTCAAAAAATTTGCCAACTTTGATATCAAATAACTCGAGCTACACTGACAGAAAAATTCTTTTGATATTAACTAGATGCGTCTATTTGATTTTTATTTCATTTGAAATAACTGGATTCTTCGTGAAATTAAATTTTTTCTATTAAATTCCATTATTAAAATAATTTATTTTAAATATATTTATTTATTCAAATGAAGATCTATTTAATATCGCCTAATAACTATAGACGATATAATATAATTTATATAGACGATATAAGAATAATTTATCAATAATTTTGGTAAATTTTATCGAAGGATTCGCCCGAGAACTACCTCAATCGTATGAATTATTCTCTCGCACGAATAAAACGAGGCTATATCGAAAAACATATGATCTTCGTGATTCTAGACGTTTGAGTTTTCCGGCAAGCGGTACGCTTAAGCAAATGCATAACAAACGATGGCCACTCACTAACCAGTCGGCGTCGTTTGACTATAGGTAATAAAAAAAATAAAATAAAAAACAATCGATGAAACAAAAACACAAACAAAATTAAGGGAACAGAATGATTTGTCGTGAATATTAATAACCGGTTCAACGCCTGGTGGACTATAATAATCAAGCATGAACCGTGTGAAGTCACGATGCATCGTGGTCACGTCATCTGTCCTTTTCGTTGTCACTTTTTCTAACATTACTCTTAACGACGGATGGAAACTTATTGTGGAGAACATCCGATAAACACGATAATTCGAATGTTGTAATGCAAATGTTTGTTGTTTGGGTAATCGTCGACTGAGAAATTTGCACTCGCGATCAAATCTTTTTTGAGGCTCCTCGGTATCAATGTATATCCTTCTACCTTCATCAATCCAGTTAATTTGAATTCATTGAATTGGTTGAATAAAAAAAATCGTGCTGCATCCAGCTCGCACAAATTTTTTTCTTTTTCTCAGGGCTTAAGGGCCTCACAAAATCTCATTACGTCCGATAAAGGGGGGGGGGGGACGGGGAGATCTTCAAGTTTGCATAATTGTAACGCAATAAAAATTTATTTTGTCCAGTTACCAAATTTTTTGTTGGCAGAATCAAATTACAAGAATCACTCAAATGTATTCCAGGAGCCAAACCATTACAAATCAAGTTATAAAAATAAAGAAATAAAAAAGAATCGTCCTTGCGTTGCGACCATGCAAACTTGAACATTATAAAAAAAAAAACAGCACTGTCCCGACTTCGCACATCCCCGCGTCCAACAAAAATTTCCTAACACTCTGTGCTCGAATGATTCAGATAAATTAAAAAAAAAAACCTAACGGGATGTTGATCCGAGCTTGCATCGCATCGTGAAAATTTGCCCGCTGCGAATGCGACTAAAAAAATAAACACATTCATCTGTATGTGTGTGTGTGTGTGTGTGTGTGTGCGTGTGCGTGTGTGTCTGTACTCGCCTCAATGTTTACCGTTTCGGATTGTGAGTGTAATGACGCACACTTTGCACGATTCCATCGAGCGCACCGATTATTTGTACCAGGGTATTTTTAGCATCGCTCTTTCTCGTATATCCGTACAGCACAATCAATTTTTCGTGACGAATTTCAGCAAGGACCGGCCTGTCTCACCGACGAGCGATTCTACCATTTCGGAAACGCATACCATCGTACGTCACACCGGTACACCAACGCACGCAGACTTTTCCCAAAGTCCCAAGGTATTTTTACCCTTTCGAGAGCTCCGTGAGAAAAACGCTTATCGCTTTGTTGGAATAGTTTTGATGTAATTTGGCAGTCGGGTCGCTTTAACGGGTCTGCATAAGTTTGGGGATAAAAAAAAGGTCGATTTTCAATATTTCCTTCTGGTGAGAGTATCAGCATGACAAGGTCGGGATTTTAAACAAAGTTAATACGTAGTCTTGTCGAGCTTGAGTTTTTTAAAAATTGAAACTGAAATGGTACATGAGGCGCGTCGAATTTTTCACTCTAATTTTTCTCGTAAACGACTGAGCGTTGCATCGTATGACTTTGGTATAACACATTTTTAGTGGAGTACTATAATAGGTAGAAGCCTCGACCAAATCCGTTTCCCGGCTATGGCGATGTCCACTTGTAAGCTTACTGTAGCGCAATGGTTGATCCCTTCACAAAATTCATTATAACTCACGCAATTTTTGAAATTTCCAGCTTATGCAGACCCCTCAAAGCGACTCGACGATCAAGTTATAAAGTACTTTTGAAACATTGTTCTCCATACATCGATATCACTGAAAAAAAAATCATGTACTGCATCGCCCTCGATGCAGTATATGCAGTACATTGAAAGTTCTATCCAACCGTACCCTTACGGTTGGATAGAACTTTCAAAATCCCACTTAACGCTATAAAACAAAAAAGAAAAAACCGCCAGCAGATTGCATCCTCCCTGCTCTATTCTTATAACCCGTTGGCTCGAAAATCTGAAATCTTACTTGCCATAAAATTGTAGTGCCCGTCCCCGTGCCACATTCGTGTCATGTATACAAGTATTCTGTAACAAAAAGTGTTTTATTTTCTCAGAGTGCCACTTCGTACAGTTCAATGAACAGCGGAGGTCACGCGTCGCCTCAGGTCCAACACTACGGCTCGAGAAGATCGAGCATTCACTCGAACACGGAGCCCCAGGAGGTCGCCGACGTAAATGTAAAATTCGTTAGGGATACCAGTCGAATTTGGTACAAGCCAAATATCTCCCGAGAACAAGGTACGTATGTGTGTATATCTACAGGATGGTCCAACTGTTGTGTGTTTTGGGGCTTTGGAATGTTTAGATGTCCAAATCACCAAATGACCAAATAAACCGATGACAACTTTCAGAATGAAAACCGTCGTAATAAGCAGACCAACCAATTGAAGAGTTGCATATTATCTACATGAGAATCGGTTTTGCTCTTACCGCCTACCTTCTACGTACCCGCCATAGGGGGCCAGTCCACTTTGGAGCCACGAAAAAAAGGCTATTTTCGCGATTTTTTTTTGAGGATTTTATAAAAGATATGAATATAAAAGTTGCTGGGCTTGATAAATAAAGTCTTAAAATACATTAAAAAAAAAATTTTAATTCACTTTCATTCAAAAATAGGTGGGCTAGGTAGCTCCATCACAGCTCGGCAACGGCTTGTCTGAAACAAAAAAATCACAGTCCATTAGATTCAGTATGACACCAGCTACAATATGACCCTCGGATATAAAGTTTTATCAAAAAATAAAAAAATGGCAGATGAAAAACGAAAAAAGTAAAAAAACGCGGTTATTTCACAGTTTTTCGCAAAAAAAAGAGTAAAAATCAAAATTTTAAAACCATCGAGGGTCATCTTGTTGCGAATCATATTTACAATATGTGGTTCAAATTTCAAGAGAAGCGGTTTATTATTTTTAGAGATACGATGGAGCTAGATTTCGAAAACGTTGTTTCGAGAAAAACGCGTTTGAAGTTTATACTATGAAAAACTCTTACCTAAACTCAATCGGCAATATTGACACAATATTGACACAATATTTCTGAATGTATGTACTTTCGAAAACAGGAAAAAAAATCGATTTTTTGAAATTTTCAAAGTGTACTGGCCCCATAAGTGCTCTTCATTCAAACAATATGTTCCCAATGCAAATTAACAGCTTAAATTTCTATGGTGCAAGATTCGTTTTTTTAGCAAAGCAGTGAAACCCTTGCAGTGAATAAAAATCGATAGTAAAAAACTTTCGAGGATCTGTCATATAAGTTGGTCCTTTTTAGAATTTTCATAAGATGGACCAATTTTCCGACTACCTAGGCACGTTTCAGTAGAACATTTTTCTTTTTAAATCAATGATGAAAATCTAGAAAAAAAAGATTATTATCCCAAAAGTTATAACAAATCCATTTTAATCAAAGAGATCATGATGACAATTACGAAGACATAATTTTCATGTGAAAGCCACATCATCAGGCTATATCTTGAGGAATCATCACAGTGCAACTAAATATTTAACTAATAACATCACAGTGTAAAAAAGATCATTAATCGGGATGAAAGCCGCTATCTTGCTATGAAGGTTTTTTATATCAAAATTGACAAAACGGTGGCGGTTTGAAAAAAAAATAATCGAATTTATCCTATTTTTTCGACAGATTTTCGTTAAAAAGATATAAAGATTTCAAAAAAAAAAGCTCCTATAGCAAGATAAAGATAAGCGTAATGAATGTTGTGTCAAAATTTGAGGCGGATAGCTTGAAAACTCTTCCTTTGAGAGTGTGCACCGTTTCGAAAAACGACATTTCGAGAAAAACGCGTTTAAAGTTTCGAGTGCGGAATTTTCATACAAATTGTCTACTCACGATCAATCGGCGATGCCAGGACCATAGTTATAACCGTCTATCGGATAATGGAAAAAAAAAATCGATATTTTTTTTATTTTACACTGTGATGATCCCTCAATGAAATAAATAAAAATAACCCCCATATGGTAAATAGTATTTTTTAATGAATTATTTTGTATAGCTGGAATGCGATTATTAAAAAATATAAAAAAAAATCATAGCTTTGAAACTGTTGAGAAACGGAGCAACCTGTAAATGACCTTTTTGGTTGGAAATTATCTTGACTACCTGTCCACGTCTTTCGATCCAAGAATATTGGACCACCCTGTATATATTTCGCATGGAAAAAGTTGCGAAACAAGCGTCTTTGCGACCTACAGAATTTTTAAATATAGTCGTAGTCATTAATGATCCGAAAATTTTCCCCTCGTGCGCAGCTATATCGATGCTCAAGGAAGCGACACCCGGGACATTCGTGGTACGCGACAGTAACTCGTTTCCGGGTGCATTTGGTCTCGCGTTGAAAGTTGCGACACCACCGCCAAGCGCGCCGAGCAGTCCGAAGGATCCGTCGAGCGAATTGGTCAGGCATTTTCTTATCGAGCCGACCTCGCGCGGTGTAAGGCTCAAGGGTTGCGCCAACGAGCCGGTCTTCAGTTCACTCTCGGCTCTCGTTTATCAGCACAGTCTTATGGCAATGGCATTGCCCTGTCAATTGTTGCTGCCCGAGCCTGAAGCCGCCGCGCGAGCTCTTGACTCCCCGAGCTCGAACAGCACTCAGCAACTTCTCGCACAAGGAGCCGGTGAGCAATCTACGTCTGGTCCACTTTCGACACACGTGTTTTTTTTTCTCTTTCCAGTCAAGAGAGCAGAGCGTTTTGCCGATGAAGATTTAAGGGAAGGTTAGCGTTAGAGGCATGAAAAATGCATGAACTTCGGGAATTTTTTTTTTATATAAAATTAATACTTTTGGAAATGGGTTTCGATGTATTTTATTCTTCTATCAATCGAGAGTAAATTCAAATTTTATTTAAAAAAAAAAAAAATGACGGCTCCAGCTCCCGTCGAACAAAGCCATACATGAGCTCCGTCGAATTTTTTACTGTAATTTTTATCTTAAACGGCTGAGCATTGCATCGTATGGCTTTGCTACAACACATTTCTAGTGGAGTACTGTAATAGGCAAAAGTTTCGTCCAAATCCGTTTCCCGGCTATGGCGATGTCCCTTTGTAAGTTGTGTGGTGTGCGTAAGTACCACCCACTAGAAAAAGTTTCTGTGGCGTCAAAATTCGTTGTCGAAGTGCGGAATTGGTTGTAACGACACCTGCGATTTTTTTTTTTCTTCATTATAGCGATTCTAGTTTTTATCGACAACTCATATTCTTTACTCATTTTAAATCCAAATATGCTTTAAACTACTATTAAGTATTCTCCTGAGTGCCGAACGTACAACTTCACGCGTCTAACGTCGGTTCGAATTTAATCTTTTTCGTGATTGCATTTCGAAAACACAAAATTAGACTGTTTTTTTTCAATTTTTTTATCCCAATAGAATTACAGTTGAATATTGTCTCCCTCAAAATAATTTATTTGGGAAGCCACACAGCGCTGGAGACGGTTCTTCCAATCCTCATAGCAGTGCTGGAACTCGGATATTGAAATAGCCTTCAACTGGTCGGTTACAGCCGTTTTAATGTGTCCCAAAATGACGTCCTTTGAGGTGATTTTTCAATCTCGGGAAGAGGAAAAAGTCACATGGACTCAAGTCAGGCGAATAAGGAGGCTGAGGAGCCACGGGAATGTTTTTACTGGCCAAAAACTCGTTTATTGAAATTGCTGTGTGACAGAAATGTTTCTCATCCCCAATGCATTGATCAAAATCTGATGAATGGTGGTGTGAGTCAAATTCAACTCTTCCCCGATCATTCTGACTGTCAATCAGAACAATCTGAAGATTCTGAATCTGAAGATGACGGCTTTCCGTTACGTGATTCATCTTCAATTGACTCTCTTCCTTCTGAAAATGCCTTGAGCCACCTGGAAAAACCTGGGCCCTTGACAAAACACTGTCGCCATAGGTCTGCTGAAGTTTTGCAAAAGTTTCCGTTGCACTGTGCCCAAATCTGAAGCAAAAGCTGATAGCACACCGTTCCTGGTAATTGATGTAACTCATTTTTAGAACGCACAAAAAAAAACTGTTTCACAAAAACAATGGCTACGGACAATTAAATGACTCTAGCGAGTTGAAACTCGTACTGAAGGCGTATCACATGTTCACCTGCCTTCAAGTCTCATTACTTAAGCCTCGTTACTTAATTTACACACTTCGTATCGCGAGTCTTGAACGGTGAAACTCCTCAAGATTCTATCGTTGGTCATCAAAGTTCGTTTCACCCCGCTATAAATCGTATTCGTCGCGTTCCTCGAGTATTCATTGTACAATATCGTTATGAATTTTTTTTTTGTTGGCAGCTTGCAACGTCCTGTACCTCTTCACGATCGATACGGAGTCGCTCACGGGGCCGCAGGCGATTAAAAAATCCGTAACAATGCTTTTCGATCAAAAGCCATTGCCGGCAGCGACAATAGTACACTTCAAGGTATCCACCCAGGGTATAACACTGACGGACAACGCTCGTAAGCTCTTCTTCCGCAGGCATTATCCGACGAACAACATAAGTTACTGCGGCCTCGACACCGAGGAAAGAACTTGGGACTTTGTGAGCGATGATACGGGCCGACCTCTGAGCGCGCAGTAAGCACATAAATGCCATTTTTCTTCACCCACGCGTTCGTACTTCTTACGCATCACTCGCGCGCGCGCGCGTCCATTCCACTTCGTTTTCCTTATACGTATATTTCGTCTCGCCTCTTTGCAGTCGATGCTTCGGCTTTGTCGCGAGAAAACCGGCTCACAAGTCGGACAATCAGTGTCACGTTTTCGCGGAATTGGAACTCGGACAGCCGGCAACGGCGATCGTCAACTTCGTTAACAAGGTCATGATGGGAAGCGCCGCGATCAAGGCCAACATCGTCTAAAAGCAAATGAGCCTCCAACCTCACCGATATCTACAACTATTATCGCCATTATCATCGGAAAAAGTCCGGTGAACCGAACAGTCCCGATTCCTTCGGGACTTGTACATTTAATCGTCGCGTGCCTCGCGACGTGGTGAATCTCGAAACTGCTAGTTCTGCCCGGAAGTCAAGATCCCTTTGTGCGTTCCATCGCGGTCGAAACGCGGTTCGAAATCTTGCATGCTGAACTATACGAGTAGAATTTTTCGTAAAATGTTACCTCTTTTCCCGTAAACGAGGAAACGCCTAATGTTTCTTGTGAAAAATTGCGCAACGTCCAAGGGACGACGATTCGACGCGATGCGAACAAAGTTAATGATTCGTACTAACTACGCCCCTCTCCCCTCTCCCACCCCCTCATTCCGCTCCAACCCCACGACAGGTAGAATAAAAATAGCAGATAATTATTCGACACTATCAATGCATGCTGCACGTAAAACGAATACGAGGAAAAAAAAACACGAAATGAATTATAAATATTATTATAGATATATACATATATATATATCACGTTATTGTCTAATGGGTCTACTGGAAATTACCCAAATGTTATATCATTGCCGTGAGCGCAATTATTGTCATGCCCCCCCACCCCCTCGATCTTACATGTGGAAACAAAAAGATGTTCATAACTGTACATAACACTAAGGCCTTAGAAAGAAGTATGAGACAGAAGGAGAGAAACGATGATGTATCGGAGAGCTGAGTTAATTATAATTAGCTGTCTAATCGGATTATCTTCACTCGAAATAAATGATATTCGAGAATACAGGTCGGGGAAAGAGAGGAATGAAGAGAAGCCGTGCGTGACACGCGAGCGTGCGAATCGTTTCGGTGTCCGCGGTGTGGTACGGGCAGAGAAAACGAAATGACGGCAAACAAGAAGCCCCTTTGTCGAAGCGGTTTAACCAAAGTTCAACGGGAAAAAAAAAAAAACGATAAAGTTGCGAATATTCTTGAGAATTCTTTCTTCCGCGCTTAAAATCTTCGTTCTCGGAAACGATCACCACGCTTTTACGACCCACGGTAATTTGTTCATAATTTCGGAAAAATCTTTGCAAATTGTCGAAGCAACGACAGCACGAAATAATAGTGAGAGATATTTTCAAGAGTTGCTAATGTTGGAATGATACAATTTCGATGGTGTTGCATCGTTTCTACGTTTGCACCGTTCGATTGCAACGAATATTCCTTTCATTTTTCCAAGTCCTTTATTTTCACTATCACGGAAGATCCTTTTATTACAGATTTGGACTGTAGATAATCTACCAAGAGTCAAGATTATTTTTAATCCCTCTGTTTTATTGTCAAGGAAAAATATTTTCTTGCAGATTTAGGCTGTATATCTTTAACAAAGGATCACAATTGTTATTCGAGATTTGCCGCGTGAACCTGCGAAGAAAGATACTCCCTGATAATAGAAATAAAGTAATAATAAAATAAAATAGAATATTCGATGTATTCCAACAATTCAAGAATCAACACCATCGAAAATACAATATTTCGACCGCAACTCTTGCAAATTCTTTACTGAATTGTTTCTTGCGTTTGTCATTTGTAATTGCGTTTTTTTTTTACTCGCCTTGTGAGAAAAATGACAAGAAAAAAATCCTTTACACTCGAAGCTCACAGACGACGAAAAAAAAATGTGAGCCGTTGCAAAAAAAAAAAAGGAAAAGAATTTACACTGCATTCCAACGATGCCAACGACATCGTCACTTTCGACATAACAATTTTGCGATCGAACGAAATTTTAAACGCCAAGGAAAATTCTCAGCCTCGTTATCATCGGTATCCCGCAACTCAGACTCAATTCCCCGAGTGTGTGTGCGATGCGAAGCAGTACCGAGTTTGTCTCAAGATCCTTCGTTCTTGCCATAAAAAAAAAAAAAAAAAAAAAACAACGATCCTCCGCGAAGGTTTCTAACGTATCTTGCTGCCGCTTGTTTGGTCGCAATGCCGCGATCGGTTTCGAGAGACACTACTACATAAAGAGACAAGTACATTGCGCTCGCGAGTCCTATAAATGTTATCCGTGAGATTTCGGGTCTATAGGACCGCAGACGCGACGGAAAGAAGAAAAGCGAAGAGAGAGAGAGAGAGAAAGGAGTGCGTCTGTCCCTGCCCTCGTCCCTGGCGAGAACGACAATGAGCAGTCAATTATCAATAAAACTCTTTTACGAGAGGCGAAAGAGTTCGTTAATCGGATGTTAGTTCAGCCGTAAGTTAAAGTTCTCGACGACGAGACATGTATTTTATCACATATTAATTTGCAAACGGATGATTCGCCATCCTCCAAGGCCCGAGCGATGACGAGCGAGATCGGTCATCATCGTCACTTCCATCCTGCAACTTTTTTCATTTTTGTTTGTTTTTTCTCGTTTTTTTTTGTTTTCTTCTTGTACACTAACGTTGAGGATAGACATTGTTTATACGTCACTCTGCGCGAACATGCCACAAACGTGCTAGTCAAAATTCGATCCATTCGGGAGGATGGTGTTGTCGTGCAAAAGAAAAAAAAAAAAAAAGACACAAGAGGATAAAAATCATTCTAAATACGCTATCAACGTTTCCGTCGTTCTTCGTGGGATGACAGCATCGCGAATACGTTCGTAATTTAAGCATCGACGAAGAAATAAGCTGGAAGGAAACATACGCACCCCCCCCCCCCCCCCCCCCTCCCACCTGTATCTCATTCTTCTTACGTACATTCAGGCAACTAACAAGCGGAAATATCTACATCGCTGTTGTACAACGATGTTAATTTAATTATTTGAGTCATTATTCTTACTCGGTTATTACGCTCTATAATTATTACTCTGTACGTCGAGAGCCAATTATTATATCGATCGTATAGTAACACCCAGCCCGTATGTGTTTTTCGCATATATAATAATAATAATAATAATAATAATAACAATAATAAAAATAATAAAGGATACCCTCTGCGTAAAGTCCAAACGATCTCGATGTTTGTCTTAAATTATTCTATCCCATAATCCCGTAGGTTCGTTTGCGTCTGTTTTGGTCAAGGTCCGCAGTTGTGGCCGGAAGAGGGCGAAATCGCTGATGAAAATGACGGTCAATGAGAGAGGGACAAGACAGACGGAGAGCAAAATAGACGCCCTTTGGACTGACGGATGAAAATTGATAAATTATTGGGATGTTGAATAAGTTCTCGCTGTTTTCCAACAGATTGCGTTACCAGAACTGCTTGCGTGTACTTTTATAAGGAAAGTACTATAAGCAAACTTGAAATTCAGTGTATTTCATTTCATTGAAGTGTAAACAACTATTTTTTTTCATAGTGTTGAGGGGTTACGTGGGTTTCGAAGCCAAACAAAAGCATATTTCCTCTATTTTTTTTTTGAATATAATATATAAATTATTTTATGCAAAATGTTAAGCACATAAAAGAGCAACATTTCAACAATATTGGGAGTAGAAATTAATTCGGTCCGTTTTCAAGAGATGGCTCTGGCTATTATGAATGTTTCATAGTGACAGCTGATTTCGGTGGTTTCAGAGAGGTTAGACATCTGTCAATAACATTCAGTTTATATCGCTTTGAGTTCCATTAAAAACCTTGTTTTTTACTGTGTTGAGTATGTCAAATTTTGTGTTAACTAAGCAGCATTTGCGGGAAGTTTTACTTTTCTGCTTTAATTGGAAGAAAAGTGCAGCTGAAGCGCATCGAATGCTTGTTGAAGTTTATGGTGATGATGCCCCAACTGATAAATCATGTAGGGAATGGTTGCGACGCTTTAAGAACGGTTATTTCAGCGATGAAGACAAGCCTCGCCCTGGACAGCCAAATGAGCCAATGAGTTGCTACAACCTAGCGATTCCATTACGGGCGATCGGTATAGACTACAATTGATTCATTTGAGCCGTGCATTACGAGAAAAACGGCCGGAATACGAGCAAAGACATGACAAAGCTATTCTTCTGCATGACAACGCTCGGCCTCATGTCACAAAAGTCGTAAAGAAATATTTGGAAACTCTCAAATGGGATATTTTACCGCACCCGCCGTATTCTCCGGACATTGCTCCTTCTGATTACTGGTTGTTCCCACGGATGCAGCAGGATTTAGCAGGTCACCGGTTCACTTCTTTATTCAGCCGGTGAGACCTGGTTTCCGGAGACCGGTAAAAAAAAGTGTCCTCGTGGTGGTCAGGATAACTCATGATAGCTTTATCTGAAATTAAAAAACCAATTTTTTTCTGTTAGTAGGTAAGTATAGCTCGTGATTGGGCAAAGGATTTTTTAAAAGATTGAAATTTGAATTTTTGACAGAGTTGTATGCAAAATAGTTCAATTTTTGGTACAATTTACACTACGTATAGCCTTGTAAAATTAGTTGTAATCGAAAAAAAAAACCTTCGTTCAATCACTAGTCAATGCTATTTTGAAGAAGTGTGCAAAATTTCAATAACATCGGTGCATTCGTTTTTGAGAAATCGTGTCCACCGACTTCAAAAATAGTATTTTGAGAAAAATGCGTATACCTGCGTCGCTCCCGGCCGCTCTTTCCCAACGGGGGGAATTCCCAAAGGCTCTCTCTCCTAGACTTTTACTCCGATTGACTCAAAACTTTGGGAGAATATTCTAGACATATTGCAATATTAGATAATAAAATAATAAAAAAATTCAACCCCACGTAACCCCTTAAACATGTCGAATTTTGTGCCAAAAAAGAGTATTTACGGGGAATTTTACTGCACTACTTTATTTGAAAAAAAATCTGCAGCTGAAGCATACAGAATTCTTGTTGAGACTTACGGCGACCATGCTCTGTCGGAAACAACATGCAAAATCTGGATTAGACGCTTAAAAAATAATAATTTTGATGTTGAAGATAAAGAACGCTTTGGCGCACCGAAAAAGTTTGAAGACGAAGATTTGGAGACATTACTTCATGAAGACTCACGTCAGACGCTAGCTGAACTTGCATAATCATTAGGAGTTGAATACACAACAGTTTCGAAACGTTTTAAAGCATTAGGAATGATT
The DNA here is from genome assembly GCA_963932345.1 of Ophion ventricosus. Classification (NCBI taxonomy): domain Eukaryota; kingdom Metazoa; phylum Arthropoda; class Insecta; order Hymenoptera; family Ichneumonidae; genus Ophion; species Ophion ventricosus. The sequence continues at coordinate 3,306,225 of OZ010714.1, read as the reverse complement.
TAAAAGCAAGGACATTGGGTGCCGTTCGAGTTGAAGCCGAGAGACGTCGAACGGCGTCTTTCCACGTGTGAACAGCTGCTTCAACGGCAGAAACGGAAAGGTACGATTACGATACGATTATGCATCGTATCGTGGCTGGCGATGAAAAATGGATACACTACGATAACCCTAAGCGCAGAAAATCATGAGGTAAGCCCGGCCATGCATCAACATCGTCGGCAAAGCCGAATATCCATGGTTCCAAGCTTCTACTTTGCATTTGGTGGGATCAGTTGGGTGTAGTTTATTATAAGCTGCTGAAACCCAATCATACCATCACGGCACAACGCTATCGACTAAAATTGATGCGTTTGAGCCGAGCATTGAAGGAAAAACGGCCGCTATACGAGCAGAGAGACACGACAAAGTGATTTTGCAGCTCGACAACGCTCGGCCACATGTCGTAAAACCGGTGAAAACCTACTTGGAAACGCTTAAATGGGAAGTCCTACCCCACCTGTCGTATTCACCAGACATTACCCCTTCCGATTATCACTTGTTCCGATCGATGGCACATGGTCTGGCTGAGCAGAGCATTCTTATGAAGATGCCAAAAAATGGATCCACTCTTGGATACCCGCAAAAGACCCGTCTTTTTTCCGACGTGGAATTAAAATGCTGCCAGAAAGATGGGAAAAAGGTCGTGGCTAGCGATGACCAATACTTTCAGTGGCATGTTTTTTTTTCACTATTTTTTCGAAAAAAAAGCATTCATTTTCACGAAAAAAAACAGCTAGAACTTATTCAACATCCCAATAATTTCCAATCTTCCGCAACGTCGTGGCATTTTTATGGTCGCGCGGGCGTCGTTGATCTCAGAATTGTTGGAATTTTTTAATTTTTGTTCATTCGATAGTGGTAAGTTGGGGAGGGGCAGGGGGAGGATTTCCAGGGGGGGCCGAACGTTTTACACTCGACATCACGAATATACTTACAACTGCACGGAGTATACGAGGATGGTGTTACGGTGTGGACTAACGGCAAATACGATGACCTACTGAGGGAGAGTACATCCGCGGCTACCATTCCAAAAGCCTGGCGTGCAGCTCCGCACATATGGGCGCGTCCTTCATTTAACCCGAAATTATTATTATTATTATCTTACACTAGCGCAAAGGTAAACGCCTCGCGTTTTTATCGATCGTGAAACACTGAAGGAACAAACGCGGGGCTTTTTTTACACAGCAATACGGAGTTTATGGTGTACTGTGTACGTGAACGCGGTCCAATCACTTCGGGCTCTCGCGATGGTGAACTCAGATGAGTCGCGCCCGCGCGACCTTGGCTTCCTTCCAGCCTAATACCGTTATGTTCCATAAACCGCGTCGATCTACAAATGATTTTTTTTTTCTCGTTGTTGTCGGCAACGAATCTCTTTTCCCGTGTAGAAATGTGACCGAGGATTCCGTACTTTGTGTATAGGGCCCTGGCCAGGCTTGTATTAGCTGATTAACTTGACCGGGCCCTTTTATGAAACAGACCAGGAAGATCATAAAATCGTTTTTCACGGCTTGCATTCTATTTTTGGAAATTACAATGTTCTGGCCGAAATACATTGCGAGCAAGTATACTTTCACGTTATGTATACATGGCCAGAAGATTGACATTTTCTGAAAATCGAGCACGACTTTGAGGCCACATACCACGGTTCGTGCGCGGTACGAGGGTGTATTTTTCGTAATTATTTTCAAGCAAACGATGAAGGGATTTTTTTTTATTAATACTCATAGTCAATATATACATATAGAAGACTGTATACAAATTTTTGTACTCGAATCTAAAATATAGTTTGCGGTGTACGCCGCTTCCAAGAGGACACTCCGACGAAATTGCTGCTCGGCGCTTGACAGCGATTAAGCCATACGGTTCATCTGAAAAATAAAATAAAAATATATTTAGAAACTAGACATGTAGGTTTACAGCATCGCGTAGAGGAATTTCGATATCTAAAAAAAAAATGGCGGACCAACGAATTTTATTTCCGATTTTCATGGAAAATTTTCATCGTTCATAAAAAAAAATAGAAGGAGACCCTTTATAAAAAACATCCCTACGTGGTGCCACAGAGATTGGATTTTCGAACAGTTTAAGACTTGGCGCATGCAAATCGGATGAATAGTTTTTTTAATATGTTGTCAACCAGGTTGAAAAACGTATTTTCGAGAAAAACGCGTTCAAAGTTTTGCTGAAGGATAATTCAACATACAAACTAAATTTTTTGTTTGTCTCTTTTTTTTTTTGTTTCTCACCGTTAGTCAGCTATTCCTGGACTATACAACAGCTCCTCAGCATCCAGAGACTCATCATTTTTTTCATGTTTTGCACGCAGACGACCCTCATGCGTGCTTTTTTCGGCTTCGTGCTCGGCTTCGCATATTCGTTTCTCGTCGATACTTTGACAATATTGGTACAGTGTTTCACCAATTTTTATGTTTAATATCTCCAATACATTTTTGAGGCCAATATGACCATTGTTAAAAAGTATTGAAGCAATATTAGCGGCAGTTTCAACTGTGGGTCTGCCGCTCCACGATGTCTTTGGCGCAAATTTCCATATAACAGAGTTCAAACACTCGTTGTTATTCTGGTGAAAAGCGCTTAAACATCGTTGAAGAAGCTCGTCTTTACTAAGGTCCACGTATATCGGTTTTATTGCCGCACATCTGCCGCTCGGCGCGGTCGTGCGCTTCGAACGGTTTCACATAAAATGCTGTATCTCCGCCAATTTTACAAATTTCTTCAAAAAATTTGGTGAGAGCATTCTTAACAAATGTATCTTTCAGAAAATGAAAAAAAATGACAAAATATTTTTTTTACCGTGGTGTGGGGCCTCAAGGCGGGCAACCACTTTAGGAGACCGAAAATGAGATGATTTTTTGAATTTTTTTTTATTGTGAAAAAAAAATCGGAAATTTCCACAACTATGACAACAATTTATTCATATTTTCATACATCTCTGGTAATTTTTTCAAGTTATTTCATGCATTAATTAAGGTGTAATCCGCTGTGGCCCTTGGCGTGTCCTCATCACCATTGTCGATTTGCAGCAATTGTACAGCTCGCAATTCGCATCTGAAATAGTCCGACAAATTCTTATACATTCTTGAGATGTTTTTTAAGAACATGAACCTAAATTTTGAAAAAAAAATCGGGAATTGAATGTTGGAACGTGTTTGAAAAAAAATGATCGATTTTTAGTATTTTTTTCCCGGCATTTTGCAATAATAAATATGTTTTAAACAATCTAATCTTTTCAACTTTAGGTTCATGTTTTAATAAATTATATTATGTAAACGTGTTCCAAATTTGAAGATGATCCATCAATTAGTTTTTGAGTTATGATTCCCGCAAATTGAAAAAAAATGTCGTTTCGAGAAAAACACGTTTAAAGTTTCACAAACGAAAAACTCAAAGTCAAATGTGTTTAATCAAATGATAAAGTGTCTTACCGATTAATCAGCGATTCCAGCACCATACGGCAGTCCTTCCTCTTCCTCAAATGAGTTGCATGAAGCTTCGTTCAATCACAAGCTATACTTGTCTTCTAACAGAAAAAAATTGGTTTTTTAATTTTAGATATTTCAAATTTCCCAAATTTATGGATGAAATTTTTTTAAAATATTGTCGAAATGTTGCTCTTTTATGTGCTTAATATTTTGAATAAAATAATTTATATATTATATTTTTTTTTAAATAGAGAAAATATACTTTTTTGTTGGCTTCGTAACCCACGTAACTCCTTAATCCGAGCGATAATAATCATTTTTAAAAATCAGTATTATACCGATATACGTATCTTGTTGAACTTATCACCAGAGCAGAAAAAAGTACTCAGTAAGCAAAAACGAGGAGATCAAAAAGAAAGTAAACGCGTAAAGGACGAGGGTCATTTGGCAGAAAATTGACTCTAGGGGAAACGAAGCGAAGAAGTCATCGAATGGAATCTGCGATCTCTATTGAAGCCAAGTTGCAACAACGAAAATTTTCGTAGTAAACGGTCCATTGATGTGTACCAGGCGCGAGAAAGGACCGCGTGTTCACGACAACGGCAATCTTACGGTCCGTGACAGTGAAACGGAGGTTTTTTTTTTTTTTTTCATCTCGCCCGTTCCATCGCCGGAAGAAATGAGTATTGCCGAGCATGGAATATCCTCGAGAAAGGTCGGTTCAGTCATCTTCGAACTTTCATCACGTTTGTATCGCGCTCTTGTGTGCTCGGCTGCTCCTCGAGGACGAGAATCATTTTCCACATTTCTTTTATCAGCTTGATTTCGAGAACATGGCAAAGTTGGCAGTGTCAAAAAATTATTACTCATTCGCACAGTGTTTCGTCATTTTTTTTGCCTTACGAAATGTCGTAATGAGCGATCCGTTGAACGAGAAAATTCGATACGATGCGCTCGAAGCAACCGATCGATGGAATTATCGGGAAAACTCGAAATCTTCGAATAACAATGGGTTTGTTGATGAAGTTTTGAAGAAAATAAAAGAAATAGTACGCTCCTGCAGCCGTCTATATTTACTTAAGGTATTACTGGATGGATATTAAAAAATCGCAAACATTTTTCAAAATTTAAGGAATTATAGTTTTTGATAGAGGACATGAATTATTATAGAATTTTTCGATTTTTTTAGATTTTAGAATTTTTCTAATAGAAGAATACTTGAGTTATTTTAGATTTTTTCACTAAATAATTTAGTAGCTATAAACATATGAATTTAACACGGTCGCTTATGGGAAAACAACTTATGCAGACGTCAATGGTTGCAAAACGAATGGAACTAAATCGCCGTAAATTTGGAAAATATTATATCATCAAGAATTAGGATCAAGCGATTGATTATGCGAAGTTTCAAATAAATCGACTGAGTAATTGTCGAGAAATTAATTAAAGTAATGAGAAGTATCGCCTTTTTTAACGATGAATTAATAGCAATCATTGGAAAAATCAATAGATATTGAGTTTTTGGGTAATTATTGATAATAATAAGACGATCTGAACGTATTAATTAAATGTAAAAATGGAGAAATTTTTTTGTTGGCCAGTTGAAACAGATGTACAGTCACTGACAAAACCATAGTCAAGAACACGCCAATATCGTCGAATTTGACTTAAATTATTATTAAAAATGGAAAATGAACATTTCTAAGTGGCAATTTTTTATAAAATTAGCTATTTGTAAAGTACGAACATGTACGACATGATTTAGACTTGGACGGTCCATCCAGTAATAACTTAATTTAAGAATACATCGAGGAAATATGTACATCCCTTCCGCTTTATGTTTTTCTTTTTCACCGATACATTACTTATCCTTTTTATATCTAAGAAATGCGTTATCGATCATCTCGTATTAGTCGATTACTCGATTATTTTAGAGTGTTGCATAGCCCATTTTTTATCGAGACTTTTGTCGAGGTGTTACACCCCATGAATCATTTTGATCCGATCTAAATCAGCGATACCCAAATGAATCACGCACTTCAATGTGACTGTTTTATTTATTGATTTACTGTCGTCCGTGGATTAATAGAAAAAAAAACCAAAAGCAGTACAAAAACAATTACTTCAGCATTCAGCGAGTATTTGCAAGTAAAATTATTACCGTTACTGTAAAATAATTAATCTCGGAAAAAAAGGAGAAAAGGTTTATGATTCAACGTCGAATTCAAATAAGAGAGATATCGAATTAAAATACAGTAGAATTTATATTACCCGAACCAATTGGGACTGTTATGTAATTGTGCAAATTATGTGAAAGAAAAAAAAATCGATTTTTTCATCATCAACGATAACCTGCTCTTAATATAAGAATATTTTTCGATACTGTACGGAATATTTTCTAAATAGGCAACGTGATTGCTTTTCAATTAAATATTACAATAGCGGGCGTAAATAAAAAGTTACAAAACTCCAATGGGTAATGCGATACGCGATTGACGAGTTTTGAAAATGGTTTCACATAATCGACATTACCAAAGAGAGTATCGGTAAAAACCAATTAACACATCAATTCCACCCTCGATTGTATATATTAGTATTTTTTTTTATCGACGAGCCCGCAATTAAAAAAAAGCGTCGATAGGCCAGAGCCTCATGACAGATTACTGGAAGGAGCGCCAAAGTTATCCACAAGTTCAGGAATCGGTTCGAATGATGGACCCAGAAGAATTCCTCCAAGGCAGTACGGATTGGCAAGATTTTCGCCGCGTGCACCGCGAAATCGCGAGTTTTCATTTACCAGTTTCCTCGAGACGATGCTCGACGTCGTTACCGGTGGCCTCAGTTCGATCGTCAACAATGTTGTTGGCAGTGACCCGAAGAGCAGACGGCCCCGTGTCAATCGTGTCAGCTACAAGGGTCATCAATTGATCAGGATAACTCCTGCCACGAAAGCTCAGTTTAAGGATCTCGTGGAGCTGAGGGACTCCGAAGCTGAAGAAGTTCGGTTTTGGACTCCGTTGTCGAGCAACAAGTGAGTCAACAAAGGATTCTTTCACGGTGCATATACAATAGGGTGATAAACAAAATCGACCATTTTTTCTTAGTTCTCCTATTCAGTAGTTGAATTACACTAACAGGAAATTTTTTTGAATATTAACTAGATGCGACCATTTGATTTTTTTAAATTTGTATTAATTACATTTTTTATGAAATCAAATTTTTTTTAAAATGCATTCCATTGTTAAAATGATTTATTTTAAGAGGTTAAATGGGTTTCGAAGCGAAAAAAAGCATATTTTGTCTAAAAAAAAATATAATATATAAATTATTTTATTCAAAATGTTAAGCACATAAAAGTGCAACATTTCGACAATATTTTGATAAAAAATTTCATGAAAAAAATTGGGAAATTCAGCCGGTGGGACCTGGTCTCCGGACACCCCTCAAAAAAAAGTGTCCTCGTGGTGGTCAGGATAACTCATGATAGCTTTATCTGAAATTAAAAAACCAATTTTTTTCTGTCAGTAGATAAGTATAACTCGTGATTGAACGGAGGATTTTAAAAAAAATTGAATTTTGAATTTTTGGCAGAGTTGTATGCAAAATAGTTCAATTTTTGGTACAATTTACACTACGTACAGCCTTGTAAAATTAGTTGTAATCGAAAAAAAACCTTCGTTCAATCACTAGTCAATGCTATTTTGAAGTGTGCAAAATTTCAATAAGATCGGTGCTTTATTCGGTGCTAATATTCATTTATTCAAAACAAGATCTATTTAATATCGTCTAATAACTAAATATTTTATTTATTCCTAATAAATCTGTAATTTGGTTTCATCTGGTGGTATAAGACAAAAGAGACAAACGCAAAAATGGTACACGTTTCAGTCTCTCAGAAATCTCATGGCTTCGTTTTCATTAGAAGACTGTTGTAACATTCTGCAGTCGAGGAAAATAGTTAGTCTTTCTATACATTTTTCTATACCTTTCGTTTTTTTCTCCAAATAACAGCCTTGTTAGTGAAAAAGAAGACAAATAATTCAACTTTTTTTCACCGCACTTTTATGTCATGAAGCTATATTTTTTTTGTATTCGTGCAATATTTCTTGTTTTATCTTTATTTAATGAATTTTAATGTAATTTTTATTTATTTAATTTGAATATATTTAATATTTAAAAAGAATAGCTTGAATAAATATAAAAAAAAAACATTTAAAACAAATAGGGCCGTAGTAGGACGCGGGACAAGGAAAAAACATTTCATTTAAATAGATCCTATTGAAATTAAATTTTTTTGGCAGTATGAATATGAGCCCGTAATAAATATTTAGACGTTTCTCATTACGATCTATTATTTTCCATGCTAATAACATGGAGAAAACTTTGCCTGCTACTTTTAAATTTTATAACTCACCAATGGATAAACGTATAACAAGGCCAAAAAAAAATCTTATGCGAAATTTAACGCTCTATAAAAAAGGTCTCTTATCGTTTTATGATAAACCTACTGTTTCAGAAGTTATTCAATGTTAAAGTTGAATTTACTCAAAATTTGAATTTATTGAATTATTTGAATTTATTTGAAAAATTGTTGAATTTATTGAATAAAGTTGAATTTATTCAAAATTTGTTCACTTTTCCGACGATACTATCAGACTTATCACAAAATATCATAGTGCCTTGTTTGTGGATCATTTCATTTTCTATAAAATCACGTAATTGAATAATCAAAAAATTCAATAGTTTAATAGTCGAAGGCTTTACAAATTCATTCTTTAGAGTAAAGTTGATATTTGCGTGAAATTAATTGTTATATCAACCAAAAATATTAATAAAAAGACGTCAATTTTCAAAGGGTTACTTCTCAATGTTTACCGTTGACAAAAATTCCAAAACCCATAAGTATTTTTTTTCGTTTTTCAATGATTTTTTTTATAAAACAGAAAATGTCTTCCTTTTAAATATAAAAGTTATGAAAACAATTGATATATTTTATTCCACTCGGTACGATAATGGACGTTTTACGTACGCTTCGCGTGCGTAAAATCCCTATTTTCACACCGCGTACAATAAAATTTCGTATAATACTCGACGAAAAAACTTTTTCTAACCTCGTGTGATTGCAATACTCGTTAGAAAACGTTTTTTCGACCTCGTGTCGTAATGTACTATCTTTAATTCGGTACAATCTGGAAAACGTCGACGATCTTCTTGCACTACTTGTAAAATATATTGCAGTTATCCCTCGTTCCTCGTTAAACAATTATTATATTCTTCTATTAATGCAATACCAGACTCTGCAACGCCATTTACCATCCTCAAATTTCTAAAAAAAAAAAGTTCGAAATTTTCCTTATAACTTTCGCGATAGACCACAATGATACAAAAAAAAGGTCCTACGACCTTTTGTGATAAGTGTGACATTTTCGACGGAAAAGTGAAAAAAAAATCTTGTAATTTACTATAAATTCAACTTTAACATTAAATAACTTTCGAAAGAGTAGATTTATCATAAAACGATAATAGACTTCTTTTATAGAGCGTTCAATTTCCTACGAAAATATAGCTTGTCCATTGTTGTACGTTTACCCATTGGCGAGTTTAAAAAAATCAAAAGTAGCAAGCAAATTTTGCTCCATGTTATTGGCAGGAAAAAATAGAAAATCGCAAAGAGTACAAAAGATCGTAGAACATGCATGGAAATGATTTGGATAATATTTGAGGATATTGATACGAGACATCTAGATTTTTCCTTTGGACATGTATTTTCGGGCTGCCTTGTATTACGATTAGCCTTTTCGAAAAATATGAAAATTGTTATCTTCGCGACGCAGGTCGACAGACATTCTCGTCTCACCGGACATAATATCCGACGTGAAGGAATTCTTGCGAGAAAAGGATGTCGAATTTACAGTTTTGATCCCCGATCTCCAGGTATGAAATCGATCAGCAAATCGAATCCGTCGATCTGGCTGGTAGATAAAAAAAAAAAATAGTTTGAATTGAAACTTGATTTATCTTTCCAATTGCGCGCTATGAAGAAAACTATAGCATATCAAAATCCAAAGATGTCCAAAGAGCAGCGTGACGATCTTCTCAATAATCAAGGACACCCGATGACTTGGAAACGTTATCATCGTTTTGGCGGTAACATTATTTTATAAACACGCACGCAAACACAACTTTTCATTGCCATCTTTATCGCAATATATGCTCAATGGTTCTTTTTTTTTTTTTTTCTTTCCATTTCGATGTTTTCAGAGATACTAAAGTACCTCGAGTACTTGGCTTTTCGTTATCCCCAATTGGTCGAATTGTTAACTATCGGCCATAGTTTCGAAGGCCAACCACTCAAAGTCGTTAAAGTTTCGACGGGGCCGACGAAAGACGGAACGACGAAGCCAACGCTCTGGATCGATGCAGGTATGCACATATCTTCTATCTTCTTCTATATATTATTTTTTATATATTATTATTATTATTTTGATTATATTTTATATATATATACAGAGTGTATGGCACATGGATCGACACAATTTGGGGGGGGGGGGGGGGTGATTTGCTAATTTTTTCACCCCTCGTGTCACGGTAATTGAGATATGATTTTTTTTCGTTTTTTTTTTAATTACCCAAAATTTCGCCTTTAAATCGTCATAACTTTTTTGTTTGTAGTTGTAATAGCTCGAAATAACTTTTGTTGTGTTCTGCAATATTTGTTTATTATAAATAAATCATTATTTGATACAATTGGTTTCAAGAAAATGACTCATGAGCTTCCAAAGTCTTAAAAATGTGTAAATGTTTGAAAAATGTCAACTTCTAAATTCATTATAAAAAAAAAACTAAAAGCTATTTCGAACTTGAGCTTTGTTTTAAAAAGTTCTCTACTCTATACCCTTTCCAACGGTATACTACATGTCATAGAAATCATTCGTTATGTGGTCAGAATAAGAGATACTAGTTTTCCAGGGTCAGGGGTTAAGAAAAGACTTTTTATGTTTCCGATGTTTTTATTAAATTTGAGGTATAAATTTTGCTCAAGTTGACCTCCTTTATTCCGTATGCATGCAACAAAAGTTATTTCGTGCTATGACAATCACAAATAAAAAATTTATGACGATTTAAAGGCGAAAATACGGATAATAAAAAAAAATTTAATCATATCTCAATCACCGTGACACTTAGGACATAGGGTCTAAGGGTGAAAATACTAACAAATGACCCCTCCCCCCCAATCTGTCAAAAAATTGTGTTGGTCCATGCGCCAAACACCCTGTATATATATATATATATATATATATATATACCACTGACTTACTGATCTATTAATCACGAAATCTCAGAAACTATAAAGCCTTTAAACTTGAAATTTGGCAGGTCATTTTTTATAAGGTGTAGACATCCGCTAAAAATTTTACGAAAGGGACGAATTAAGGGGGCGAAATGGGGGGTGGAAGTTTGTATGGAAAATTGTATTCCTTGCGTATAGCAACTTCAAGCTTGGACGATATGTTCCTTAAAGGGCGTAGGAGTACACTAAGAAAGGATTTTTCGAAATTCAAACCCTAAGAGGATGAAACGATGTGTAAAAGTTTGTATGGAAAATTATAGTCCTTGCGTGTATCAACTTGAAACTCGGTATAAATATTCTTGAAAATAAATAATAAAACGCATATTTTCGGATTTTTCAAAACACCTCCTAATGCCGGGTGCAACTTCTAATGAAGTTTCTACGGGCCAAATTTTAGGCGGACGAAGCGGCGGGCGGAAGCTAGTATATATATACACTGCCGGCCAAAAGTTTGGATGAACTAGTCGAAATTTCTTACCGCACTAAAAGTTAAATAGCGGACTCAAAAATGAAGATAATTTCATTTCCCAAGTGGCGTTTTAAAGAGGATAAGTTTGCCTTTATTTTGCTTTTTTTTAAATCAAATTCTCTACAATTTTTTTTCGCCCTGGTACGCACTTTTAAACATGGCTATTTTTCGGCTATTTCTTACCATAGAAAATTAACTGCAAAGTTTGTGGAAATTTTTTTCCTTGAGTTTTTTCATGGTAAACTTAAAAAGGTTATCAAAACCTACATTTTTTGTTTTTTTAAAAGTCTCGTACGATTTCTTTACGCCTCGGTATTGCATTTTTAGCTAAAAAAGGACATGTTTTAGAAAAAAAAGGGGTCATCGAAGAATAGAGCGTTTCAGAGGAAATGTCAAAAGGGTAAAAAGTTGCATGGATTCACACTGGAGTGGCTAGAATTTTTTCAGAATTTTTTTGGAGATTTTTTTTTTTACGATTTTGGGTTGGAACTTCGATGTGTGGAGAGGCTCCACTTGGGAATGATGGCATCTAGGACAATATATTGAGAAACAAAATTTGCTTACATTTTCATTTTTAATTAACTAGAATTATTTTAGAATTTTTATTTTCTATTTTTTTATCGTATTTTTTTTCATTTTTATTTTAAAAAATAAAAAAAAACATCTAGAAAAATTGTAGTTAACAGAAAATGAAAATGTAAACAAATTTCCTCTCTTAATATATTATCCTAGACCCCATAATTCCCAAGTGAAGCCTCTCCACTCATCAAAGTTCCAACCAAAAATGGTAAAAAAAAAATGTTCCAAAAAAATTCTGAAAAAATTCTAGCCACTCCATTGTGAACCCATCCAACTTTTTACCCTTTTGACATTTCTTCTGAAACCCCATAATTCTTTGATGACGCCTTTTTCTCAAACATGTCTTTTTTAGCTAAAAATGCAATACTGGAGCGAAAAAAAATCGTAAGAGACTTTATAAAAAACAAAAATCTAAGTTTTGATATCCTTTTTGAGTTTACCATGGAAAATTTTTCACAAGCCTTGCAGTTAATTTTCGACGGCCAAAAAATAGCCGAAAAATGGCCTCGTTCAAAACTGCGGACCGGGGCGAAAAAAAATCGTAGAGAATTTTCTAAAAAAATGCAAAATAAAGGTAAACCTATCCTCTTTAAAACGCCACTTGGGAAATTTAATTATCTTTATTTTTGAGTCCGCTATCTAACTTTTAGTGCGGTAAGAAATTTCGACTAGTGTATCCAAACTTTTGGCCGGGAGTGTACATATATATTTGTTGAAATGAATTTTGGTCAAAGACCGAGTAAACTCGATGAAGTCCCCGTGCGGAAATAGTTAGGTTGGAGCTTCGGACCCACTCTCATCAACGCGTTGCCTAACTTTATATCACGAGAATATAATCATTAACATAAAAAAATGCGTCGTGAAAGAAAATAAGTAGCGCGTGTTACGATTTCAAAGAATCCCGCCAACGAGGCTGCCATGTATACCGAGCAACGAACCAGAAAAAAAAACCAGAGCAACGATGAGCCCCGTCGACTCGGAAATACCGTTAGTCGGCTTGTCACGAAAAAAGAGCCACCCGCCCGCTTCATCATCCGCTCATCTTCATTTTTACTGTTTCACGCAGTCGGGCCTCAAAAATGAGAATTTGTCGAAAATTCGGTCAAAGTAAAATCGTCAACCATCATATCCGCTTCACTTGCTCATCATTTTTCCATCGTGAGCAAGAATAAGGAACGAGGGAGAGGGCCAAATGACGATAGGACAATGTCAGCGGGTGTAAGAAATTCTGTTGCAATGAAATGAGAAACTTCTTTCTGACAATTGCAGGTATGCATGCACGGGAATGGATAGGTACAGCCGTGGCGACTTATATACTGAGTCAATTAGTGGAGAAGAATAACACGTATTCGAAACTGCTCGAGACGAGCGACTGGATGATCTTGCCGGTCGTCAATCCGGACGGCTACGAATTCAGTCATACGAGCGATCGACTTTGGCGCAAAACTCGTAGCAGCCACGCTGATAACGATAACGAAGCAAGGTATTGTATATATATACAGGACGGATCAATAACCATTAGCACCTTGGATATCTTCGAAACTTTCACAGAAATATTTGCTGAAATGAAATTGCACATTACGAAAGGGGCCATCCGATAGCGATAACAGTTTTTTTGCAGGTGGAGGTACTTCGGACATTTGAAGGTCAACGCCATTTTTTTAAATGGATCGGTATGTTTTTATTTTCTGTATCATGAAAGAGGAGCTTAAAACGAGTTCAACGACCTATAACATAAGGTCATTGAAGGTCATAGAAAGTACAGAAAGGCGATAATACTTACAGTTTCGGTAGTAAATAAAATTACTACGTTTATAGTAAGTGTTCAAAATGACGACCATCAGTATCAATGCAACATTGGATTCTTTTTTCGATTGATTGACTTGCAAGTTTTACAGCGTCAGAACTTATTGATGCACAGGCTGTAATAATTCTTTGTTGCATGTCGTCAAGTGTAGTTGGTACTTCTTTGTACACTTTATCTTTCAATGTTCCCTTTCAATTTATTTATCTTTCACTCTTTCACTTTATCTTTCGATCTTTCAATGAAATGTGTAAACGTACGTAATAACGTACGCATTGGTATTGATGGTCGTCATTTCGAACACTTACTATAAACGTAGTAATTTTATTTACTACCGAAACTGTAAGTATTATCGCCTTTCTGTACTTTCTATGACCTTCAATGACCTTATGTTATAGATCGTTGAACTCGTTTTAAGCTCCTCTATCATGATACAGAAAAAAAAAACATACCGATTCATTTTAAAAAATGGAGTTGACCTTCAAATGTCCGAAGTACCTCCATCTGCAAAAAAACTATTATCGCTATCGGATGGCCCCTTTCGTACTGTGCAATTTCATTTCAGCAAATATTTCTGTGAACCTTATAGTTTCGAAGATATCCAAGGTGCTAATAGTTATTGATCCAGCCTGTATATATATTGTGGAGAAGATAATGATCTACCTGATTTGAGATACACATCGAAGCGGTAGTTTACGAGCTTGTTTATTAAACGTTAATTTTACCTCGTAAACGTGTGGAAAATTGAGTTGGAACTTTGATCGAGCAATCAACCGGACATACATCTGTGTCATAGGGATTTGATAAGGATACCACACGTAAGGGGTCCACATTAGAATTGGTTGAGATCGTCTTGTGCAAAACGCACAAGATCCCGGATTCTATCGACATCCCGTGAAGAAATATTGTCATGGATACAGTCCGATTCGGACTAGGATCCTGGTTTCTCAATCGGAATCCAGTCGCACATTGGATCGGGTCCGGGAGCTAAATGTAACGCTCGCAAATCGGATTTTAGCCAGGATCCTAATCCGGTACTATTAAGGACTCCAGTCAGTATCCAAATAGAAACTTTGCATAGGATCCAGTCTAGAAACCCGAACTTCTAGAACAAGATCTAGTTCGATAACGAATCGGATCCAAGGGATGAATGTAAAAATCACTACGAGATACCGATCCGTATCAGCTGAAGACGCTGGACGTTTTCTGAAATCATTTATTCAAGGATCTGAAAGAGATTAGGTAAAAATTCGTGCTAAACAATAACTGTCAAAACTTATATATTTTAATAACAGAATTTCGAACAAAATTCTTTACATTTAATTAAAAAATTGCGAAAAAACAAGATATAGACCTTGAAAGACTTATATTTCTTGGAGAAAAGTGATATAGGTTATTTATTCTAAGTAATTATATTTAAGTTAAATGAAGATCGTTTGAACTAAGAAAAATGTATTTAATACGTATTTGAAATACGTATTTCAAATTCTTGCCACCATGTCTCCGCCTTGTGCTACGTAATTGGCGCCATCTGAATTCCGATGAGGATACCCCTTCTAGGGAATCCGTATCATATCCCGATCGGAACTTAAGTATCCCTAAGAAATTTCTACACGGGATTTTCATCGGTTCTTGAAGATGAAGGCCTTCCGCTGCGTGGTTCATCTTCAACTCTCTTCCTTCTGAAGACTTTCTGCTTTCTGAAAATGCCTTAAGGATGGACCGTCGGTCAAAAAGTTAGTCCAAAATGGGCGAATCGTGGATTTACAAATCTAGATCATGTCGTATATGTTTAGCCTTACAAATAGCTAATTTAATAATACGTTAACACTTAGAAATGTTAATTTTCCACTCTTAATAATAATCAAAGTTAAATTCGACGATATTGGCGTGTGCTTGACTGAAGTTTTGTCAGAGACTGTACATCGGTTTCAATTGTCAAACAAAAAAAAATCCAATTTTGAAATTTGATTAATACGTTCAGATCAGCTAATTATTATCAATAATTACCCAAAAACTCAATATATATTGAGTTTTCCAATAATTGCTATTAATTCATCGTTAAAAAAGGCGATACTCCACATTACTTAAATTAGTTTCTCGACAATTACTCAGTCGATTTATTTGAAACTTAGCATAATCAATCGCTCGATCCTAAATCATGATGATATAATATTTTTCGAATTTACGGCGACTTAGTTTCATTCGTTTTCCAACCATTAACGTCTGCAGAAGCTGTTTTCCCATAAGCGATTGTCTTAAATTCATATAACTACTAAATTATTTCGTGAAAAATTCTGAAATAATTCACGTATTATTATTCTATCAAGAACTAACATTCCTCAAAATTTCAAGAATTTTGGCGATTTTCTTAATATCCATCCAGTAATACCTTAAACCACTGAAAAACCTGGGCCATTGACAAAACACTGGCTCCGTAGGCCTGCTAAAGTTTTGCAAAAGTTTCCGTTGCACTGTGCTCAAGTCTGAAGTAAAACCCGATAGCACACCGTTGCTCGAAATTGATGTCATATATTTTTAGAAAACATTCGAAAAAACTGTTTCACGAAAAAAAATCGCTACGGACAACCAAATATGACTCTAGCGAGTTCAAATTAGTACTGAAGGCGTATAACATATTCACCTACTGCCCCTCCAGGTACCGCGTCCCAAGTGTTGCCAGATCGAACGCAACGTTGCCAGTCTCATTAAGGCCTTAGGCCACTCTAGGATTTTCCAAAAAACGTTTTTTTGTTTGTTAAAAATATACCTTAGTACCTATAAAATTATATTCCAAAAGATTATGGGTGTGAAAAATCTCTAAGTATTCGATTTTCGAATTCTATCGCAACCCCTCTTGATTCATGCCGTGACTTTCTACTAACTTTAAACGCGTGTTTCTCAAAACTACATTTTTCAAGTCTGCCGGACTCATAACTCAAACAAATTTCAACCGATTCACTTGAAATTTTAACTGTTTATTTAGAATTACATTTTCTGAAGCACTACGTAGGATTTTTTAAATTATATTGCATATTTCCTTTTTTATAAACAATTTCCTGACGATTTTCTCATGGCATTTTATACTTTTTGTTTTAGAAATGCGCCATTTGGACAAAAAACAATATATCAAAAAATCCTACGTACTTCTATAGCCATTCTTATATAAAATCGAAAAAACTTTAGTGTCTCGTCATAACTCAAAAATTATAAGTGCTGTTGATCCGGCCGTTGACCTTCCAGAAATAAAGGCGTCATCGAAATAATGCTGCATAGTCGGCATTTTGACATGTATCGCTGTGAAAAAATAATTTTGTATAGTCAATTACGTGTATAATAAAATCCCTATTTTGTAATTCCGATTTATTTTATGGTTGCGCTGAAAAAAAATCACAAAATATGCCCTTTTTTGGCCTCTAGAGTGGCCTAAGGCCTTAATTCATTTACACACCTCGTATATTTTATTTTTGGGTTTGAGTTCGTTTCTCAACTAATATTCCCACGCGTAGCAATGATCGCGAGCAGTAGAGGCGACAGCTTGGCGCATATTTGAAAAAAGAAATACTGTCGGGTATGAAGATATTTTGTCATCGTTTGAACTTTCATCATCAGATATACACCAGCCGGATTGTTTCACATGGTGTCACATTATACGAAGTGGCTGTGGGCGCAATGCGACGGTGTTGATCCCAATAGAAATTTTGGTTACCACTGGGGCGAGAAGAGGGAGGGCGGTACGAGCGGCGATCCTTGTCACGAAACTTATGCAGGACCTCACGCATTTTCCGAACCCGAGACAAAAGCGATGTCCGACTTTATCATGGAAAATCGCGAAAATATCAGGTAGCTCATATTTATTCCATTTGATTATTGCATATTTATTAATTGCATTTCTTTTTTCTTTTTCTTGGCGAATCCTAAGATTATATTTGACGCTGCACTCGTACTCTCAAATGTGGCTCGTCCCATGGGGCCACACGCGAAATCGACCGGACGATTATGCGGAGCTTGCAAACGTCGCGAGAAAAGCGGCAAAAGCGATGGCGAAGGTTCACGGTACGAGTTACAAAGTTGGACCATCGGCAGAATTGTTGTATCCTACCTCAGGTATGATATATCGGGAGTACCATGGAATTTGAGTTCATTTAATCCGAAAGATGCAAAAAGTAAATTTAGGCAAGGTTGCCGTCGAGAGGCATGAAAAATGCATGAACTTCGGTAATTTTTATATACATATATATAAATTAAATACTTATGGAAATGGGTTTCAACGTGTTTTAATCTTCTGTCAATGGAGAGTCAATTCCAATTTTATTTATTTTAAAAAAATCCAAAATTCCGGCTCCAACTTCCGTCAAATGAAGCCATGCACGACGTTTTTTTTTATCTGCGCGGGGGGGGGGGGGGGGGGGGGCTCCACACACTGACAGAAAAATTCTTTTGATATTAACTAGATGCGTCTATTTGATTTTTTTTTATTTGAATTAACTAGATTTTTCGTTAAATCAAATTTTTCCTATTGCATTCCATTGTTAAAATTATTTATTTTAAATACATTTATTTATTCAAATCAAGATCTATTTAATATCGTCTAATAACTAAATATTTTATTTATTCCTAATAAAATCTGTGATTTGGTTTCATCTGGTAGTACAAGACAAAAGAAACAGACGGAAAAATCGTACACGATTCAGTCTATCAAAAATCTCATGGATTTGTTTACATTAGAAGACCTGTTGTAAAATGCTGCAGTTGAAGAAAAGGGTTATTCTTTCTATACATAAATTAATCTTTCTATACATAAATAGTTATTATTATTATTCTTTTTAAATTATTAAAAATTTAATTTTAAATTTAAATTTAAATTTAAGATTTAAATTTAGATATCAAATTAAGTTATGCTTGTTAAATCATTCTTTCTATACATAAATAGTCGCGCCTGTTAATAAAAGGCACGACGATACCTTTCCTTTTTTCTGCATAATTGTCGAGAAATTGATGAATTAATATAACATATGAATTTAACAGCTTTTGCAGACGTTAATGGTTGCAAAACGAAAGGAATTAAATCGCCGTAAATTCTGAAAATATTATATCTTCAAGATTTAGGATCAAGCGATTGATTATGCTAAGTTTCAAATACCAGGTGTACAAGTATGAAATGCGGTTTTTTTTTCTAAAAAAAAACACATTAAATTCGGAAGAATGATAAAAAGTGCTTTATTCAAAGTATGCTCCATCGCCTGTTATACATTTTTCCCATCTTTCGGGCAATTTGTGAATACCACGCCAGTAAAAATCTTCCCCTTTTGCTGCGAACCATTCATCGAGCCATTTTTTCACATCTTCGTACGAACCAAAGCGCTGCTCAGCAAGTGCGTGACCCATCGATGCAAACAAGTGGTAATCGGAAGGAGCCAAGTCTGGTGAGTAAGCCGCATGGGGAGAACTTCCCAGTTGAGTGCTTCCAGCGTGTCGCGAACCGGTTTTGCCGTACGTGATGGAGCATTGTCATGAAGAAAAATGACTTTGTGTTGCCTCTTTCGGTATTCTGGCCTTTTATCAAGCAGCGAACGGTTCGAATCGATCAATTGTCGTTGGTAACGTTTAGATTAACCGTTTCCCCAGGTTTTAACAGCTCATAATAGACCACGCCCCTCTGGTCCCACCAAACACAGAGCATCGTCTTTCTGCAAAAGCGATTCGGTCTTGCGGTCGATGTGGATGGTGCGCCTGGGTCTACCCGTGATTTTTTGCGCTTGGGATTCTCAAAATAATTCCACTTTTCATCCCCTGTAACTATACGATGCAAAAACGACTTCCTTTTGTACCGAGCGAGCAAACTGTCACATGTGTTTTTGCGCTTTTTCATTTGCCTGTCGTTCAACTCGTGTGGTACCCATCTACCGGTCTTCTGAATCTTTCCTATCTCTCATAGCCGATTGGAAACAGCTTGTTGACTAACGGACAATTGCTCGGCGAGTTGTTTTTGTGTTTGCGAATCATCTTCGTCCAACAATGCTTGCAATTCCATATTCTTCGGATTTTTTTGGCGGTTTTCCATGTTCCTTGTCTGCAACATCGAAGTCACCACTTTTGAAACGCCGAAACCATCGTTCACTCGTACCTTGCGATGGAGCATGTTCACCATAAGCTTCTCGAAGTAATCGGTATGATTCAGCAGCAGTTTTCTTCAAATGAAAACAAAAAATTAATGCTGTCCCCGAATGCTCTTTTTTCGGTATATATTTCGACATATTGAACACAACAACACAACACTATGCACACACTTTTCCAATTTATCACTCGTGCGCGTCTGACACTTGTTGATGGCACAACAAAATGGCGCAGTGTCAAATCTTTATAGCACAAATAGCATTGGTGCACCGTCTGTTCTCTGAAATCCGCATTTCATACTTGTACACCTGGTAAATTGACTGAGTAATTATCGATAAATTAATTAAAGTAATGAGGAGTATCGCCTTTTTTAACGATGAATTAAGAGCAATCACTGAAAAACTCAATATATATTGAGTTTTTGGCTAATTATTGATAATAATAAGATAATCTAAATGTATAAATTAAATTTAAAAATTGAGAAATTTTTTTCTTGGACATTTAAAACAGATGTACAGTCACTGACAAAACCTTAGTCAAGCACACGCCAATATCGTCGAATTTGACTTCAATTATTATTAAAAGTGGAAAATTAACATTTCTAAGTGTTAATTTATTATTAAATTAGCTATTTACAAGCTATTTACATTTACGACATGATCGAGACTTGTAAATCCCTCGATTCGCCCATTTTGAAAAAAACTTTTTGCCCGGCGGTTCATCCAGTAATACCTTAAATAGATCAAATGTTCGAAATATCCTTTGTTCGACAATAACTCGCACACTCGATAATTATCATAATACTTATCGTTACAGTGCCCCTCAAAAGTTTCGGAATATTCTCGAATTTTTAATCGGCAGAAAAAGCTTGATATTTCGGTCAGATAAAAGCGCAAAGAAATGTTTGAAGCGACATTTGGAAGTTGGAAAAACAACGTTGTGAGTTTGTTTGATGCTTTCCTTTTGACATTAGCGTAAGACTACAAGAGTCGAAAAATCGCGTAAAGTGTTCCAAAACTTTTGCGGAATAATGTACATAAATGAGTACGGATATTGAAATGGTTTCGTAACACTGATTATCAAGGTGCATCGGACGATTGGGCGAAAGGCGTAGCGGGCATTAAGTACTCTTACACACTGGAGCTCCGGGATCGTGGAACTTATGGATTTTTATTACCTGCGACGCAAATAATACCTACAGCGAGGGAAACGTGGGCGGGAATTCGTACCCTCGCACGTTTGGCCACCAGAGCAGCCGACACCTGACGCAACGTTCAACCATTCGCAATTATTGCTACGCAATTTGCGCAATAAAAACGCTCGCGAAAGTTATTCGAATCAACGATTTGTCAAGGCTTCGTTTCCATCTGTTTCGACGTTTCTCTTTTCTTCTACTCGAACTCGCGAAATATTTTACGAAAGATTTCAAGCGATCGAACGGGGACGTAAAAATCCTCGGACATACTTTTAGTCAACAGAAAAAGGTCCAAACAAATTAAAAAAAAAGGGTAAACTATTTACAAACGTAATTAAAGGACCATTCCAGTGTGACTGGCTTGAAAATTGTTGATTTTCATGATTTCTTTTTTCTATAAAATTTGATAATCAGTCCGATTTTTTTTTGTTTATTCAAATAATTTATGTTGTACATGAAAATATTTTTGAATGTTTTAGTTTTATTTTTTATATAATTTGGCCACTGCAAAATGATGCCTAAAAAAAACAGCGCCTGCGGCGGAAATTCCTACTCCTTCAAAAATTGTCTGGAAGAAAAAAACCAAAAAGATTATTGATCAGTAGGCAAAACTGTCGAGGGGTAGGGAGGATTTTTTTTTTCGATCAGAATTTACCAAAATGATGGCCATTTCAAAATTAAGTGTCAAATTGGGCCTTTTTCAACAGGTTTTCGTTCAAAAAAAAGTCAAATTTCCAAATAAAAAACAACGCTTCCGTACGACGTTAAGAAAGGGCGCGAAGAATATTGTGGCAAAATTTCAGACGGATAGCTTGAAAACTCTTCGTTTAAAATCTTGCACCGTTTTGAACGACGTTTCGAAAAAAAAACCGCGGCTGGCGAAAAACACGCTCACGCAGCTGGTCGAATCCCCTTTTCTAAGAAAGGCTTTAGCGACCAAAATAATTCGAATTTCGAGACGAAAATTCAACGGCATATTTATGAAAGTTCATATTTTTGGATAAAGAAAGAAAAATCATTTTAAAAAAATTTTACACCGGAATGGTCCCTCAAGAATGTTCAAGATACATATCACATCCTCTGACTCAATGCCGCGGTGTGTGAATTCGTTTATTTTCGCGATTGAACGACTCTCGAATGGATATATTCGAAAGTCTGACTAATCTAGATATACTAGTTTCGATAAGTGTTGTGAATTGACGACCGGAGAAAAAAAAAAACTCGATATCAGATTCTGATGGAATTCGATAAAACAAAACGAGCCGATCTCAAGTGTATGAGGTGTATTAAGGAGAACGTTTCACCGATTCACGTAAAAGGATACTCATTTTTTTGCCTAAATTCGGATACCTCCGAACAATGTTTCCGCTTCAAAATTCCAATGAATATCATTGTATCGATTTTAAGACAAAAAATATTAAAATCTAAGCAATTCAGCACAATTTCTTACGATAAATCTTTTTGAAAATCTAAAACGAAAGATAAAAAAAAATATTGCAGATTAGTTTTTCAGCTTGAATTTAAGTTGGTAGGGCTTGAAAGCGATGCTGAGTAAATGAT
Organism: Ophion ventricosus; assembly: GCA_963932345.1. NCBI lineage: Eukaryota > Metazoa > Arthropoda > Insecta > Hymenoptera > Ichneumonidae > Ophion > Ophion ventricosus. Next base: position 3,283,665 of record OZ010714.1, on the reverse strand, counting down.
GTAATGGAAATATCAATGTTGAAATCCAAAGGGCCGTATTATCGTCTGAAAAAAATAATTAGAGTACTCTTTATAAGCTAAAACGATCGACGTTCCTTAATTATCGTTTCACGTGTACATAGATATACACAATGGTTTGTAGTTGTAAGCTTTTCCTAGTAATAACAGAAGAAACGCCGTGTTCTTCTCCACGCAATGTACTCGTAAGCAAATTATTGTATTTATTTGTTATTTATTTGTACAGCGAATTGTATGAGATCCACTACGGGAAGCTATATCATGGAAATATATGATTTGTGCCGAGCTTCAAATTTTACTTTTGTCTCGTCGTTCTTTTGCAATAAGAAGTGGTATGATAAAGCGAAATGATGAAGAATGATTTTTTTAGCTTCGCAAAGGCCCTGGTTTTGAAGCCTCGTACAAAGTCTAAAGGTCACGTGCACTTTTCAGTTCACCTATAATTTTTGAGCTACGATGAGACACTAAAGTTTTTTTCGATTATATATAAGAATAGCTATAGAAGTACGTCGGATTTTTTTTGATATATTGTTTTTTGTCAAAATGACGCATTTCTAAAACAAAAAGTATAAAATGCCATGAGAAAGTCGTCAGAAAATTGTTTATAAAAAAGGAACTATGCAATATATTTTAATAAATCCTACGTAGTGCTTCAGAAAATATAATTCTAAATATGCAGTTAAAATTTCAAGTGAATCGGTTGTTATTTGTTTGAGTTATGAGTCCGGCCGACTTGAAAAATGTAGTTTTGAGATAAACGCGTTTAAAGTTAGTAGAAAGTCACGACATGAATCAAGAGGGGTTGCGCTAGAATTCGAAAATCGAGCACTTAGAGATTTTTCATACCCATAATCTTTTGGAATATAATTTTATAGATACTAAGGTACATTTTTAATTTGAAAAAAAAATCGATTTTTGCAAAATCCTAGAGTGGCCTAAAGCCTTAAGATGTACACGCGAAAGAATAAACGTAACAACTAAGATGTTGCCTTTAAATCCTCATGAAAGCTGGAATGTAAAGAATATTTTTCAAGCCGCTTTTATCTTGAGCAATTCCTTGTCAAAATAAGCGATCGAATGTTCGTCATTTTATTCTATATCCCAAAGCTTTTTCAATTCAATATCGATCAGATAATTGCGGATACTTTTAAGCATTTTGACTATTGTTTGCACAGTCACAAATTGTCTTATCATGTTTGAGCGCCAGTCGTTCTCGCTCGTCAATGATAAGAAAAGATACGAAAGTTTTTTGCTTCTATAAAAAGGAAATCAACTTTGGCAAATTCAGCATTAATACTACAATGTTGTTCCAGTACGTGTTAGCTGCGCTTCTCCTTGCTCAGGGTAAGAAATGTAAATCACGAGAAAAGACTTCGGTCGCTTACGCAAAATTTTTTCGGTTTGTCGCTGTATAATTTAGTGTCACAAACAAATTGTCGGTATTTGTTTAATCCTTCGAGTGCAGGCCGGATCGTTTTAATGACGAATTAATCGAAAGTGTTACATGTAAAAGAGAAACTTTTGGCTCTCCGTCTTTCCAATGACTGTCAACTTCAGGACTAGACGTTTGAATGTTTAAAAAAAAAAGACCCGGTGTGACCAAAAAAAACGTTTGAAAAGCAAAAGCTGATATAGTCCGGCATGGAGTACTTTTACTTCTACTTTAAGGGACTATTCTACTGTGAAGGCTAAAAAAAAAGCTATTTTTTAATAATTTTTTTTTGCAACCTGTTGCATGTGTCGGTACAAACATTTTTTTCGCTTGAAGGTACACTCTAATATAATAGAAAACAATTTTTTTTTTCTAATTCATATAAATATATATTTATTTAACAATTTCTAATCGTGTAGCGGCATGAAAAAAAACGTATGTCAACGGCGTTGAGGATTTGCGCTCTCCAGGTAATCGGAAACAATCAATTCAAAAAGATTCTTAATCTGTATGAATGTCGCTATCGCTCGAACTAGAATTATTCAAAAATATTAATTTTTACTTATACTTTTGCCCGAATTATGACGAGAAAAAACGTTTTTTTCGAACACTTTTGCGAAAAAACGACGTCATTTTGTTATTTTTCAATATGAAATAAAAATTCTAGTTCAGGCGATAGCGACACTCATAAAGATCAAGAATCTTTATGAATATTTTTCTTCAGATTACCTGGAGAGCGCAAATCAATAACGCCAGCGACCTACCTTTTTTCATGTCTTTACACAATTATCAATTGTTGAATAAATATACATTCATATGTAACAAAAATAATTGTTTTCTATCTATATCATGTAAAAGTGTACCTTTAAGCGAAGAAAAAAGTTTGTACCGATACATGCAACAGTATTCGAAAAAAAAATTATTAAAAATAGCTTCTTTTTTGAGCCATCACAGTAAAATAGCCCCTTAGGGATGTATGGGCTACAACTGGAAATCATAATAAACTGTTCAAAATTTGACATTTTTTTAAATCCAAGCTCAGTCCATGTGCCAAATTCCAAGACGATTAACCAAACACATCAAAAGTTATACAATAATTAATTTAACGTGCGCTCTTATGACAAATAGCACTCTCTCCGATATTGATAATATAAAAATATAGATAAAATCATAGGAACGAGTTGTACATTTTTCCACGTTTATAGAATACATTCAAGAATCTATTCTCAAAATTTTGTACGCGTGGTCAAAGTAATTTCGGTGACATTTAATTAAAACCGGAAGAAAATTGTCAATATCTGAAAGATTTCTTACAAATTTATTAATAAATAAATACTTACAAGTTATAAAAGCGTTATTAAACTATCCAAACAATTTAGAAATATTATTTTCTTTGATTCAGTAGCTCATTAAATGGAATTTCACGAATTTTAAATTTCTGTTTTTTTCGTTTCCAACAGATAGATTCAGGTGTAATTTTTCAAGGAAAACTTAATTTTTTCATTGAAATAACGTCTAGGCATATGAAATAATGCATTTTTCTACTATATATTGTTCGAAACCAGTTTACATAAAATTATCATGGTTAAACGTGAAAAAATTAATTTCACAATACTTTTGACATTGACGATATCTACCATACATCCTCAACCCTTCGACTGCACACTGGGTCGTTTTCACCCCAGCGTTTTTTATGCAAGTACGTATTTTTCACTACGCATCTCCCACTTTGAACGAATGTTGAAGGAGTTAATTTTTGTTTTTCTTAGAAAATAAATTTTAGGCCATTAAATTGACTTTGAAAATCATTGACTACATAAAATAGACTTTGAAAAATTGACATTGAAATTGATGTTGAAAATCATTGACTACAAAAGACGTATCGGCAAAAAAAAATGTATATTTACCAAAATACAACGATCTGAAAAACGTCTGGGGTCCGATAGACCCCACACGCAGTCAGAGATTCGTGGCAGAAGTGTGCAGTTGAGGGGTTAAATACATATTTTATTATTAACATTTTGTCTTCAAGCGTTTAATTTCTCGTTCTCAAAATTGGAGCAATTTCATTGTGAAAACGTGACGACATGTTTTTCTATAATTAAGTGCATAGTATTCGGAATGTTTTTTTTTTATTTGCAAAATACTGGGCCGATTTTAGCCTGTGAAAAAATTTCCTAAAGCGATGTGCCACCGAAATGTAAATAGAGCATTTTTACAACCGATCTACACGAATTACTTGGCACTGGTACGCTAGAAAATTGGGACCTTTTTCACTGTCGTCGAATAATCATAATGATAATAATAATAAATATAAATAATAAATAATATTTATATTTATTATTTGAAAATTGTAAATATGAAAATTGAAAATAATAAATAATAAATAATTGCTTGTATTTATCATTTAATATATATATTGGATGAAGTAAAAAGTTCTGAGCGTTTTCCGCTAGATGTCTTTAGTGAGCCATATCTCACGATTTATACATCGCATCGGGTCATACTATACGGCGATTTAAAGGTGACATTACGCTTCAAAAATAAAGTTCTTTGACAGTTTTGTGTTTGGTGAAGCCAGTTGTGTGTTACAGCCTTCCAAAATGGAGGTAAAAAAGAGAAAATTCGATAAATTCTTTAGTACCACTACGACCAAGGTGAAAAGGCAGAGCAGGCGGCCAAAAAAAATTGCGCTGTTTATGGACCCAATACAGTATCGAATGCAACAGCAAAGCGGTGGTTCCAACGATTCCCTTCTGTTAATATGGACGTCGAAGTTGAGGCACGCCCTGGTAGGCCAATCGTCGAAAATGTCGATAAAATCATGGAAATCGTCGAGTCGGACCGGCATGTGAGCACTCATTCCATTGCCCAAGAACTGAAGATTAGCCAGAAAACCGTTTGGAACCATTTGCATAGGGCTGGTCTCAAGAAGAAGCTCGATGTATGGGTGCCACACGAATTGGCGCAAAAGAACCTTTTGGACCGAATTGATGCCTGCGATTCTTTGCTGAAACGTAACGAAATTGATCCAGTTTTGAAGCGGATGGTGATTGGCGATGAAAAATGGGTCACATACGAGAACAACAGCCAAAAAAGATCGTGGTCCAATCGCGGTGAGCCGGCTCAAACGATCGCCAAGCCCGGATTAACGGTCAAGAAGGTTTTGCTGTGTGTTTGGTGGGATTGGAAGGGAATCATCCACTATGAGCTGCTCCCATCGGGCCAAACACTCAATTCGGACCTCTACTGTCAACAACTGACCAGATTGAAGCAGGCGATCGACCAGAAGCGGCCAGAATTGGCCAATAGGAAGGGTGTTGTGTTCCATCAAGAAAACGCCAGGCCGCACACATCTTCAACGACGCGCCAGAAGCTCCGAGAGCTTGGATGGGAGGTTCTATCGCACCCGCCGTATAGTCCAGACCTGGCACCAAGCGATTATCACCTTTTCAAGCATTTGCAAAATTTTCTTGATGGTACAAAACCGGCCTCAAGAGAGGCTTGTGAAAATGAGCTGGTCAAGTTGTTTACCAATAGGGACGAGGACTTCTTCAATCGCGGAATTATGAAATTGCCTTCAAAATGGACAAAAGTTATCGAACAAAACGGCGCATATTTGATGTAAATCGGATAATCCTAACTATGTTAATTTCATCGTCGAAATAAAGCGAAAAAACGCTCAGAACTTTTTACTTCATCTAATATAATTATGTATTATTTATTAATTATTTAAAATAATAAAAATACTTTAAAAATAATGATTTAAAATAAAATATTAATAAATAATTATTTCAAATAATAAATAATAATAAATAAATAACTTGAAAATAATAAATAATAAACGTATAAAAGAAAACATGTTGATAATTTTGAATGACACTTGGTACAGGTTGTCTGGCTCATAAAGGGCGTATTATCGATGGCGAGGAATCACCACCTTTTCAATTTCCCCATATGGTGTCTATCGTATGGGGCTATCCACCGTTGCTGAGATACCGTCACATGTGCGGTGGTACGATCCTCAATGAGAATTGGATACTTACGGCTGGACACTGCATCACCGACTTGCCGTTGGTTGGCAAACTCGCAGTGATGGCCGGTAAACATATCCTTGATCAGGAGGAAGCTTATCAGCAATTTTCCGATGTATTGCTCAGAATCGTTCATTGGCAGTACGCCGGGTGAGTAATCGCGAATGACCGTGAATACATACGTAGCTTGTGACTGCCTCATTGTTCGCATACCAATCGTCCGAAAACTCGATTTTCCGTCGGGAAAAAAAGACACGTTTAAGGTGGCCTTTAATTGTTGAAGATACGAGCTCCGTTATGACTTTTTGAAATTTTACTCGAATTTTTGTTGAACCCACTGGGTGTGATTGAACATTATTGGGTTTTGGCGATTTTTCTACTCTCCTGAAGTGGCGGGTCATTTTTTGGCCAAACGGCGATATTAAGGAGTTAGGCCACTCGAGAGCGAGAAAAAATAAGCATATTGTGGGATTTTTTTATAACGATATAATCAAATTAATCGAAATTTCGTGCACGCGGGTCTTTATTACATTACGAATAAACTAGACAAAATAATTTCTTTCGTAGTGATTAATAACAAAATGGTGAGGGCACAGCATTTCTCACTTGATGCATTTTTTTAAAGGCGGCAACTGAGTGTATCGTCGGGCATAAAGTTAGTCCAAAATAGGCCAATAGTGGATTTACAAATCTAAATCATGTCGTACGTGTTTAGCCTCACGAATAGCTAATTTAATAATAAATTAACCTTTAGAAATGTTGATTCTCCACTTTTAATAATAATCGAAGTCAAATTCGACGATATTGGCGTGTGCTCGACTGAGGTTTTGTCAGTGACTGTACATCTGTTTCAACTATCCAACCATAAAATTGCTCAATTTTGAAATTCAATTAATACCTTCAGATCATCTTATTATTATCAATAATTACCCAACTCAATATATATATATAGAGTTTTCCAATGATTGCTATTAATTCATCGTTAAAAAAAGGCAGTGCCACTCATTACTTGAAATTAATTTCTCGACAATTACTCAGTCGATTTATTTAAAATTTAGCATAATCGATCGCTTGATCCTAAATCTTCTTGATGATATAATATTTTCCGAATTTACGGCGATTTAGTTCCATTCTTTTTGCAACCATTAACATCTGCATAAGCTGTTTTCCCATAAGCGACCGTGTTAAATTCATATGTTTATACCTACTAAATTCTTTAGTAAAAAAATTCTAAAACAATTCATGTATTATTCTATTAAGAATTGTCATTCCTTAAATTTTCAAGAATTTTGGCGATTTTTTAAATATCCATCCAGTAATACCTTAAAGGGACTCAAGATCGATCTTCTAAACTTATATGTTACTGGCGTGGCTTATAAATTTGGCTATCAGAGTCCGTTCGTGATAACGTGAAAACTTGTGATGCCAGGCACTGATTAAAAAAAAAAACTTCGATAATCGTGTATCAAATGTTTTGGAATTCGGTAGGATCTTGATCGAACAATTTGATACGCATTGAACATTCTTGACGCCTCTTTGGCAGTGTTTCAAACGGAGATCTCGAGAGAAAGAGACAAACTTGGTATCTCCGTACAGCTAAAGCGAACTTTTTACCTGTCTGGCATTTTCTTTCAAGCCCCAAAGTTCACGAGTTAAAGCATATTTACCAAAAATTGCAATATTGTCCAAGAAGCCACGAAAATAATGCTCGAAAGCCAAATAAAATAATTAAGGGTAAACAAAAGAAAGTTAGATAGGAGAATATCGCCCTTTTAAAGTTTCTCTAAAAGGAAATAAAGGAATTAGGCCGCTCGAGAATTTTGAAAAATTCGTCAATTACTTAATTTACACACCTCGTATTCTGTACTATCAAACGACTTGTCATTCATCGCTTCATTGCCGTGGAATTTCCAATTTATTCCGATATATCAATCTAGCCAGTTCTCGATTTTGGCAGAACTCATTTTAAGATACTAGTCTCGCCACAGTCACGTTGAAAAGTTTATTCTCCGCTCAATCGATGAAAGCTTCGCAATATTGCGAAATATCTTTATAATGTAGATTTTACATCTTATCGGGATGTAAAAACTTATAAAGTAATGATGAAAACGCCTAATATAATGTTTACCTAACATGTACACACTACTCATATAGTGTGTAATCATTTAATATACGGTAATCATTTAATAGTGTCCTGAATCAGTCTTCAAAATAAAATTAAAAATCTGTAGAAAACGGCCTTGACAAGACGACTATACCTTAAAAATCAAATAAACGAATTGATCACGACGAATCTATTGAAAATAATATAGACGTATCTCTGATTCGTCGTGCGTTATTAACCCTTCGCGGTCACACTTCCAAATTCAATCACGGTGGTCACACTTGGGTCGATCCTACACAGTCAATTTTCAAAAAAGTATTCTGACCAAAGTATCCGTCCGAAGGGGTTCAAAAAATTACGGAACATGCTTTGAACTTTCAAGATGATGTACGAAAAATGTATTCATGAGAAATAAAATGGGGACATGTTAAAAAAAAATCATAAAGAGGTGAAAATGCAAAAAAGTCACGTTTTCGCTCAAAAAATCATAGTTCCGTGAATTTTCAACATTTTTACCTAAAATTTGGACGTGATACTCCTTAGATATGCTACTTTTGGGAAAAAAATAGTAGCATAGTGCACGTTCCAAAAAAGGTATTTATTCCGACATGTGAAGAGGGTAAATTTTATGATATGAGGATACTTCAAACTCCAGATAAGATGCTGAATACAGTCCCATTTGAAACCGGGAACTATTATATATTTACGCCAAAAATTGATTGACGGGTCGATTCTACCCAGGGTGACCACGAAGGATTAATCCCGATAATTTTCCCTGGCTACTGCATCCTTTGAAAGTAACATAGAAAAATATAAATGTTCGGTTTCATTCAAGCCCCTTGTACCTTTTCATCGAGCTCGTCTTCCAGTATAAACAAACATTACAACAGCCGATTAAAATATTCGATTTTAATATATTCACAGAGGCTCCAGTGAACACGATATTGCTCTATTGAAGCTCGTGACACCGCTGAAAGTTCACACCGCAGTGCATCCTATTGATCTGCCAAAACCTGGCGAAGTTCGTGAAGGACACGTAGTTTTTGCGGGATGGGGCTCGACCTCAACGGGACATTACCCGATTTATCCATCAGTTCTTCGGACCGCGACTGTGCCGTTAATCACAAACGAGCAGTGTTGGGACGCGTATCACAGATTGCCTGGTGACGTTGTGATCTACAACACTCAACTCTGCACCGATCCCACCAAAGCCAACATTGCCGCATGTGCCGTGAGTATTGTTTGTTACAACGACGCTTCGACAGTCTTTTACTATTTTATTTCTTTGCTTCCAACGTTCCTTCGTATCCCGTGACAGACTTTTACGACCATTTGTCCCGTTTATTTTTGAGAATATGTATATCACACGCCTGGAAATTTCGACGCGGGGACCCGTCACGGCGGTAGTGCAGAGCTCGTAGTTTTGCGAGCTACCGTCACCACCGCGGAGGGCGCCATGCTCGATTTCTACGCGGTCTCGATGTATAACGTTTTCGCACGCTGTTCAGCAACAATGTAACGTTTTCGCACGCTGTTCGGTCGTAACGAAAACACCTTATATACAAGTGTGTGTGTGTGTGTGTGTGTATCGAACGATGCACGCACAGTAGGCTTCGCGACCATGCTATGACATGCGCTCGCTCTGCAGAGAGTGGTGAAACTTTGTTACATTGTACAGACAAATGGGCTCGAATTGATATCTTTTTTCGACAACGGCCATCGGTGGAAACTTCATGATTGAACTTTTTAGCAAACAGGGTTTGCTAGAGACTCGTCTTGTGGAAGGGTGGTGATATTTTTCCATTCTTTTTTCATTAGTAAGCTTTTAATTAATAATTAAGCTCGAGCCCGATTTATATTCTCGATGCAGCTTATTCCATGCCATTTTTAAACAAATACGTTCGGCATTCGTTCTTTCTACCGAGGTTTACCTTCGGCAGATTTTCCAAAGCGAGAATTTTCTAGCAACGGAGATCGCTAGAGACTCTCTTTGCGTGCGAGTGCTACAATTTGACAACTAATGTCAATTGTTTAAACAAATATGTTCAACATTTTTTCTCTCTACCGGGATTTATGTTTTAAAGAATCTAATCTCTCCAACTTTAGGTTCATGTTTTAATAAATTATATTATGTAAACGTGTTCGAAATTTGAAGATGATCCATCAATTAGTTTTTGAGTTATGATTGCCGCAAATTGAAAAAAATGTCGTTTCGAGAAAAACACGTTTAAAGTTTCACAAACGAAAAACTCAAAGTCAAATGTGTTTAATCAAATGATAAAGTGTCTTACCGATTAATCAGTCATTCTAGCACCATACAGTAGTCCTTCCTCTTCTTCATGCAACTCATTTGAAGCTTGCATTTCCTCTTTACGAGTTTTTCGAGCTTCTTGTGTCTCTAATAAACTTTTTCTATTTTGCCGAGCCACGCGGATCTGATCCATTTGCTCGGCATATCCGTAGCTCTGCCTGCCAACTACGATTTGTAGTTCATTCATAACCATGAGTAGGGCTGAATTTCCTTCATTGAATAAAATAGCAGCACGAAATGCCGCTACCTCGATTATTTTGTACCCAGTATGGAGATGTTTTGGAGCTAATCGCCAAATGGTCGAGTTTGGGTTTGTTTGAGTTATGAAAATCCAAACAAACCCAAACAAACTACCTAACTGAGCGCTCGTGGATACCTGAGCGCGCTTGGGAGTCTAGCGGAGAGTCTTTATCATTTATATACATAACATTAGAAGGAATCCGAATATCGTTTTGAAATTTTCAGGGTGTATTCTCAAGATATTTTGCTAACGATATATGAAATTAAAAAAAAAATTAATTTTTTGAAGCATCTAAAGTGGTTGCCCGGCTTAATATGACTCGTCAATTTCAACCACTAATATTCGTTATTAGTGTACAATTTTTCAGGAATGGACCATCGGGCAAAAAGTTGGTCCAAAATGGGCGAATCGGGCCCTACATATAGCTAATTTAATAATAAATTAACACTTAGAAATGTTAATTTTCCATTTTTAATAATAATTAAAGTTAAATTCCACGATATTGACGTGTGCTCGAATGAGGTTTTGCCAGTGACTGTACATCTGTTTTAACTGTCCAACAAAAAAAAATTAAATTTTTTAATTTCATTAATACGTTCAGATCATCTTATTATCAATGATTACCCAAAAACTCAATATATAGAGATTTTTCCAATGATTGCTATTAATTCATCGTTAAAGGCGATACTCCTCATTACGTTAATTAATTTCTCGACAATAACTCAGTCGTTTTACTTGAAACAGCATAAGCAATCGCTTGATCCTAAATCTTGATGATATAATATTTTCCGAATTTACGGCGATTTAGTTCTATTCGTTTTGCAATCATTAACGTCTGCAGAAGCTGTTTTTCCCTAAGCGACCGTGTTAAATTCATACGTTTATAACTACTAAATGATTAAGTGAAAAATTCTAAAATAATTCATGTATTGTTATTCTATCAAGAACTATAATGCCGCAAATTTTCAAGAATTTTGGTGATTTTTTAATATCCATCCAGCGATACCTTAATAATTAACGGCTGAATGGGGATACGAGTTTGACTTTTCGTTACCTGTCGATTGTATTGCTAATACAGTGAAATATTCGAACTACTGTCCGAACAATGTGACTTTTCGGAATAGCGGTATCCCGTTACCTTAAACCCGATGCTTTCACACGAAAGCAAAAGATCTCATTCAATTTACCGATCTTTTTACTCTCCAGGGTGATGACGGCGGTGCTCTGATACAATACGATGGCACTGAGGCCCAACTCGTTGGAGTCATCGCCAAGCAGAAGTATCCATGCCCGTCCGGATTGCCGACCGTCTACACACGCGTTTCTGCCTACGTCGATTGGATCACGCACAAGATCAGCAGTTAAACTCGATACTCTCACAACATAGAAACTTCGAATATTGAATATGACAATCTTCAATCGTCATCCATATAGCTCTGCGTATCTCATCCTACACCAACGTTCTCATTTTTCACGATCTCCACGACTTGGGTCTTTGAAATACGGCCAACGAAATTTCCGCAAAATAATTCATTTCTCGTTTTCAAAGAACAAAAAAAAATGACGAAATTGGATTTGGTATGTGTGCGTTTATCATTAACAATGAAAAACGTATGTAGAATAATACGCCGTTGTGGAAAATTCGGGAGTTCGCGAATCCCGATTAGGAACATTTGCACAGACATCTCAGAATCTTTTTCCACCTTCCATTCTTCAAGCTCAGGGACTTTCGGAGCACCATGCGGTCCTTGTAAAAGTTACCCATCAATGTAGCCTGAAGCTGTACAGCTCATACTGAGTTTGATGTCCTTGAATCCTTTTGTATCTTTTCTTAACGAGTCATTCGTAAGGATCTTACGTCATCTTATAAGCAATATAATCATTTTAAGAGAAGGCATGCTCATCAAGCGGGTATGCGATTCATTACGATAATACACGAATCAACGCGACAATGTCCAGTATGAAACGGTGCTTGACGATATTCTGTTGATCCTTATGTAATCATTATAATTATACATTATAGATAATCTTTATAAATAAAAAATTCGAAGTGACAGTACATGGAGGGTACGAAACTTTTATGATAATGTTGTTTTATTGTTATTATTCCATCAGGAGTTTGACTATTGTGCGCAAATATTTTTCCCTGCAACTAAACTCTACAATGAGAAGCGATCCTCGCATTGAATTAAGAGGGGGGGGCACTCCCTACAGAACGCCAAATCTTAGTCAATTATCATGATTTTTTGTGGATGGTAAGGAATGTATATTAGAGTGGCCCAAAAAAAAAAATCTCTCCGATTCGGGCTCTCACCCCTTGAAATGTTGCTCGATACTGAAACAAAGAAGCTTGTGAAAGGAGCAGCCTGTTGGTTAATTCTAACAGGTGACTCATGAGGTTTTCTTATTCACCATTTGATTTACACGTACAACGGAGAGAATTAAATGTTAAAAATTACCGTGCAGTAACGGTAACCAGATGACAACCCTGAAACTTCGCTTATTATTACTGAGTAAAACACAGATTTTCATGAAAATAAAATAAAATTTCTTCTTCAGATAGAAAATTTTGCCAGATTTTCTAGTAAATTTTGATGTGTAACAAAATACGCAAAACTTAAATTTAAAAAATATATAATATCAGCGAAATTTTACTGTGCATTTTATTATTTTATGCCTTTCAAAAATGTCTATAAAAAAGTATCGTCTTTATGACAGTTATTTTAAGATTTATTATAAAATTTAATGAGTGTTATAGGAAAATGTATTGTGCTCTCGGTAAAAATTATCGTGCGCGCTACCCTTCTTGTATAGTAAAATTTTAGCTACGTATTTGGAAATTTTCTGTAACGTGAGTTAAAAAAAACTTGTCACATACGAATTATTATGCTTTTCTCACTTGTCACCACATTGAAATATATCACGGTAATTTTTACCGTGAAATTCACGACCAAAATTACTTTTTAATTCTCTCCGTGTAGAAAATTCAAGTCCGCTCTTCAGATACGGCGAATTCTCAAAAAATACGAGGAATGGGGGGTTAAAATTCAGTCGACGAGATTCTTTTATAGCCAATGAAGTTGCACATATGGTTTTATCAATGTAGTGTGGATAATAAGTACGGATACAGTTGTGGAAAGTATGTTTCAAGCTTTTTACACGTTAAAATGGCTTCATTATTCTATAACTAATATGTCAACTTTATATCCATCTACTTTTTATTTGGATACAAGCATCAATCTACAAAATTCTTCTTGTGACATTTTGAATATTGCTTCCGGTGATTCTTCACCATCTTCAGAAGATACTGCTTCTGTTCTTCATTTTTTATTAACAATCCGTTATATTCTTCGATGAGGGCGACGCCTCGTTCAGCGACATCATTAACAACTTTCGACTCCTTAAAAACTGCCAAACATTCATTGAAGCTCAGGCTACGTTCCCATTCGTCGGGGCTTTCACGAAGAAAATCGTATGGCAATTCACAGAGTTCAAACTAGCGTAGTGATTTGTTAGTGATAAAATAACTGATATCAACATCAACTATGCGCTTGAATTCGTCGTCACTCAATACTACACGTTTAACATTTTCATTCAGACTTTCGCGTTGTATTGCCTGAACCATTTTTTGTTTCACGTTGAGCGGAATAGCCGGGTCGAAGAAGGATAAAGCTGCAAGCTCTTCACATAAATACCATAGATGTCTTCTCAGTTTATTAGCAGCTGCCTTAGAAACGTCGGGATTGATAGCTTGAAACTTAATCAAATTTTGCATCAACGACAAATCGCAATTAGGGGCTTTAATTGCACATGGTGAAATCAAAGAAAGGATGCATGATTACGAAGGCTTCAGTTTGGGGTTATAAATCCGTTTACTATATATAATAATCGCACTGATTGGTCCGGACCACTCATTGATTGTATCTAACAAAAATGGTTTGCATTGATAAAGAAAACGTTAATTTATGACGTGTAAATCAATTGGAGAATCAAAAAACCTCATAAGTCACCTGTTAGAATTAACCTACAGGCTACTCCTTTCACGAGCTTCTTTGTTTCAGTATGGAGCAATATTTCAAGCGGTGAGAACCCGAATCGGAGAGATTTTTTTTTGGCCACCTTTTCAGGGTCATAGGTACTTTTTATTACATAATTCTAGTTTTCAAAGCGATTTTTGTTGCTTAAAAAAAAGTGAAAAATGGCGAAGATATAACCAGTCGCCACGAAGCTGTCCGGTAGGAAGGCCGAATGCGGCGGATCCAGCACCAATCGTAGGATTATCTGAAAAAATCTGTGCGGAAAAATTGATTAGTATATACATGTGGTCACTTGATGAACTAACAATATTGGAAAATTAATCATAATTGGCTAAAGGCTAGGCCCTAGAACAAAAAAGTTGATTTTTTTCGAAAAAAAATTCAAACTTTGACCCAGCCAAAAACATGTTGACTTTGATAATTTTTAGTCTGTCTTAAGTTCATCAATTGGACATAAGTATCATAAAAACGTATGCCAAATATGAGCTTGATCGGTCAAATAGTTTTTGAGCAATCGTGTACACCGAATTTCAACTCATTGAAATTTCAAGTTTCAAACTATAAATTTAGGCATTTAAAAAAAATGCATTTTTTGAAGCCTCTATAGGGAATGCCCAAATAAATCCTTATCAGTTGCGGCCAAAGTTTTCATCGGATTTTCATTTGTCAGGGTTACAATTATTTTCTGTCAACAAAGATGTAATAAAATAAGACAGCCCAAAAAAGCCAACAGTAATGGCAATTCGTGTGGAGCAGCGTTGAGCTAAACCAATACATGGATGGGCGACCGTTTGGCTCGAACTTGAGCGTTTATTACTGAGCAGGCGGCAATTTTACCAAGTTTCGGTACACAATTGGATGAATACGAGGTTTGTAAATTGTAATGAGACTGCCAACGTAGCGTTCGAACTGGCAACACTTGGGACGCGGGACTTGCCGTGCAGAAATTTCTTAGGGATACCTAAGTTCCGACCAGATCCCGATCGGAATATGATACGGATTCCCTAAAAGGGGTATCCTCATCGGAATCCAGATGACGCCCACTACTCAGCACAAGGCAAGGCACAAGGAATTTGAAATACGTATTAAATACGTTTTTCTTAGAAAATTAAATACATATTTTCCTAGTTCGAATGATCTCCATTTAATTTAAATATAATTACTTAGAATAAATAACCTATATGACATTTCTCCAGAAAATATAAGTCTTTCAAGGTCTGTATATTGTTTTTTTCGAACATTTTTATTAAATGTAAAGAATTTCGTTGGAAATTCTGTTATTAAAATATATAAATTTTGACAATTATACAGTAGCACCAATTTTTACCGAAACTTTTTCCGATTTTTTTTTTTCATAGTAAAGGGTATCATTTCAAGTATCTTTGACAATTTTTTTATTGGGAAATATTTATAAACGACGGAGATACAGTAAATTGCACAGGCCGCTGTGCAAAAAAGGTCCTTCGCGGTGACCACTCCTGCTCGGGAACAAATCATCTGAAATCAAAAAACCAAATGAATTTAGTTTTTGTATCGTATTATCTAGTCTTTAATCGAAGGATTCAATAAAATAATGATTTTTTGAAAAAATGATCGCCGGACGAAAATGACCGTCGAAATTTCGGTGAAAAAAACACTCTATTTTCCTTGATATAAAAAAAAAGTATGCATTGAAAAAAAAAATCCTTCGATTAAGAACTGCCTTTTGATATACAAAAAATGTCTGTGAAATTTGAAGCAGATCGGTTTAGTTGTTTTTAAGATATTTTGGCCACCGATTCTGAAAAAGTCATTCCGAGAAAAACGCGTTTAAAGTTTTACGTCAGGTATATACGTAGATAAAATACCTACCTGTAAACGCTCACAACTCCCCCAATTTTCAACGGACCTATTTGACATTTTCAGAGAATATTTTTGAAAGGTCGATAAGGATCCGTCGAAAACGAAAAATCGATTTTTTCAAAAATTCCAACTAGGTGTTGGACACAAAAAAAAAACTTAACGGAGGAGCCTAATTTGCCAACTTCAAAAAATCAATTCTTTTTGCATAAAAAAAGACAACATGTTTTCGTCGAAAACGAATAGTTCTTGCAATTTCTATCATTTTTTTCAATTTTGTACCTTTTGCTCGTTTTTAGGTATATCGCTAATTCAATTATGTTGAGAAAAATTTTAATCCATCGTTCGTTTGTTCCAGGTAAAAATTGAAGACTCCGTATTTCCTGTATTTCTACGATTCTTTCTTCGTAGAAAAAAAAAACAATTAATTTGTATTATTAGAATGTGTAATAAAAAATCCCAAAAGTTTCATAATTAATCGCGTTATATTTTTGTTTTTATCCCAAAAATCAACTTTGAGTATATAATACTTGGCTCGCCTATTGAGCAATTTACGCGAACAGTTTTCGTACGAGCTTCCAAAAACTCCACCGATCTTCGACACGTCGACATGATTTGCAAAAATTTTGATAAAGCGTCCGGAAATCGACGCGCGAGCCCAGGGACCCAATGCATTGAGGCACACAATTCTTATTATTATTTTCGTTTACTTTCAATCGCTCTTCATAATATTTCTATCCAATCGATCGGAATTCATTCCGCGGATATTGATATCGCCGCTGATTGTAGATTACCTAGCATTTCTTTGCAAGCCTCCTTATCGATTCTTAATTTTAACTAATGCGCCATCGATACGCAATCATGAATGGTCATTGGTCATTGGTCAATTGGCATTTCGAGTATCGAAGCTCTCAGTTTCGCGAATACGCAGGCTGGTTATGTTTTTGAAATATCGTTAATATTCAGCGATTTTCGATACAGCACCTAGTCGGAAGCGACGAATTTCAATCGATGTAATAACAATGGCCGTGAAAATTTTTACATTATTATATATATATATATATATATAAATATATATATATATATGTATTAGAGAAATTCAATTTGCGGGGCAATCAGGAAAATGATTTTTGTCAAAAATTTACTTAGAATAACATTTTTCGTCTGTTGAAGCAAAAAAAAATGGTTTTTTTTCAAAAGGCAAATATATATATAAATATGTATATATATGTATTAGAGAAATTCAATTTGCGGGGCAATCAGGAAAACGATTTTTCTTAAAAATTTACTTAGAATAACATTTTTCGTCTGTTGAAGTAAAAAAAATGGGTTTTTTTTTCAAAAGGCTGCCATTTGGTTATCCAGGGGTTTCTGCCGAATGGCAGAAACTGAACATTGTCACTCAAAGGAGGCCAATGCAGAGCGCAATTAAATCTGCGAAACCCCAGGTGGGCCTACTTCGAGCGCTCCGGCAGAACCTACTGACACCCCCCCCCCTTGCGGCCTACTGTAGGCGCACTGTAGACCCTCTGGACCTTCCATTCAGCCTACTGCAGGCGCACTGTAGACCCTCCGGACCCTCCATTCAGCGAAAACGTATTTATTTCGCCATCGAACGAGTTACCGATCAGGCCGCAATGGAATGTTTATGGAGGAGATATCGAATTTGGGCTTAAAGCAGGTTAGGTGGAGTCGAGGCAACGGACTTGAGATCGAAAGCAGGTTGACGGGGCCTGTGTTCTGCACGTTCGACTGAAACTGGGGGTCGAAAGAAGGTTTGGGAGGACTAACAGAGGCTACACTGGACCAAATTGGAGGCCTCTCCATGGCACTGAACTCGACAAATGGGGTTTGGTAGGTTCAACGGAGGCTGGCGGCTTGTGCATTACAAAAGAAATAGATCCTGCGAGTGTTCAGAGGAGGCTATACCAGGTGTACAAGTATGAAATGCGGATTTCAGACAACAGATGGTGCACCAATGCAGTTTGTGCTATAAAGATTTGACACTGCGGCATTTTGTTGTGTCATCAACAAGTGTTAGATGCGCACGAGTGATAAATTGGAAAAATGTGTGCATAGTGTTGTTTTGTTGTGTTCAATATGTCGAAATTTATACCGAACAAAGAACATTCGCGGACAGCATTAATTTTTTGTTTTCATTTGAAGAAAACTGCTGCTGAATCATACCGATTACTTCGAGAAGCTCATGGTGAACATGCTCCATCGCACGATACCCGTGAACGATGATTTCGGCGTTTCAAAAGTGGTGACTTCGATGTTGCAGACAAGGAACATGGAAAACCGCCAAAAAAATACGAAGATATGGAATTGCAAGCATTGTTGGACGAAGATGATTCGCAAACACAAAAACAACTTGCCGAGCAATTGGGCGTTAGTCAACAAGCTGTTTCCAATCGGCTATGAGAGATAGGAAAGATTCAGAAGACCGGTAGATGGGTACCACACGAGTTGAACGACAGGCAAATGGAGAAGCGCAGAAACACATGTGACATTTTGCTCGCTCGGTACAAAAGGAAGTCGTTTTTGCATCGTATAGTTACAGGAGATGAAAAGTGAAATTATTTTGAGAATCCCAAGCGCAAGAAATCACGGGTAGACCCAGGCGCACCATCCCAGCGCACATCGACCGCAAGACCGAATTGCTTTTGCAGAAAAACGATGCTCTGTGTTTGGTGGGACGAGAGGGGCGTGGTCTATTATGAGCTGTTAAAACCTGGGGAAACGGTTAATACTAAACGTTACCAACAACAATTGACCGATTTGAACCGTTCACTGCTTGAAAAAAGGCCAGAATACCGAAAGAGGCAACACAAAGTCATTTTTCTCCATGACAATGCTCCATCACATACGGCAAAACCGGTTCGCGACACGTTGAAAGCACTCAGCTGGAAAGTTCTACCCCATGCGGCTTACTCACCAGACTTGGCTCCTTCCGATTACCACTTGTTTGCGTCGATGGGTCACGCACTTGCTGAGCAGCGCTTTGGTTCGTACGAAGATGTGAAAAAATGGCTCGATGAATCGTTCGTAGCAAAAGGGGAAGATTTTTACTGGCGTGGTATTCACAAATTGCCCGAAAGATGGGAAAAATGTATAACAAGCGATGGAGCATACTTTGAATAAAGCACTTTTTATTATTCTTCCGAATTTAACGTGTTTTTTTTTTAGAAAAAAAATCCGCATTTCATACTTGTACACCTGGTGTACTTTCGAAATATGTGAAAAAAATATCGATTTTTCAAACATTGTAAAGGGTTTTCCCCCCTTAACTAGATGCGTCTATTTGTTTTTTTTTTTTTAAATTTCAATTAACTAGATTTTTTGTGAAATCAAATTTTTCCTATTGCATTCCACTATAAAAATTATTTATATTAAATATTTATTTATATTATATATTTATTTATTCAAATCAAGATCTATTTAATATCGTCTAATAACTAAATATTTTATTTATTCCTAATAAATCTGTGATTTAGTTTCATCTGGTAGTACAAGACACAAGAGACAGACAGAAAAATTGGTACACGATTCACTCTTTCCAAAAATCTCATGGCTTTGTTTTCATTAGAAGACTGTTGTAACAGTTCCGCAGTTAAGAAAAAGGGTTAGTCTTTCTATGCATAAATAGTCGCGCCTGTTAATAAAAGGCACGACGATACCTTTCTTTTTTTTCCAAATAACAGCCTTGTTAGTGAAAAAAGAAAAACAATTTAACTTTTTTTCACCGCACTTTTACGTCATGAACCTCCTTTCTGGCATTCATGCGGTATATCGTGTATTATCTTAATTTTTCAAATCTAAATCCGATGTTTATTTAATTTTCATATATTTAATATTAAAAAAGAATAGCTTGAACGAATAAAAAAAATATTCCAAACAGACAGGATCGTAGTGGGCCGTGAGATAAGGAAAAAGCTTATTTGATTTCAATAAATCCTATTTAAATGAAATCTTTTTTTTTTTGCCATTGTAGGGATAAGCGCAATGCGCGGACAATTGAAGATACAATCGCGCCACAATGTCGTAACATTTCGATCGCATATACCCGGGGGAAATAACCGCACTTAAGAAACAAGTCTAACACACAGCGAAGAATGTTGCGTATGTACAGATAATTGCCACCTCACATCTTTGGCAATATAGACATCTGGCATCTGATAAAGAAGTACATCAACGAACTAATGATTGAAAAGAGTGCGGGGTGTGAAGATCCAACGGTTAAGTCGAAATAGGTTTAGGTGATAAGCGGTCCTTATCGGCACAACACGTGTAAAACACTCGAAAAAACATTTCTCCAAACGCGTTGGGTAATTCGAGATTTTATTTGTAATCGATTTTATCTGCCGAAGTCTATCGGGGTTGCGGACAAGTCATGTATAAAAGATGAGAACGTTGAATTAATAAGGATCATACCGGATAATGGCCATGTCTCCGAAACTTCTCGTCGTCTTGAGCGCTCTCCTCGTCGCGGTTCAGGCCGGTACGTATGTCAAACAATTCTCATTGGATAACGTGGATCTTATTGTTCATTGTCGTAAAAATCACTGTCGTGTTTTTGATTTTTTTATTTTTTTATTTTTTTTTGTACACACAGTGGATCCGCGACTCGGTTACAAGAAACCAAATTTCGGCGTCGGTTTTGGTCGCATCGTCAATGGTGAGCCGGCCCGAAGAGGCGAATTTCCCCATCAGGTTTCGCTTCAGTGGGGCATGCCTCCGTATCAACCGCTTCGACACTACTGCGGCGGTAGCATAATCTCCAGTCAGTGGATCCTCACAGCTGCTCACTGCACTATCGGTCTTCCCGAGTACGGCATTTACCTCGTTAGAGCTGGAAAACATCACATTAGCGACACCGAAGATACCGAACAGAGCAGCGAAATTTTAAAGACCATCGCCCATGAACAATTCGGCGGGTACGTTCGTCAGCAACATATATGTAGCCGTGAAATTAAATTGGCATGTTTGTGCGTGACGTGAGTTTAAGGTATTACTCAATGGATATTATAAAATCGTCAAAATTCTTGAAAATTTGAGGAATTACAGCTCTTGATCGAACACAATATATGAATTATTTTCGAATTTTTCACTTAATAATTTAGTTGTTATAAACATATGAATTTAACACGGTCGCTTATGGAAAAACAGCTTCTGCAGACATTAAAGGTTGCAAAACGAATGGAACTAAATCGCCGTAAATTCGGAAAATATTATAAAAAGATATTCGGAAAAGATTTCAGATCAAGCGATTGATTATGCTAACTTTCAAATAAATCGACTGAGTGACTGTCGAGAAATTAATTAAAGTAATGAGGAATATCGCCTTTTTTAACGATGAATTAATATCTATTACAATTTGAACGTTATTTTTTTCAATAAATAACGCTTTATATTAAATTTTATTTTATTGAATTTATTAAATATTATTTTATTCAATTTATTAAGTGTTATTTT
This sequence comes from Ophion ventricosus, assembly GCA_963932345.1. Classification (NCBI taxonomy): domain Eukaryota; kingdom Metazoa; phylum Arthropoda; class Insecta; order Hymenoptera; family Ichneumonidae; genus Ophion; species Ophion ventricosus. The sequence goes on along the minus strand of OZ010714.1, from coordinate 3,262,174 downwards.
ATTAAATTTATTGAATGTTATTTTATTAAATTTATTAAATGTTATTTTATTAAATTTATTACATTTTATTTTATTAAATTTAATAAATAAATTGATAGCTTTTAAAAATAAGAAGTTATTATTAAAGGATATTAATAGCTATTACAATTTTTAAATGATTGCTATTACAATTATTGAAAAAGTCAATATGTATTGAGCTTTTGGCTAATTATTCACAATAATAAGATGATCAGAACGTATTAATTAAATTTCAAAATTGAGAAATTTTTTGTTGGACAGTTGAAACAGATGTACAGTCACTAACAAAACCTCAGTCAAGCATACGCCAATATGGTCGAATTTGACTTCAATTATTATTAAAAGTAGAAAATTAACATTTCTAAGTGTTAATTTATTATTAAATAAGCTATTTGTAAGGCTAAACATGTACGACATGATCTAGATTTTCCCATTTTGGACTAACTTTTTGCTCGACGGTCCATCCAGTAATACCTTAAAAAACGAATATCTTAAAAATCAATTTGAATCACATCACGGAAAATTCACTGTAATTATGTTATTTATTTTATTACACTTTGATACAATTGATCACCACACACGTACAAGCTCACGGAGAGTGAAGATTATGTTTTAACAAGTCGAGTTTTTTCTCGTGACTTTTTACATATTTTCGATTCGAACGTGGTAAGAATTTTCTTAGGGAGCTCATTGTGTCGAAATAAAAACTAAATGCTACTTTAAGGTAGTAGTCTCGCCGAGGCGTTTTTCTATAGAATTTTCTTCAATTATGAGGACGCATTCCCGACAGTATTAAGTGATTTCGTGCAAAATTTCTAAAGGATTCACCGTTTCGTATTTGAGATATTGGCAATCAAAGATTACACAGTTTTACACATATTCTTATGGGGAGCAGTGGAAAATTTCACATTTCACGCAATAACTCCGAAACTTTTTGACGATTGTTTTTTTTTAATTCTCAATTACAGAGGAGCATGATGAAGTTTGTCAAAAAAAGTTAAGAACTTTGACCGTTCAGTTACAGAGATATAGCAGTTTATTTATTTTGTTTTATTATTAAGTTATATATGAGTTACTTTATAAATGTTACATCCCGATAAGATGTAAAAATTAAATTATAAGGATACTTCGCAATATTTTGAGACTTTCATCAATTGACCGGAAAATAAGAAACTAACAAATCAAGTTTTCAACGTGACTGTGGCGAGACTACTTTAAGTTATGCCCTATATTTTTCTGAAAACTCCATCCATATTGAGTCAGTAGTTTTTACGTGATGCGTGCGCGAAACAAACAGACAAACCGACACGCAAAGTTCACAATTCTGTTATATATTTGAGAATTTAAAATTTCGTCTACGTGTACCTGGCATTGTATCTCCGTACATTTTCAATAACTCATTTCTTTTAAGGGGCCAGTCCACTTTGGAGCCACGGAAAAAAGGCTATTTTGGCGATTTCTTTTTTTAGGATTTTATAAAAGATATGAATATAAAAGTTGTTGGGCTTGATAAATAAAGTGTTGAAATACATTTAAAAAAATTTTATTCATTTTTATTCATTTTTAAGTACAAAAACTATAGTTTAACGTAACGCCTCAAAAATAGGTGGGCTAGGTAGCTCCATCACAACTCGGCAATGGCTTGTCTGAAACAAAAAAATCAAAGTCCATTAGATTCAGTATGACACCAGCTACAAAATGACCCTCGGATATAAAGTTTTATCAAAAAATAAAAAACTGGCAGATGAAAAACGAAAAAAGTTTTAAAAAAACGCGTTTTTTTCGCAGTTTTTCGCAAAAAAAAGAGCAAAAATCAAAATTTTAAAACCATCGAGGGTCATCTTGTTACGAATCGTGTTTACAATATGTGGTTCAAACTTCAAGAGAATCGGTTTATTAGTTTTAGAGATACGATGGAGCTAGATTTTGAAAACGTTGTTTCGAGAATAACGCGTTTGAAGTTTATACTATGAAAAACTCTTACCTAAACTCAATCGGCAATTCCTGCACCGTACAAAATTACTTCTGATTGCTCATCATTGTCGATTGCTTCAAGTATTAAAGTAAACTTTTGAGATTGATTAAACTAAACAATTAGTTTAATCAATCATTAAATATAGTTATTTATCAAATAAAGATCTATTTAATATCGTCTAATAACTAAATATTTTATTTATTCCTAATAAATCTGTGATTTGGTTTCATCTGGTAGTATAAGACAAAAGAGACAGACGGAAAAATGGTACACGTATCAGTCTCTCAGAAATCTCATGGCTTTGTTTTCATTAGAATACTGTTATAACCCTCTGCAGTTGAGGAAGAGAGTTAGTCTTTCTATACATAAATAGTCGCGCCTGTTAATAAAAGGCACGACGATATCTTCCCTTTTTTCCAGATAACAGTCTTGTTAGTGATAAAAAAAAGAAAATAATTTAACTTTTTTTTCACTGCACTTTTATGTCATGAACCTGTATTCCTTTCTCGTATTCATGCGATATATCGTGCTTTATCTTTATTTATTTAGTTTGAATCTAACATTTATTTATTTAATTTGGATATATTAAATATTTGAAAAGAATAGTTTGAACAATTAAAAAAATATATTTGAAACAAATAGGGTCGTAGTCGGAAATGAGACAAGGAAAAAACTTATTTAATTGAATAGATCCTATTTAAATTAAATATTTTTTTTTGCAGTATAAGCTTCAGATGCATTACCATCGGAACTCAGTAAAACTGCCGCCCACTCGGTATAGATGACGCGCAAGCCATTGCACGGCTAAGCGGTCAAATATATCCAAGTATTGGCCCAAGCAAAGCGTAGCTTAAAGTGGAAGATCGCTAAAGGCAATCACCGCGACCACGCACATCTATCGCTTACTATTCATATTTTTATTTAATTTTTCTTCAATTGTTCTTCCGTATTCAGCGGTGTCGGTCCCTACGACATTGCTCTCCTGAAGCTGAAAACTCCCTTGAGGTTGAACGCGGCTGTGAAGGCGATAAGTCTACCGGAAGTGGGACCTAAACCAAGCGGGGACAGTATTCTCTCCGGATGGGGCTCGATTTCGCCATTCGGTGGCCAAGCACCTGAGATACTTCAAAAGGCCATTTTACCGCTCCTCGATCTTGACAGTTGTTTGGAAAAGTACAACGAGATCTCAGAAGGTTATACCCCGTTGCACGAGAGCAACCTTTGCACGAAAACGGTGGTTCGTGGAGGTGTCGCCTGCACCGTAAGTAAATTCGACAATGACATATGACAACGGTACACTGACAGAAAAATTCATTTCATGTTAACTGGATGCGTCTATTCGATTTTTTTTAACCCTTCGTGGTCACCCTGGGTAGAATCGACCCGTCGATCAATTTTTGGCGTAAATAAATAATAGTTCCCGGCTTCGAATGGGACTGTATTCACCATCTTACCTGGCGTTTGAAGTATCCTCATACCATAAAATTTACCCTCTTCACATGTCGGAATAAATAAGTTTTTTTGGAAAGCGCACTATGCTACTATTTTTTTCCCGAAAGTAGCATATCTAAGGAGTAACACGTCCAAATCTTAGGTAAAAATGTTGAAAATTCACGGAACTATGATTTTTTTAGCGAAAAAGTGTCTTTTTTGCGTTTTCACCCCTTTATGATTTTTTTTTTAACATGTCGCCATTTTATTTCTGATAAAAAATTTTTCCGTACATCATCTAGAAAGTTCAAAGCACAGTCCGTAATTTTTTGAATCACTTCGGACGGATAGTTTGGTCACAATATTTTTTTTTAAACTGACTGGGTAGAATCGACCCAAGTGTGACCACCGCGATTGAATTTGGAAGTGTGACTACGAAGGATTAAATTTGAATTAACTAGATTTTTCGTGAAATAAAATGTTTTCCTATTGCATTCCATTATTAAAATTATTTATTTTAAATATATTGATTTATTCAAATCAAGATCTATCGTCTAATAACTGAATATTTTATTTATTCCTAATAAATCTGTGATTTGGTTTAATCCGGAAGTATAAGACAAAAGAGACAGACGGAAAAATGGTACACGATTCAGTCTCTCAAAAATCTCATGGCTTTGTTTTTCATTAGAAGACTGTTGTAAAATTCTGCAGTTGAGGAAAATGTCTTTCTATACATAAATAGTCACGCCTGTTAATAAAAGGCACGACGATACCTTTCGTTTTTCCTCAATAACAGCCTTGTTAGTGAAAAAAAAAAGAAAAATAATTTTACTTTTTTAAAATCGAATCTTTAGTTATTTTTTTAAAATACATTTAATATTTAAAAAAAATAGCTTGAATAAATTAAAAATATATATTTGCAACAAATAGGGTCGTAGTAAGCCGTGAGACAAAAAAAAACCTATTTGATTTAAATAGATCCTCCTATTTAAATGATTTTTTTGCAGTGTAGTGGCCTCATTCGCGCTCTTGAAATAATAATGTTCGTTTTTATTTATAGGGCGACTCCGGTGGTCCTTTGATCAAGAAGAACGCTTCCGGTGCTGCCAAGTTGATCGGAATTGTATCATGGGGACGGTTCCCATGCGGTGATCGGGAGGCGCCCGCCGTGTACACCGACGTTGCGTACTTCCTCGACTGGATTAAGACCACAATCAAGGAAAATTGACTGAACTTTTCAGGCTGACACGATTCTCGACAATTCTAAATCTACGCTCCTCTTGACAAACGCCTGCTCGTTAGTTTTGAGAATTTAAACTCTCACAACTTTATTAATAAAATACACGTTACATAATGACTACAAACGTTTTGCGTTTTTTTTTGCTTCCGATGCTGCTCGCAACGTCTTCGAAATTGTCGTAAATTGAATACTATGTGATGGCCGAGGCGAACAAAGAAATCATACTGGCTTTTGCCCCGAATTTTGATTGTCTGATGAAGCTCGCTGTCTCGCTCATGATTAGAGACTTTTTTTAGTCTCGCAGTAGCGAGACCGCGGAGGAAAATATGCCCGTTAAAGAAATGTATTATAGCGAGCAAAGTGTTTTATAAAAACATCAAACTATTCGAAATTGTCGTGGATCTGAGGAAAATTGCGAACCATCGAACTTAAACTTCGCTGCGGATCGTTCTTTTTTTTTGTCGTTTCTTCACAGGGAGCGCTTAATTTTTATGGTAGAAAAAAAATGTATTTGCCAAGCGAGTAGAATGGAAAAAATATGAGAAAGTGGCGGTTTCAAAATCGTTCGGTAAAGAAGGATGGGCTGGGAGCACACATTTAAAAAAAGAAATGTTTTGCTACGTTATTTCCCAAGATTAAAGTGCCAACTCATCAAGGATCATCAAGATCAATACTGTGAGACGAGTCAAAGGTGGATTAATTTTATTATCAGTAAATTATCGGTGTGAAGAAATAAATCTGATTATTTAACAATCTGAGTGAGTTTTGCCAAAGTTTAAATCTAGCTTGATCATTTTTTTGCACTCAATAAAAAGTTACACTCACGCCATCTCGGTAAAATCTCGAGGCCCGTTTTTCCAAATGAAATTTACAAGACTTGGTCGGGCAATAGGACAGCATATAAATTCAACGCTTGCCAGTTTTAAGCATTTGCAAGACCATCTATATCGAGATGAAATTACGATAGCCTAAAAATCCTACCAATCTTAAAAAAATGCGAAATTATTTTATTTCTATGCCGAGGATGGTCGATTAGCTCCAAGCCTCAATGGGCCACTGCAGGCAAAGTATAGGAGTACTCGTGTCACGCTCAAATACAGCCTGTCGCACCCCGTACAGAAATTGTCATAGGGCTCCAATTGGATTCCCAGACTTATCCCTACTTCCTGATAAGGATCCAATAGGTAATCCCATTGGATCCCTATACTAAAACATCATGCTCGTACATTGGCTTTGAATCGGGATTCCTCATTGGATTACAATGTATGAATTCAATCTGAATACTTAAGGATTCCTATATTATCAAAGAATTCGACACGATCCTTCATGGATCACATCGTATTCTGTACGTTAAATTTTCTCAACGAAATACACAGACATGCAAAACGAGTGGAGCGAGAAAGTATAAATCTTATCTTCAAAATATATATAAATCATTTAAAAACCGAATATCTTAAAATCAGTTTGAATCACAACGCTGAAAATCCACTGAAATTATCGTTCGTTATTTATTTAACTGTACTTTGACACAATAGCACCACACACGTACAAACATGAGCGTGCAGTTGTGTTTCAACACATCGAGTTTTTTCACGTGACTTTTCATATATTGTCCATTCGAACGTGGTAAGAATTCACAAAAGGCGTCAATCGGGGAACAGTGCAGAATCCAATTGGATTCCGACGAGGACTCCCCATGTGCGTTGTCCCTAACAAATTCCTATAGAAATGTGGGTGCATCGTGGGACTTCCCAATAAATTTGTCCCCGGAAGCAAAAAAGGATATATTTTTTGGGGGCGATCCAACAAATTTCGGTTGAAAATTAAAAGTGAAAATTCTGAACGTAGTAAATCGGGAAATAGTGCGGTATCCAATATGGACTCGCTACGTGCGGCGTCCCTAGCAAATCCCTATAGTGATGTGGTAGGATTTGAGGACTCCGCGACAAATTTCTGCACGGGACATTGTACAGTCTGTTCGAAAAGAGCGTGTACGGCGAAACTGAAAAACTATTTTCGAGAATACATTGAAAAAAAATACACACACACTACACGACATAAACGGGGATGCTTTATTTTTGATAAGTTGTCCAGTCGCCTACGCTATTAATAATCGCCTGGCATCTCGGAGACATGCACTGCCAAAAAAAAAATATTTAATTTAAATAGGATTTATTTAAATCCTATTTAAATAAATCCTATTTAATAGTCTTCTAATAAAAACAAAGCCATGAGATTTTTGAGAGACTGCAACGTGTAGCACTTTTCAGTCTGTCTCTTTTGTCTTATACTACCAGATGAAACCAAATCACAGATTTATTAGGAATAAATAAAATATTTAATTATTAGACAATATTAAAAAGATCTTGATTTGATTAAATAAATATATTTACAATAAATTGAATAATGGAATTGCGGAATAGGAATAATGGAATAGGAAAAATTTTATTTCACGAAAAATCTAGTTCATTCAAATTTAAATAATCAAATAGACGCATCTAGTTAATATCAAAAGAATTTTTCTGTCACTGTACTTTCCACCCTTTTTATGGCATAATTTGGTGAGAAAGATCTCCATATAAGTTGTATCTGTCGAAATAGTTGCTTGACGTTCCACATGTTTGATGTCTATTGGTGTGGGTAGACTAGATATGATTGATGAGAGAATATGCCCCAAAAAGAAGTTTAGTCCGAAAAAATTACGTTGTCCCCCAATCGCAATCCAAACTTTCTTTCGACCAAGTGAGTCTTTTTTCGAAATGTTTTTTTCGACAATAGCGGTTCGTCTGTGATCAAGATCGGAAGACAACTGAGGCTTTCTATACGAAGCATTTTGGTAGAAGGTTCCCGCTACCTGCTCACCTTCGAATCTACCCTGTAACCGTTTCCAGGAAAAAATGTAGCCGTGCACGCTTTTGTCAAGCAGGTTGTATAACCATCCTATCTCATCGCTTAATTCACAATAATTGCTTAAACGATAGTAGAGTATATGAAATGGAAGCTTAAAAACCCTAGCACTTCAAAAAAAAGGTTGCTCCAATGCGCTTGGCCATTAATGCGAAGCCTCATTGGACAAATGTAAAAAAAAAAAAACAAGGATATAATCGCTCGTTTCTCGCTCGAATAGAGCTTGCTGCACCGCGTAACATAATCAATTGAGAATTCCGAGCAAAATAAAGCTAAGAATAAAAAAAAGTTATCGCGTGTACTGCAGTAAGATTCTACGATTGATTGTTCCTTATCAACACTGCACAAAAGTCAATGAGCGATATTAATCTAGAAATAATCAACATCAGCGATATACATTCGTAAAAGGGATGTAACGTGATGAACGCGTATTGCGATTCGTGTTCGATCACGCGGGTATAAAAGAAACCGCATCCGCGCTGTGACTACGAGCAATTTGTCGCACGGAAACTATGTTTGCGAAACTTTCTGTCTGCTTAGTCGTCGTCGTCACCTTCGGTACTTTCTTCGTCGGCGCTTCGCCTGGTAAGTGGCCAACTCCGCGATATCGTCAGTTTCACGCGTTTGGCTAATCAAAATAATAAAATAATAATTTTAATTAAATATTTAATTAATCAAATAAAATAATAATAATTTAATAGGAAAAAAAATTGTTATACGAAATAATAAAATAATAAATAAATAAATAATAAAAAAAATAATTCGTACGATTTTACAGTGAAGCGGCGTTTGGGTTACAATGTACCGCGACTCGATTTGAATTCCGCCCGTATCGTCGGTGGCGAAGAGGCCCAGAAAGGTGAATTCCCTCATCAGGTTTCCCTCCAGTGGGGAGTGCCACCGTTGATTTCTTTAAAACACTTTTGCGGTGGTACTGTCATCAGCAGCCAGTGGATTCTCACAGCGGGCCATTGCGTCAAGACAGTGCCCTGGTTCGGTAGGTTCGTCGTAAAGGCTGGAAAGCACAACATCAAGACCGTAGAGAACAGCGAACAGGATGCCCAAGTCTTATCGATAATCGTACATGAGCAATACAGCGGGTAAGTCTGCTCGTTAAACTTCCGGCTTTGCCGATATTATTTTCCAATCCTGCAAGTACGAACATGTCATAAATTCGTTGAACATACGCTGTGGAACATACGTCGTACACTTATTTCGCGTTTGGACACATCTCTTACCCTTTCAAAAAAAAAAAAACATTAAGTATTAGAAAAATGCATGCCAAATTTAAGGTATTACTGGCTAGATCGTCGGGCAAAAAGTTAGTCCAAAATGGACGAATCATGGATTTACAAGTCTAGATCATGTCGTACATGTTTAGCCTTACAAATAGCTAATTTAATAATAAATTAACACTTAGAAATGTTAATTTTCCACTTTCAATAATAATTTAAGTCAAATTCGACGATACTGGCGTGTGCTTGAATGATGTTTTGTCAGTGACTGTAGATCTGTTTAAACTGTACAACAACAAAAAATTTCTCAATTTTTTAATTTAATTAATACGTTCAGATCATCTTATTATTATCAATAATTACCCAAAAACACAATAAATATTGAGTCTTCCAATGATTGCTTTTAATTCATCGTTGAAAAATGCGATACTCCTCATTACTTTAATTAATTTCTCGACAATTACTCAGTCGATTTATTTGAAACTTAGCATAATCAATCGCTTGATCCTAAATCTTGATGATATAATCTTTTCCGAATTTACGGCGATTTAGTTCCATTCGTTTTGCAACCATTAACGTCTCCAGAAGCTGTTTTCCCAAAAGCGACCGTGTTAAATTCATATGTTTATAACTACCAAATTATTTCGTGTAAAATTCTAAAATAATTCATATATTATTGTTCTATCAAGAACTATCATTCCTCAAATTTTCAATAATGTTGACGATTTTTTAATATCCATCCAGTAATACCTTAAGATTCTTTCTCCATTTGTTCAGCACGGAAAATCCGTCCTTTACGTTTAAAGTTTAATAACTCATTTTACGAAATATTGATTAATTGTTGAGTCAATCAAGTTTGAACAACAAAATAACCAGCGAAATTGCTTCAAGACGTACAAGATGATCTTTTTTTTTCTCACCACACTCTGATACGTATCCATTGAAATGCACTTCACCTTCAGAGACGTCGCACCGTACGATCTTGGTCTTCTCAAGCTGAAGACTTCTCTGATGCTGAACGAGGGTGTCAGAGCGATAAGCCTGCCACAATCGGGAACACTACCGAGCGGGGACAGTATTCTTTCCGGATGGGGCTCGAACGCGGCGAATGGCATACAAATGCCCACGGTGTTGCAAAAAGCTGTTCTACCGCTGATCGATCTCGAAACTTGTCGAATCCAGTTGGAGGCGCTGGTTGGGCCAACCCCATTGGACCCGACCAACATTTGCACAGGATCTGCTGGTGTTGGACTAGCGGCTTGCAGAGTGAGTACATCCTGTGCCAGCGTCGATTAGCCAATAGCATCGACGCAAGTTGTGTCGTTCATTCGGCATTATGATGATTGTGTCTTAAGGGAAGGTTACCGTCGAAATTCAGGAGTTTTTTTTACATATAAAATAAATACGTTTGGAAATGGGTTTTAACGTATTTTATTCTTCTATTAATGGAGAGTAAATTCCAATTTTATTTATTTAAAAAAATACATAATGGCGGCTCCAGCTCTCGTCAAATAAAGCCATGCACGGCGTGTTTTGGTCTACGCGGGACGTTGCACAGCCTTGCCAGTTCGTCTTCAACAAAAACGGGTTAAAAATTATTAAATTCGACTAAATTTAGAGGGGCCTTATCGTTTTTGTTTTCCGAAAAAGCCCTGGATAACATGATGGCAGCCGTTTGAAAAAAAAACAAATTTTGCGTGTTTTTTTTTTTGCTTCGAAGGACGATATTTCTCATTCGATTTTTGACAAAAATCGATTTCTGATGTCCCGCAAATTCTATTTTTTTTTCAATTGCACAGAGATTCATGTGAATCGGTTCATCCGTTAAAGCTGTTGAGCGCCCCGCGAGCTAAAAAATTCCGTTTCCAGAAAAACGCATTTGAAGTTTAACGTTTTGGCTGTAAATTCTAAAATACTTTAGATATGAAAATATCCTTTTACCCACGTGTTCTAAAGACTGTGAGGATGCAAATTGTGTAAAAAAATTTAATTTTTCATCGTTATGAACGGTAAACTGCCCTTGAGGCAGTATTCTAGTCTAGAAGCCTACATTTCGGGCCTGTTTTCGAGCTTGATAAAAAAAAATATATATATCCTTTTAATATTCATTTGTTTACATTCTTTTGTATTCTTCTTTTATTCTTCTTCATTTCATTTTCTTTCATTGCTTTTCATTCATTCTTTAAAATATTACACAAAAATATTGTACAAAAAATATCGTGCAAAAAAATGAAAAAAGTTATGGGGCTCTAAATGTAGTCGTGAAAAAAGGTTTGAGGCGGTTGACATGATTACAAAGCTCCCATTTATCTGAAACAGAAATAAAACCAATTTTCTTTATCAATAAGAATGTCATTATGGCAGGTATCAAAGAAACAAAAAAAATTTAATGGCAATCATCTGAAAAAACAGTTAATATTTCGACCTACTGTTTCAGTTTTTAATTTTTTTTCTAATAGTAATAATAATAATTTCCCAACGCTCGAGATAGGGACGACAGAAGGATGTATACTGAAGACGTATACCAAATTCTAAGTCAATCGGTTGAGTAGAACTCGAGATTTGATGTAAACCAGAATGAAAAAAAAAGTAGTTTCGAGAAAAACGCGTTTAAAGTTATGAGTACAGTATCAGACAACCGTAACTATCTAAATGGAATAATGGCATGTTATACTTACGTTGTATTAATCGGCCATTCCTGTCTCGTAAAGTGCGCCTTCCTCGACTTCGAAATAATGATTTTCTGCAGCTCATTATTACCTGCAAGCAATTCATTCTTCCTTAGAATCTTCTATTTTTCCCATTCGCGCCCATGTAGCTTCTTGATCTGACCGTGTTCAAATCGCTATAACTATATGAATATTGACAATTTGGAAAGTTCCTTTCAAGGACATATTCTTGAGGTAGTAGTCTCGCCACAGTCACGTTAAAAAGTTTATTCTCCGCTCAATCGATGAAAAATTCGAAATATCCTTATAATGTAGGTTGTAGATCTTATGGGGCTTTAAAAACTTATAAAGTAATGATGAAAACGTCTAATATAATGTTTACCTAAACCTCACTTTTGTATCAGACTAGACGTTGCTTAATTTAAATCGCTGTATCTCTGAAACTAGACGGTCAAAATTCATCATGTTTTTTTACCCACTTCGTCATATGTTCCTCTGTAATGGAGAATAAAAAAAAATCTGTAGAAAGGTTTCAAAGTTATTGCGTGAAAGGTGAAATTTTCCACTGCTCCCCATAAGAACACGTGTCAAATCATGAAATCTTTGATTGCCAATATCTCGAAAACGAAACGGCGAACCCTTTAGAAATTTTGCAGATCATTTAATAATGTTCCGAATGAGTACTCAAAATTAAAAAAAAAATCAATAGAAAAACGCCTGGGCGAGACCAGTACCTTAAGAAAATTCCAAAAAAAAAATCGATTTTTCCAAATTTCTACACTAGAATACTGCCTTAATTAATTTCGAGAATTATACGTTTTCCGATACTCATTCATACTCTCGTAATATTAATGTTTTATTTTTTTCGTTGCATAGGGTGACTCCGGTGGTCCCCTCATCCAGATGGACGCTTCTGGAAATGGGGTATTAATAGGAGTCGTTTCCTGGGGCGTGTTGCCCTGCGGTACCGATAACGCACCTTCCGTATACGTTGACGTCGCGCAGTTCATTGACTGGATTCAAAACAAGACCGCTCAAAATTGATAATGGCATATTCATATGCTACTCTTCCAAACTCCAAGAATCAAGATTCCAAACTTTTCCATTCGTTAACGTTCGATAAAAATGTATCGATGACTTGCAAAGTATCGATGATCTCTGCCCGGATTATTGTCTTCCAGGATTGTTTGTCGGATTCTTCGAATTATGACTCGAGCATTTGTTTATTGGAATTATACGAACTGATACATTGTACAAGCCGTGATAATCTCGTTGTTCTTTCAATAAAATACGTGTCAAAATACTTTTGACAATGGGTTTCAACGTACTTTATTCTTCAGTAAAGACTAATAAAGCCATGCACGGCGTGTTTTTTTCTGCGCGAGGCGCTCCACAGCCTTGCCAGTTCATCTTAAGGCGGGCAACCACTGTAGGAGACCGAAAATTAGATGATTTTTTGGATTTCTTTATTGTGAAAAAAAACGGAAATTTCCGCAACTCTGACAATGATTTATTCATATTTTCATACATCTCTGGTAATTTTTTCGAGTTATTTCATGCATTAATTAAGGTGTAATCCGCTGTGTCCCTTGACGTGTCCTCAACGTCGTTGTCGATTCGCGGGAATTGTGCAACTCGCACAATTCCAGCGAATCGGGATTCGCAATTCGCATCTAAAATAGTCCAACAAATTTTTATACATTCTTGAGATATTTTTTAAGAACATGAACCTAAATTTTGAAAAAAATAATCGAGAATTGAATGTTGGAACATGTTTGAAAAAAACTGATCGATTTTTAGCATTTCTTTCCCGGCATTTTGCGAAAATAAATATGTTTTAAGCAATCTAACCTTTTCAAATTTAGGTTCATGTTTTAATGAATTATATTATGTAAACGTGTTTCAAATTTGAAGACGATCCATCAATTAGTTTTTGATTTATGATTCCCGCAAATTGAAAAAATGTCCTTTCGCGAAAAACACGTTTAACGTTTCACAAACGAAAAACTCAAAGTCAAATGTGTTTAATCAAATGATAAAGTGTCTTACCGATTAATCAGCGATTTCAGCACCATACAGCAGTCCTTCCTCTTCCTCATGCAACTCATTTGAAGATTGCATTCCCTCTTTACGAGCTTTTCGAGCTTCTTTTGTCTCTAATAAACTTTTTCTATTTTGCCGAGCCACGCGCATCTGATCCATTTGCTCGGCATATCCGTAGTTCTGCCTGCCAACTACGATTTGTAGTTCATTCGTAACCATGAGTAGAGCTGAATTTCCTTCATTGAATAAAATAGCAGCAAGAAATGCCGCTACCTCGATTATTTTGTACCCAGAATGGAGATGTTTTGAAGCTAATCGCCAAACTGTCGAGTTTGGGTTTGTTTAGGTAATGAAAATCCAAAAAAACCCAAACAAACTATCTAACTGAGCGCTCGTGAATACATGAGCGCGCTTGGTAGTCGAACGGAGAGTCTTTATCATTTATATACATACCGTTAGAAGGAATCTGAATATCGTTTTGAAATTTTCAGGGTGTATTCTGAAGATATTTTGCTAACGGTTTATGAAATTTAAACAAAATTGATTTTTTGAAGCATCTAAAGTGGTTGCCCAACCACTTTAGATGCTAAAAAAATCAATTTCACAAGCGCTCAGTTAGGTAGTTTGTTTGGGTTTCTTTGGATTTTCATTACCCAAACAAACCCAAACTCGGCAGTTTGGCGATTAGCTTCAAAACATCTCCATTAGCTTCAAAAAATCAATTCACAAGCGTTCAGTTAGGTAGTTTGTTTGGGTTTCTTTGGATTTTCATTACCCAAACAAACCCAAACTCGACAGTTTGGCGATTAGCTTCAAAACATCTCCATTCTGGGTACAAAATAATCGAGGTAGCGGCATTTCTTGCTGCTATTTTATTCAATGAAGGAAATTCAGCCCTACTCATGGTTATGAATGAACTACAAATCGTAGTTGGCAGACAGAACTACGGATATGCCGAGCTTAATGAGGTTGTAGCGGTTCAGATGAGTCAAATGACGGCTGATGAGCCGATCGATATTACATCGATAATATAATAAAGACCTCCGCATAGAATTTCAATTAAAATTTTTTGTTTCACTAAAAAAACAAATCTTAAGACGTTATATACGCGATTTCGCCGATTTTCGAAGGTACTTTTCTAGACGCGGTTAAAAAAAAATGACGCATACATTGACAACATTTTTTTTACAGATCATTTATGCACATGGTTAAGTATATGTAAAAAAAATCAGAAATATTAACAAATGGCGGAGATATAACATAATAAAGCAATGTATTTTTTTTGCGCGCGCGTTGATGGTGAAAGTTCTCGGCATCGACGTGGGTGTCTGAAAAAAAAAATGAACATATTTATGATTGCATAATGAATGTATCTTCAGTGTGAACCAACAATATTATTTTAAAAAAATTATTATAATAAAAATTCGAAACTTAAAATTTGTTTACTCAATTTTCTGTCGGTATTTTATTTTTTATATTTTTTTGTGTCATTGAAATTTTTGCTTCTGTGGTTCGCACGATAGGTGATGATACTAAGAATATGTTGTAAAAATTTCAAAGCGATCTGAACCTTCGTTCAAGAGTTAGAACTTTCACAAGCTTCAAAAAAGTGAATCGTGGAAAAACGGCTTTGAAGTTGGCGGTCGGGCGCGCCGCGCGGTATCTATTACGCGCTCTAAATGCTGTAACTTTAACAATTTTTGGAATTTTTCAATTCTGTAAAGCTTAAAATATTCCTAACCGTTCAGGCTAATGGAATCAAAAATTTTAAAAAAATGAAAAATTTTGAAATTTTTCGCGTATATAAGGCCTTAAAATATGCCATTTTTTTTTCTTCCTCCACAGTGGTCTAACTCCTTAATTTTCATAGCTCGATCGAACGACATTACCGCGATTGCCGCATTAACTTGTGTGATCAATACGTGACGCGAGTACCTGGAAAAAAGATTACGATAACAATGAGATTGGTGGAGAAAGCGAGGCAACGGAAAACCACAGATTCACGCGGGAATTAATCTACGCATCTTCGTTAATGAGATCATATCTTATCGATTAAAGTGCATTGCGTTATATACACGCTCGAATCTTTAATTTTTCTGCGCTCCACAATTCGCGATATCAATAGGGTGTAGCATATTGACGGCTATCGCGATAGACTTTGCCTATGAAAGAAGCAACAACGACAAAATTGTCGAATCGAGATAATTATATGTGATCGGAAATACTGCTCGAACGATGCTCAACGTTGATTGTTCCCATTTCAAATAGGAGACAAATCTTTTTCTTTTTTTGCAAAGTTCAGTGGCTCGACGATATTTCAAGATAATGTTGTTAGCACGGCACGCTTAATCGTGCGAATAAAAAATGAACGATTGTGTATCCGTGTTTGGGAGAATCTTTGGCACTTGGAAAAATATTTGGATTTACAGGCGCGACTTGCGATAAGGAAAATCACACGATACGAGACTGGGACGATAAAAATAGCTGAACACTCGCGAATATCTCGTTGTACCGTTACGTTCGTTTACAGGGCGTCTAATTTTTAATCAGAACTTAAATTTCATGTCATTTAAGGATTTTTAAGGCAAGGAATAGGGATTTTTTTTCATGACTTTTAGTATGACTTTTTGGTATAAATGTATACTTTATAATTCTTTAGTGTGACGAATTTTCTAAATTTTTATATTTATATTCTGCTCTTTGAAGCATCATGTGTGTTGTATGACAATAAAAAGTATGCGAAATAAACTCAAAGTCACCGAACTGTACAATTCAATGTGTAGTAAAAAAATGTGGGACAAACATAATTTCAAATTTGCTGTAAAGAAATATATTTTGGGAATATCTGGAAAAATATGAAATACGTTTAGGAACTTTGGGTAATATCATCTAGTCGCTTTACACGAATAACAAAGAAAAACTAATATGTTGAGATAACGAATCATTTTTTTTTTCTACTAGCTTTTTTTCTAATACCGTAGATTGTCGCGAACACGCGAAAATTTAAAATTATTTTGGATAAATTAATACAAAAATTGGCCAAGACAATGAGCGCTGCAGAGATCTTTTAAAAAAATCAGGTCGACTGGTAATTTTTCATGACATTTCGCGACTTTTTCAGGGTCCAGTGTAATTTCATGACATTTAAGGCGTTACGTGGGTTCGAAAATTTCAAAAAATCCATTTTTTAAATTTTATTATCTAATAGTACAATATGTCTAGAATATTCTCCCAAAGTTTTAAGTCAATCGGAGTAAAAGTCTAGGAGAGAGAGAGCCTTTGGGAATCCCCCTCGCTGGGAAAGACCGGCCGGGAGCGACGCAGGTATATGCATTTTTCTCAAAACACTATTTTTGTAGTCGGTGGACACGATTTCTCAAAAACTAATGCACCGATCTTATTGAAATTTTGCACACTTCTTCAAAATAGCATTTACTAGTGATTGAACGAAGGTTTTTTTTCCGATTACAACTAATTTTACAAGGCTATACGTAGTGTATATTGTACCAAAAATTGAACTATTTTGCATACAACTCTGCCAAAAATTCAAATTTCAATTTTTAAAAAATCCTTCGTTCAATCACGAGCTATACTTATCTACTAACTGAAAAAAATTGGTTTTTTAAATTTCAGATAAACCTATCTTGAGTTACCCTGACCACTACGAGGTAACTTTTTTTTGAGGGGTCTCCGGAAACCACGTCCCAACGGCTGAATTTCCCAAATTTTTGGATGAATTTTTTTTTAAATATTGTTGAAATACTGCTCTTTTATGTGCTTAACATTTTGAATAAAATAATTTATATATTATATTTAAAAAAAATAGAGAAAATATGCGTTTTTTGGCTTCGAAACCCACGTAACCCCTTAAGACTTTTCATGACTTTTCAGGTCGGTAGAATACCCTGATTTAGGCAAGGACGAATCAAAGTATGATGAAGTGCCGAGGAATAGTAGGCCACTCTAGAGACCAAAAAAAAAGGGTATATTTTGTGGTTTTTTGTTCAGCAAAGCCATAAAATAAATTGGAATTACAAAATAGCGGTTTTATTATACACGTAATTGACTATAAAAAATTATTTTTTCACAGCGATGCATGTCAAAATGTCGACTGTGCAGCATTCTTCCGATGACGCCTTTATTTCTGGAAAGTCAACGGCCGGACCAACAGCTCCTATAATCTTTGAATTATGATGAGACACTAAAGTTTTTTCGATTATATATAAGAATAGCTATAGAAGTACGTAGGATTTTTTTTATATATTGTTTT
This sequence comes from Ophion ventricosus, assembly GCA_963932345.1. NCBI lineage: Eukaryota > Metazoa > Arthropoda > Insecta > Hymenoptera > Ichneumonidae > Ophion > Ophion ventricosus. Next base: position 3,244,383 of record OZ010714.1, on the reverse strand, counting down.
CTTATCAAAATGCCGCATTTCTAAAACAAAAAGTATAAAATGCCATGAGAAAATCGTCAGAAACTTGTTTATAAAAAAGGAACAATGCAATATAATTTAAAAAATCCTACGTAGTGCCTCAGAAAATGTAATTCTTGATATACAGTTAAAATTTCAAGTGAATCGGTCGAAATTTGTTTGAGTTATGAGTCCAGCCGACTTGAAAAATGTAGTTTTGAGATAAATGCGTTTAAAGTTAGTAGAAAGTCACGACATGAATCAAGAGGAGTTGCGCTAGAAATCGAAAATCTAGGACTTAGAAATTTTTCACACCCATCATCTTTTGGAATATAATTTTACAGGTACCGAGGTACATTTTTAACAAAAAAAAATCGATTTTTGGAACATTCTAAAGTGGCCTAAGGCCTTAAGATGAACTGACAAGGCTGTGGAGCGCCCCGCGCAGACCAAAACACGCCGTGCATGGCTTTATTCGACGGGAGCTGGAGCCGTCATTCTGGATTTTTTTCACTAAATAAAATTGGAATTTACTCTCCATTGATAAAAGAATAAAATACGTTAAAACACAAAAGTATTTATTTTATAAAAAAAAAAAAAATTCCCGAAGTTCTTTCTTTTTTCATGCCTCTCGATGGTGTTGAAGTTTGCATCGTTGGAACGCAACTTTCCTTCCTTTTTACATATTATTCTCTATAATTTTATTATTATATAATATCTTTTTTAATAAATTTATATTGTAGATCGCAAAATAAATATATTAAGAAACTGTTGTACGCTTTCTACAGGCAAAGTCTGCCAAAAGAAATTGACGGAATTAAAAAATATTAATTTTCATTGCATACCAACGTTGCAAACTTCAACCTCATGCCTCTCGACGGTAATATCTTCCCTCAACCGTCTATGAGCAAAACGGAGTTGAAAAAATTTCTGCGGTTATGTTGACCTTGTGCATGCCCTTAACAGCGATCGCCGATTCACAAGGCCATGCGCGAAAGAGTTGCCCGGCGCTTTCACCCAGTAAAACAGACGAGAACAAATGTTGATACTCGCTCGACGTATTTGGCTCTGTAAGTTGAAACGCGATAAACCGCCTCTCCTGGAACCGGACTTTTGATCTGGTTTGCCGACGATCACGATGCCAAGTTCCTCGTGCGAGATACTCTCACCTGGACGATCGAAAATGAGTCTATTCCGTGGTGTCTCGCAATATACCGAGGCTTGGACAATTATTACTGTCGAGCGGTCATCCGGTTGCCTACTTGTGCGAGTAACTCAACACGACAATGTACGCCGCAATTACCTCCACGATCCTAATCGTCGCTGGTGTCGCGTGGTGCGAGGCGAGCTCGACGATAGAATTGTTGGCTAGCAGACCGACGAGAATAGTCGGCGGCAAAGACGCCGAGAAGGGTACTCATCCGTGGCAAGTATCGATACACTGGGGTGACGACGAACGTGGATTATTGCCGCGGCACATATGCGGTGGTAGTTTGCTCAAGGCCGAATGGATCCTCACCGCTGGCCATTGCAAGACTCTGTCACCTGTAAAATCACCGGGACGCTACATCGTCTTGGCAGGCAAGTACAAACTCGGCACACGCGAGGACACCGAACAGAGCCGGCTCGTTTCGAGGACTTTCGTTTATCCGGAATATACGGGGTAAATATTGAAAATATTCCAATAGATCCCTTATCGAAGCGAAATATCGAAACAAAGTAGGGGAAAGGTGTACGAGTTGATGGGATAAAATGATCATTTTGCGATGATCAATTGCGACGAAACTATTAACGCTATCTAGTGATATTCTTTGGTAAAACATAGCGCCCGGTACCCCTCCGCGTTAGTCAATTCATGATAGCGGCTTGAGCAATGCACATGTGTTGACGGAAAAAAATTAAAATTGTGAGCTGTTGGTCTAAGGTAAGGTTGACTTTAAGCTTAGGTAACTTTTATTGTATACTGTCCGTTGCAATCATTGTTGTTTTTGTCCCTTTGTAATATACCGAATTCGTTTTTTTTTTGTTGGCGTGATAACAGTGGAACACTTATAGTTTATGTTACCGAGCAATAAATGAAAAAGTTGAGTTTGGGGCGAGATGATTCCCTTCTAGGTGTACAAGATGATCCCTAGGCATCATCTCGTACACAAATAACGTACCTACTTTATTTTTGTTAAATATTATATCGTATCATGTTAAATGTTAATGTATTATGAAATTATTATTACATTATTATAGTTTATTATTTCATTATAAATAATTATATTATATTAATTTTATTTATTTATTTATTTTTGTTATATTAAATATTATTAAATATTAACTATTAATGTATAATTGATCTCACAAATAATAGTTAAGGCCTTAGGTCACTCTAGAGACAAAAAAACGGCGTATTTTGTGATTTTTTTTCAGCGAAACTATAAAATAAATCGGAATTACAAAATAGGGGTTTTATTGTACACGTAATTGACTATACAAAGTTATTTTTTCAGAGTGATACATGTCAAAATGGCGACTGTGCAGCATTCTTTCGATGACGCCTTTATTTCTGGAAGGTCAACGGACGGACCAACAGCTCTTATAATTTTTTAGTTATGATGAGACACTAAAGTTTTTTCCATTATCTAAAAGAAAAGCTATAGAAGTACGTAGGATTTTTTTGATATATTGTTTTTTGTCAAAATGGCGCATTTTTAAAACAAAAAGTATAAAATGCCATGAGAAAATCGTCAGAAAATTGTTTATAAAAAAGGAACTATGCAATATAATTAAAAAAAATCTACGTAGTGCCTCAAAAAATGTAATTCTAAAGATACAGTTAAAATTTCAAGTGAATCAGTTGAAATTTATTTGAGTTATGAGTCCGGCCGACTTGAAAAATGTAGTTTTGAGATAAACGCGTTTTAAGTTAGTAGAAAGTCACGACATGAATCAAGAGGGGTTGCACTAAAATTTAAAAATCGAGTACTTAGAGATTTTTCACACCCATCATCTTTTGGAATATAATTTTATTTGTACTAAGGTACGTTTTTAACAAACAAAAAAAATCGATTTTTGGAAAATCCTAGAGTGGCCTAAGGCCTCAATATACCTAAGTGATTTAAGGCTGGCTGTAGAAGACTGGTTTAGTTTAATTCTAGTTGTGTGAGATAAAACTTATAATATACCTAAAGGTAATTTAACTTGTGAGTTCAGTTTATGCTGTATACTTTTGTATTAATATAAATGTCAAGGTGTAAACTCGAACAATATTTATCTATATTTGCTTAATTTTTCCAAAATAAAAAAACATCCCAAAATAGGGGCAAGATGATCCGGGGGATCATCTTGTCCATACCCTAGGGATCGTCTTGAACACCGGGGTGTCCAAGATGATCCGTATATAAGGTTTGAAAAAAAAAAGGAAATATTTTTATTGCAACCCTAATAAATTGAATATTTTGAATATGCCAATTGTAAAATAGATAAATATGCCAGTAGTAAACGCTTTCAGATCTTAATTATGCTGAATGTCTTTGAAATTACGAGCATTTTCCCTCAAGGTGATCATCTCGTACACTTTTCACCTACTTACGGAAGACCCGGGTTTTCATTTGCAAGTCAAATTACTTTGACGATTTCAGCGAAGTCGCACCGTACGATATTGCCTTGATGAAGGTCGAGGAACCGTTCGAACTCAATCCATTCGTCGGCACGGTCGCTCTGCCATATCCGGAAATTATACCCGACGGCAAAGCAATGCTCACCGGATGGGGCAGCATCGGAAGAACTCGTGCACCCCGCAATCCTGAAATACTCCAATCGGCGATACTTCCGATTTTGGATTACGATGTTTGTCATCGTGCACTCGACACGGCACTCAAACGCGAGGGACGAAATCCTCTTCACCCGACGAACATTTGCACCGGACCTTTGAACGGAACACTCTCAGCTTGCAAGGTAAGACTTCTGATTTTTGCACTGGAACGAAAGTGAAAATTGTTAGCTGCGAGTTTGTTTGGGTTAGTAATTTTAGTAAAGTTTTTTGGTTTAGTACTTTTAGTAAAGTTTGTTTGGGTTAGTAAGTTCAGTAAAGTTTGTATGGGTTAGTAATTTTTGTGTTAGTAAAGTAGCGTAATTTTGCAGCGAATCACAAATATTTTTCCACTCATTGGTTCAATTTTATTGGAAAAAGAAAAATTCGACAACTTGTTATTGGAAGATTATCTACTATAACTATGCTTTTTTATTAATAATAAAGTTTTATTGTACAAAATGTATCACGTTCGATTTAATTAAGAATTCAATTTCTTCAATTAGGTTTCATTCGAAATGAAACTTCAATTACGTTGGATTATTCATTGTCGATAAATTAAATCGATTATAAGATCGACTTTCAATTCACTTCCATATTTTGTTACTCTTACCAACATATCATAATGTGCAATTTCAAAAATGTTTTGTTATAATCGAAAAAAAAAACGGGATTAAACGGAATATAAACTCTCTGCATATTTCAATGGTAATTTGTCCTCGTGAAATTTCAAGATCATCCACTCACCTTTTTCTATAGATCCCGCGGAAGAATTTCCCAATCATTAGAGAAGAACTTTCAAACTTGAAAAAATGACGTGGAAGATAATGAATCTAACGAATAAGAGAAACAAACTGCTGTGGGAAAGATTTTCTTAAGGCATCAGTCTCCGTCTATTGCACATATTTTCAAGATTTTTTTTTTTCCTAATAAAATTTATCTCCATATTTTAATCTTTTTATAAATAAAAATAAAAGTATCAAGAACAAGTGAATGTTTTATTATAAAGTGGAGTTGTAGTTATGACCGCTACTAAAAACTTTCACCCCCCCCCCCCCCCCCCCCCCCCCCCCCCCCCCATAAGAAGAAAACAAAATGGCGCACTTTGGAATTTTTCGACTGTTTTTTACAACTTGAATTGTACAAAAATAGGATTAAATATTAATGAATATTTATACCGTTAGTAGGAATCGAAGAGATACGTGCATAGATGAATCCCTGTAAATTTGAGTCTAATCGGCGCAATAGTTTTTCCAAAATCATGTCGACAAGGTCGAAAAACGTTGTTTTAAGAAAAACGTGTTTAAAGTTTTTCTTGTAAAAATGTACATAAAACTTAAAAAAAAAAGCCTCTTACCATCAATCAGCGATGCCTGGTCCATACTTTATTCCTTCAGCTTCTTCAAAAGCTCCACTTTCTTGGGATTTTTGGTTTCGGATCTCCGTTCGGCGAGCGCGCAGAGACGCTTCTATGGTATCACTCTTTTTAGCCCTTTATCGGTCACTCCGACCTAAATAACGTTCTCTCGCGTATTTCTACATGTATGTAGTAAACTGATGTTTAAAAAAAAAATCGAAAATTTTCCAAAATAGACCGATACTGATCCCTCAAGAATAACCTCAGTATAGTGAAATAAAAAAATTAAAAAAATTGGAACTATTTCAATTGGTCTGATTGATATGTTGTTTCAGGGTGACTCGGGTGGGCCGTTAGTGATGATGAACGATTTCGACCAGGCTGAGGTAATTGGAATAGTGTCCTGGGGACTCTTTCCCTGTGGCGGCAGAAACGCCCCGTCAGTTTACACTCGTGTTTCCGCCTTCGTACCGTGGATTCTAAAAATCATGTTGAATTATTGACTTACCTGGAAAAAATTTCGGAATTATAAACTTTTCGAAGCTGGATTTAAAAAAAAATGTATAAATGTACGTTAGAAGAAAAAAAAAAAAAAAAGAATACGTCGAAAACAAAAAAAATAACGTGACTGGATAAATTAAGGACGCAAGAAATAATTTATTATCTCATAATCACTTGTTCGTACAGCATCGCAGTTAAGCTTTTTTTCTTTTTCTTTCATTCGTCTACATCTTTTATTCACGCTCGAATTCTCGCCGAATGAAGTATCGTTTTTTACCTAGAGCTGCGATACACAAACACAAATGCAATTATCTAGTACGTGTATATAAATGTTTATCTGCTAAACGTTGTCTTCGAGAAATACAATATACACATACGTGTATATGTGTTGTTTTTAATTTTTTTTAGCTTTTTCCTCTAACAATATCGTAAATATACAAGCTGTAGGACGAAGCTCCTCGACGTTTTACCGAATCGAACGTATGAGCTTTTTTGGCAATTTCGTTGGTAAATCAAGGAAAAATCATCATATCGTTTTTAAACAGCTACATCGGAATTTCAACAATTATCACTATGAGCAAGGGAGTAGACCAGTCGTCGTTACAATCGTTATTGCGATTATTTATTGCTAAACAATGGTACTTTTGGAGAAATTATTTTCTTACTATGTACTTCGTGCCTACTTCTCGTAATAAAAATGACTAAATTCCCAATTGCAATATCGAAGAGTACGTGAGTATCGTTCGGTTTACGCACGGTTGAACTTTGATGTGAAAATTATGCACGAATGCGTTCATAATTGAACTGCCAGAAATGAATTTCTCATGAAAATGATAATGAATTTATTTATTTTCAAACCTTATTGCATTTTATTTTTCGGCAAAGTACTTCCGTAGCTATTCGCCACTCGTTCAAATCTCGAACATTCTTTATTCGTGATTAATCGCAAAACGTTCCGGACGTGAAGATTCTGGAGCGTCTTAAGAATTAGGCCACTCTACAATTTTTGAAAAACCCGGAAGAAAATTCTTCGACTCAAACGATGGCTAAGGGTCGTAAAAATGATATACCAAAATATTATCGGCGATACCTCTCTACTCTAAACGGCTATAATCCGGACCTGCAAGTGGACCGCGCAGCGCATCAAGCTTTCCGAACAATCGCTGCCTGAAGCTGCGAAGAAGTTGCATGGCGTTGAGTTTTGCATCGTTGGAATGCAACGAAAATTCTTCTTCATTTTTTTTACCATCTGAACTTACAGGGTGTCTAATTTTGGACAGAACTGAAATTTCATGACGTTTAAGGATTTTTAAGGCCTTAGGCCACTCTAGAGGCAAAAAAAGGGCATATTTTGTGATTTTTTTTTTTCTCAGCGAAACCATAAAATAATTCGGAATTCCAAAATAGGAGTTTTATTATCCACGTAATTGACTATGCAAAAATATTTTTTCACAGCAATACGTGTCAAAATGGCAACTGTGCAGCATTTTTCCGATGACGCCTTTATTTCTGGAAGGTCAACAGCCGGACCAAGAGCTCCTATCATTTTTGAGTTATGATGAGATACTACAGTTTTTTTCGATTATATATAAGAATAACTATAGAAGTACGTAGGATTTTGTTTGATATATTGTTTTTTTTTGTCAAAATGGCGCATTTCTAAAACAAAAAGTATAAAATAGCATGAGAAAATCGTCAGAAAATTGTTTATAAAAAAGGAACTATGCAATATATTGGGAGTACAAATTAATTCGGTCCGTTTTCAAGAGATGGCTCTGGCTGTTATGAATGTTTCATAGTGACAGCTGATTTCGGTGGTTTCAGAGAGGTTAGACATCTGTCAATAACATTCAGTTTATATCGCTTTGAGTTCTATTAAAAACCTTGTTTTTTACTGTGTTGAATACGTAAAATTTTGTGTTAACTAAGCAGCATTTGCGGGAAGTTTTACTTTTCTGCTTTAATTGGAAGAAAAGTGCAGCTGAAGCGCATCGAATGCTTGTTGAAGTTTATGGTGATGATGCTCCAACTGATAAATCATGTAGGGAATGGTTTCGACGCTTTAAGAACGGTGATTTCAGCGTTGAAGACAAGCCTCGCCCTGGACAGCCAAATGAGCCAATGAGCTGCTACAACCTGGGCGATTCCATTACGGGCGATCGGTATTGACTACAATTGATTCGTTTGAGCCGTGCATTACGAGAAAAACGGCCGGAATACGAGCGAGGACATGACAAAATTATTCTTCTGCATGACAACGCTCGGCCTCATGTCGCAAAAGTCGTAAAAAAATATTTGGAAACGCTCAAATGGGATATTTTACCGCACCCGCCGTATTCTCCGGACATTGCTCCTTCTGATTACTGGTTGTTCCGACGGATGCAGCAGGATTTAGCAGGTCACCGGTTCACTTCTTTCGCAGAAATCGAAAATTGGCTCAAAACTTGGATCGCCTCAAAAGACGAGAGTTTTTTTCGAGATGGAATTCGAAAATTGCCTGAGAGGTGGGAAAAAGTAGTAGAAAGCGATGGACAATACTTTGATTAATCTATTCATACCTTTTATTTTGAAATAAATGGATTTTTTACCGCAAAAAAACGGACCGAATTAATTTGTACTCCCAATAATAAAAAAAAAAATCCTACGTAGTGCCTCAGAAAATGTAATTCTAAATATACAGTTAAAATTTCAAGTGAATCGGTTGAAATTTGTTTGAGTTATGAGTCCGGCCGACTTGAAAAATGTAGTTTTGAGATAAACGCGTTTAAAGTTAGTAGAAAGTCACGACATGAATCAAGAGGGGTTGCGTTAGAATTCAAAAATCGAGTGTTTAGAGATTTTTCACACCCATGATCTTTTGGAATATAATTTTATAGGTACTAAGGTACATTTTTAACAAAAAAAATCGTTTTTTGGAAAATTCTAGAGCGGCTTAAGGCCTTGAGTCAGGGAATAGGGATTTTTCCATGACTTTTAGTATGACTTTCTGGTATGAAAGTATACTTTATAATTCTTTAGTGCATCCAAGTTTCTAAATTTTTATATTTATATTCTGGTCTTTGAAACAGATGTGTGTCGTATGCCAATAAAAAGTATACGAAATAAACGAAAAGTCACCAAACCGTACAATTCCATGTGTAGAAAAAAAAAATGTGAGACAAACATCATTTCAAGTTTGCTGTAAAGAAATATATTTTGGGAACATCTGGAAAAATATTAAATATATTTAGAAACTTTGGGTAATATCATCTAGTCGCTTCACACGAATAACAAAGAAAAGCTAATATGTTGAGATAACGAATCATTTTTTCTTCTACTACCTTTTTTGCTAATACCGTAGATTGTCGCAAACCCGCGAAAATTTGAAATTATTTTGGATAAATTAATCCAAAAATCGATTATGATAATGAGCGCTGCAGAGATCTTAAAAAAATCAGATTGACTGGTAACTTTTCACGACATTTCATGACTTTTTCAGGGTCGAGTGTAATTTCATGACATTTAAGATTTTTTATGACTTTTCAGGTCAGTGGACACCCTGACTTACATTTGCCAGATTTAGGTTGTGGATTCCTAATAAGGATATTCAAAAATGTTTCAATGATTTTTCAAGTCTGAATGTGGTAAAAAAAACCTGCGCAGTACGAAAAACGATTATTTCCGTTGCATCCCAACGATGATAACTTCAATACAATCACGGATCCGCTTCAAAGCGCTCAGAAAGGAAACATAGGACCAGGACATCAATGTGGAAGGCCAATCGTATGGTCCAGGCATCGCAGATTAAAGGTATATAAGTATTTTCTATGATTTTATGATACTGAAAACTGTTTTACGCGTTTTCCTCGAAAACACGTATTTCGAACTGGGCGGAAACATAACTCGAACAAATCTTCACCAATCGATATAAACATTTAGCTGTACATTCGAAACTAGATTTTCTATAAACGTAAGTTGGATTTTTTTCGTTATATTGCATAGTTTTTCTGTTATAAACAATTATCTGATGATTTTTTCCTGTAATTCATAATCTTTTTTCTAAAATGCACCATTTTTTCAAAAATCAATACATCGAAAGCATCCTACGTACTTATATAGCTGTTCTTATATAAAAACGAAAAAAAAGGTTTTTTTGTTCCAGGTAAATAGTGACAACGTTTTCGCCAGTGGACCCTTCCCTCACTACGAAAAAAAAATTCTTTTGTATGGTTCATTAGTAATCTAAAAAAAACCTGTGCACAGAATTTCTATTTATTTTATTATTTCGCTAAAAAAAATCCCAAAACTATTTTCTTCGCTCTAAGAGTGCTCTAACTCCTTAATGATTCCCCGATATCCTATTTTTCCTCGAGGTTGTACACACACACACACACGTGATTCGTCAGACCGATACGCCAGCAACGGTCAAAACGTCAAAGACAAAACGATATAAAAAGAGAAAATGCAACGCACGATTAAAAACACATCGTGTCCTTTCGACGCATTTTCGTAAGATCGATTAATACACGATCGAGGCAATAGCGACGAGACTATCGATCGATCAAAATAGACGATCTCCAAAAGCGTAAAAAAAAAAAATAGCCATACGACAAATAAATAACATCTTATCCTGCTTTCTGTTGTAAAATCCAGAGAGAGGAAAGACACGATCGAGCTTCAGCAATAAAGAATTAACAAACGAAAAAAATATACAATGGCTCTCTTCGCCAAGACACTGTGATGTTCGTTTTTTTTTCTTCACTTTTCTACGTGTACGTTCAATGAGGCAAATTCAAAAAGAATCTTCCATCGCAAAAAGCCAAACGCTCTATTATGCTGCGTTAATAAATAAATAATATCGATTGCGTTTAACGAACGAAATGAGAATCAAGGCGTCTCAACGTGTTTTCGCACGAAGAATTCTCGATCGCCCACCCACATATAAATAATAATAAAAATATACATGTATCAGTTCTTATGCGATTTTTGTTTGTTTTGTGTAAAATAATTACTTCTTTTTTGTTTTTTTTTTGTTTTCGTCAATATCGGGACCGTTTGTATTCGGTGAAATTTTACGTACGCGGATCGACGAAATGGAATTATTCTTTTGATCTAATATCTCGGATTGGCGCTTAAAAAAAAAAAAGAAAACACCGCATTGCCGTTGTTGTTGTTGTTGGATTTCTTCACTTACGCTATGGAGATTTTTCCAGGCAAGCTTAATGAACACCGTGATGCACGGTGTTGGAAATTGCCTGTACAATTGTCCCCGCACTCCTGCCGACCCTAAATGACTGACAAGATACGATTCGCTCTCGCATCTTCCGGTTGGAATATACATATAAATATATATGTGTATATCGTTCGATGGAGATGCATATTCATATATATATATATATATATATATATATATATGAATATTTATCTTCGGTTCTTTCGTTTTTTTTAGTGCTTTTTCGTTCTCACGTCTATTCGCTTAGTTCAGACATCCGCGCTCTCGTTTCTCTCGCGCTAGAGGTGGGTCTGAAAGGGTTGAAAAATAAAAGATAAAAAAACAGGGTGATAAAATATTCTATAAGCAGTGACAAAAGAAATAATAAATACAATACTCGAAGCACAAAATGAAAACAAATAATTGATGAGTGGTCGAGCGAATAAAAATTGTGAGAATCAAATTTCAATCGTACGCAATGAGTGACGAAACTTTGCGGCGCGATTTTTTTTTTTTCCAAACGATACTGATATATCGTCTTTTTTTTTCGTCATCAGAATCGACAAACATGCTTTTCGATGCTACTTAAGGGCAGGTTACCATTCATGACGATAAAAAATTCGATTTTTTGAAAATATAATTTGCATCTTTAAAGTGTTTCGAACACGTGGGTAAAAGGATATTTCCATATCGAAAGTATTTTAGAATTTACAGCCTAAACGTTAAACTTTAAATGGGTTTTGCTAGATACAGCATTTTTCAGCGAGCAGGTCGCTCTACAGCGTCAACGGATGGAACCGATTCACATGAATCTCTGCGCAATTGAAAGGAAATACAATTTGCGGGGCGCCTCAGGAAGCGATTTTTGTCAAAAATTGATTTAGAAATATTTTTTTTCGTTCGTTGAACCAAAAAAAGGGCAATCAAATTTGGGGTTTTTTTTTCAAACGCCTGCCATTTTGTTATTCAGGAGTTTTTCGGAAACCAAAAATCGATAGGGGCCCCCAAATTTAGTCCAGTTTATTAATTTTCAACCGATTTTTTCTGTTTAAGGTGGTTGGAGCGTTACCCACAATCCAAAATTTAAAAATATATATATATTTTTTATTATCCAGACTATACAGAAACTTTACGAATTTTTCGAAATTTTTCCACCACAAAACACCAGAACTAAATAATAGTTGAATGTATGTAATTTTAGTTGCGGTTATATGGGCAAGACGTTCACGCTACGAGGTAATTTTTTCGTCTATTTAGCACCAAGATAAACCGTTTCTAACAACGGATTAACGTAAAATAAATCTTTGTAAACATTTGGAAAAAATCAAAACTCATTTTGCTCATCGAAAACCATATATTTTCAATATCGAACCATAAAGGTTTGATACACGGAGAGAATTAAATGTTAAAAATTACCGTGCAGTAACGGTAACCAGATGACAACCCTGAAACTTCGCTTATTATTACTGAGTAAAACACAGATTTTCACGAAAATAAAATAAAATTTCTTCTTCAGATAGAAAATTTTACCAGATTTTCTAGTAAATTTTCATGTGTAACAAAATACGCAAAACTTAAATTTAAAAAATATATAATATCAGCGAAATTTTACTGTGCATTTTATTATTTTATGCCTTTCAAAAATGTCTATAAAAAAGTATCGTTTTTATAACAGTTATTTTAAGATTTATTATAAAATTTAATGAGTGTTATAGGAAAATGTATTGTGCTCTCGGTAAAAATTATCATGCGCGCTACCCTTCTTGTATAGTAAAATTTTAGCTACGTTTTTGAAATTTTCTGTCACGTGAGTTAAAAAAAACTTGCCGCATACGAATTATTATGCTTTTCTTACTTGTCACCACATGAAATATATCACGGTAATTTTTACCGTGAAATTCACGACAAAAATTACTTTTTAATTCTCTCCGTGTAAAAGATTACGAATCTTTTCAATCTTTTGAATATGTTTCAACTTTTTGATCCTTTTAATTTAATAAAAGATTACGACTCTGTCACAATAATCAATAATGTTGTACTTTTTCAAGTTGTTAATAAAGGTATAAAAATGCATAATTTTTCCCTTTAATTATATATTTTATGAAAACTAAGTATCTATAGAATAAATCTATACCTCGTATGCATTTTTTTGAGGTTTTTTGAAAAAAAAAACAACTCATAAACCGTCATTTGATTCAACTCGCTCCAACCTCCTTAAAATGAACTGGCAAGGCTGTGGAGCGCCCCGGCTTTATTTGACGGGAGCTGGAGCCACCATATGGGATTTTTTTTTAAAATAAAATTGCCATTTACTCTCCATTGATAGAAGAATAAAAATACGTTGAAACCCATTTCCAAAAGTATTTATTTTACATTTAAAAAAAATCGCAAAGTTCATGCATTTTTCATGCCTCTCGACGGTGACCTTCCCTTAAGCACTTTTTTTCAATACCCTTCCAAATTGCAACACGAGCATGCGCACCCCGATACCATTCTCAACCTTTTCAGATCGTTCCAACCCCTCGATCGTGCGTGCCAAAAACATCGAACGTGATTGTCCTCTTGAGTGTTTCGCGAGGAGGACCAAACAAACAAAACAAGTCATTTACATTCCGCGTGCGTTTTGCGTGACATGGGACGAGGATCGTCGCACGGGTCTGATTGCCCGACGTTACAAGGACGGGGAGAATTCAATAATACGCGTAAAAAAAACTCGGTACCACCACAACGCCAATTAACATTAAAAAAAAAATAACAGTCCATTATTCTAATAATAATAATCATAATAATGCTTTATTTAAGTAATATCAGTAATTCGTATTGCCAAATGTTCTCTCTCTTTCTCTTCTCTCTCTCTCTCTCTCTCTCTCTCTCTCTCTCTCTCTCTCTCTCTCTCTCTCTCTCTCTCTCTGCGCCTTGTTTTTTCACTATTCTTTTTATTTTGGTTCGCTCAAGCTTCAATTTGCTCGATGACAATTATCATTTGTCTCACTTATGTAGAACAGTTAATTAAACGCCGTTACGCAGTATAATGCCGTTTCGTAAAGCCCATACGCCCGAGTAATCGTACAATATGCTCGTACAATTGCCACTCAGCAGATCATTTTTTCCTTCAACGATATATATATATATATATATATATATATATATATATATATGTTTGTATGTGTGTGTGTGTGGGTGTGTTTTCATAAATATTTTGTTCATTCGCGTTTCTTCATTGCGATAAATGCAAGCGCCTGAAATATATTGCAAGCAAAGGTCGAGTCGTTTAGTGAGTTTTGTCTGTGTATAAATATACGTATGTTTATTATTGCACTGGACAAAATAAAGTAATTGTATTGAAGGTTGCATCGTCGGCATGCAAAGACCATTTTTGTTTTTTTTCGTACTGCCCAATTTTTTTGTCACCACATTCAACCTACAAGAATCCCTGAAACATTTTTGAAGATCCTTTTTAAAAGGCTATTCTACTGTGATGGCTCAAAAAATGAGGTATTTTTAATAATTTTTTTTTTTTCGAAAACTGTTGCATGTATCGGTACAAACTTTTTTTTTCGCTTAAAGGTACACTCTTACAGAATAGAAAACAATTTTTTTGTTGTTGCATATAAATGTATATTTATTTAACATTTGATAATAGTGTTAAGGCATGAAGAAAAAAGTATGTCGCTGGCGTTGATGATTTAACCTCTCCAGATAATCTGAAGCAAAAAATTCAAAAAGATTCTCAATCTGTAGGAGTGTCGCTATCGCCCGAACTAGAATTATTATTTTATATTGCAAAATAAGAAAATGGCGTCGTTTTTTTGCAAAATCGTTCGAAAAACTCGTTTTTTTTTCGTCTTTATTCGACGGAAAGTATAAGTAAAAATTAATATTTTTTAAATAATTCTGATCGGGCGATAGCGACACTCATACAGATTAAGAATCTTTGTGAATTTTTTGTTTCAGATTACCTGGACAGCGCAAATCATCAACGCCAGCGACATACTTTTTTTTCATGCCTTTACACGATTATAAATTGTTAAATAAATATACATTTATATGCAACAAATAAATGTTTTCTATTCTATAAGAGTACCTTCAAGGGGTTACGTGGGTTTGAAAATTTCAAAAAATCAATATTTTTTTTCATTTTATTATCCAATAGTACAATATGTTTAGAATATTCTCCCAAAGTTTTAAGTCAATCGGAGTAAAAGTCTATGAGAGAGAGCCTTAGGAAATTCCCCCCGTTGGGAAAGACCGGCCGGGAGCGACGCAGGTGTACGCATTTTTCTCAAAACACTATTTTTGAAGTCGGTGGACACGATTTCTCAAAAACTAATGCACCGATCTTATTGAAATTTCGCACACTTCTTCAAAATAGCATTGACTAGTGATTGAACGAAGGTTTTTTTTTCGATTACAACTAATTTTACAAGGCTATACGTAGTGTAAATTTTACCAAAAATTGAACTATTTTGCATACAACTCTGCCAAAAATTCAAATTTCAATTTAAAAAAAAATCCTTCGTTCAATCACGAGCTAGACTTATCTACTAACAGAAAAAATTTGGTTTTTTGATTTCAGCTAAAGCTATCATAAGTTATCCTGACCAACACGAGGACACTTTTTTTTAGAGGTCTCCGGAAACCAGGTCCCACCGGCTGAATTTCCCAAAGTTTGGATGAAATTTTTTTTTAAATATTGCTCTTTTATGTGCTTAACATTTTGAATAAAATAATTTATATATATTTTTTTAAAAATTGAGAAAATATGCTTTTTTTTGCCTTCGAAACCCACGTAAACCCTTAAACGAAAAAAAAAGTTTGTACCGATACATGCAACAGTTTTCAAAAAAAAATTGTTAAAAAAAAGCTTATTTTTTTAGCCTTCACAGTAGAATAGCCCCTTAAGGATCCACAACCTAAAACCAGAAAAAAGGGTTTAGATGGTAAAAAAAATTAAAAAATAAAGAAGAATTTTCGTTGCATTCCAACGATGCAAACTTCAACGCCATATCAAGTATGCACCTTGTCATGTACATTGTCCTTGGCACATTTTATTTGTTCCAGAGCTATATAATCTATATATATATATATATATATATATATATATATATATATATATATATATAAGTAGATGTGTGTTTATAAGTAAATCGCCTGCTTTCTCTCCACATCTAGTATTATGCAATCGTTAAAAAAAAAGACAGCTACGGATCGATTTTTTGTCTATGCGGGAAGAACGAAAAGTACCTGGTCCAATCGAAGTATAAATATAATTAGGCCAGTAGAAAATTCAAAATTCGCGAGTTCGAACTAATTTCTTCTCGTTCCGCCCGTAAATGGGATTGGAAAAATAGATTTATTTTTTTTGCAAACTATCTCGAGATTTTCGACGTATTTTGTATAATTAAAAAAAGAATACGTTTTAAAAAAAAATTACGCTTTCGATACGATACTACGTGACTACTCTCGACTGAACCACACACCGAAAAGGCTCTCCGTTAACATTATTCAACGAAGTCTTCTTTCGTTTTTTTTTTTTTCACTTATTTTCCGTGCTCTCCCTGATTCGGTATATAAGTAACTATATAATCGTGAAAAGATATACCACTGATAAGAGTATTGTTGATAATGCGCATGTGTGTGTGTGTGTGTGTGATTACATCCAACGTGCGATGTTCTGCAATAATTAGTACAAAATAGATTAAATTTTTGCTGAATGCGATGAATCAATTCCATTTGTAAAATAATTGAGAAAAAATAAACACAGAACAAGGATAAACGTCGAGAAATGAAAAGTCTCGAAGTGATGAGATATGTTCGAGTATATCGCAGATTTTCGCTCGCCCCGTTTCTTCGTGTGTCGGACTAATAATTCAACGCCCACATAAACCGTTGCTCTCGTCCATAATGTGTGTGTATGTTTGTTGTTTTTTATTTTTATTTTTATTTTTACAATTGTCATTGCGAGCTTCGTCCGAATGGTCATGAATCCTTTGCCGAAAATCTAGAGGTCTAAGGGCCAACGAGCGTTTATCTTTTTAGGGCTGAAGAAATCGTATTCGGAGAATTTTTCGAGTATTCTTCGTCATTGTTACGCGACCGGAGGTCCCATCTCTCGTTAAACCGTTCTCAATCCGATGACGACTCGACACGGACGTCGTTAATCTTTGCTCCATACGATCCGATGATCCGCCGCTTCCACTTATCTGCATATTACGTTGACTTTGCTAATAAAATTTGTCACGCTATTTCGTTCTCTCCGTTTTTTTTTTTTTTTAAATATCAATGGGGCACGGAAATTGCCAATTCCGTTGCAACAATAATTACTCAAAAAATGTTCACCATTAGGGGTCAAATTATTTGAATGAATATTATTCATATTACGGCGATGAAGTTTGCATCGTGGAAATGCAACGGAAATTTTCATTTATTTTTCACTTCTTCATTTTTACTATTATCCAAATTCTTTTCAATAATTAAGGATTATGGAAGAAAAAAATTCCGGCCGATTTTCGTGGTCTAGGTCAGCAGAAAAAAAAACAATTTGAGCAATTGAAATAATTAATATATTGTTTTTTTTTTATTGTTTATTCCATCTTGCGAGGTGTCTTCCCCTTTTACGTGCACCCCTTATTCCACTTTATCCCCATCTATTCCATATTTATGAAATAATGAATATAATTTCATTGCATTCCAACGAGGTCATTTCGCAGACAATTTTCGTGTACAAGAATTAATCCACGCGTGTGTATGTGTGCGTTAGTCGAAATAACAATCGCACGAGACTCACGGGTAAGCTCGAGAGTAGGGAAATCGGACCGAAGCGCGACGTACAAGGAGACAACGAATCGTCAGACATTTAATAGAATCATCAAACATTTAAATAATAAAATGCACAAACGTATACCCTTCGGATGCCCGAAGGGAGGCTCGGGAAAGGATTCATGCCAAGGTTTAGCACTAACATTGGTTTTTTTTTTTCGATTTCTTTTCATTTTTGTCCGAGCTCGCTCAATTCGGTTAACAGACCGCCGTTATTGCATCGAATAATTCCAAATATCACCGAGACAGTATATAAAAATCCCAATTAAAAAAGATTTAAAAAATACACGATAACACGAAATCATTCGCAAGATAAATTTGCCTGCGAGTTTCTTCTCGTAACTAAAAGCCCTCCAACCAAAAAAAAAAAAAAAAGCAATTTTCCCTACCTTATATCTCACTAATGCGGCTAGAAGCGTTGATAATTTTACATTATTCGAATAAACTTAAGCATGTACATATGTAAATATAAGGGTATGTCGAAAAAAAAAAATCAGCTGTTATCCCTCAAAATGTATTAGGTATGAAAAAAAAAGTCCCGCCAAATCGGAGCTCTGTATTTCAATTTTAAGTAATAACGCCAGATTTTTTTTTTCATTTCATTGATACGAAAATTACGTGGAGAGCTCAAATTTGGCACGCTCTTTTTTTCTTCGCTTCTTCTAATATTATTGTTTCGAGGGATAAGGGGTTGAATTTCTTTTGTTCATAGACCCTAAAAGATTTATACATATACATACACGTGTGTGGTATAATTTTAACGGTTGAACAACATTTTGGCCTTTCAAAACGTTACGATTTACACGCTCCTCGTTGCTTGAGCTTTGCACGAGAATTCTCTTCTCAAGACTAGTATATTTTTTTTCTCGCGTTTCCCTCTTCCTTAACATTCCCGTAAATAAGTACTTTTTGAGTACACGTTACATTCGCTAACAATTAGCTCTTCGTACCGCACTGAAATTCTCATTGTTATATATCTTCTTTTCCCCCACCCTCTTCTAATATCATACACGGAGCTCGGTATCATTTATCGTTATTTGAATTATGTATATATACATATATATATATATATATATATATATATATATATATATATATACACAGATTTATATATGGTTACAGACGGGGTTCAATGAGAGAATATGAGACACAATAGGACACATTTACATTTCACAAGCTAGCTACAACCGTTTTTTTTTTCCCGTAATAAATATTATTCAAGCTTGCGAGATTTTGTTTTTCTTTTGTTTGTTTGCTAGACAAACTAATTATTTACATCTTCGTTATTTGCTTTCTTTGTCAGCTTGTATCTCGATTCGAATTATCAATTGTTGAGCCGAGATCGATAATTTTGAAAAAAAAAAAAAACGAATTCATTCTTGATGGGTTTGCCTTCGTTTTCACTTCTTCTTGTTTCACAGCACACACTCATCCACGATCGTACCTATCGTACCTGGGATACGTCTGTGAAACTTTATAACGTGTATTGTCCAAATTGCAATGCCCTATCACTCCTTTGTCTCTCTGGCTCTTCTCTTTTTCTCTCTCTTCTCTCTCTTCTCTCTCTTCTCTCTCTTCTCTCTCTCTCTCTCTCTCTCTCTCTTTCTCTCTCTCTCTCTCTCTCTCTCGCCCTCTCTTTCTCGTATTTTCGCTCGTCTCCAGGTGGCAAAACCTCAGCGTTTGGTTTAATTAGCCTTAAAATAAGTCCCGGGCCCGCACGTCCCAACACGAGACTCTCAATATTCGTCGAAGCGACGAAAGAGAAAAGATAATTTGTAAACGCGTCACTGAACAATCGTTCAAACATCTGTTGTTACGGCGGTTATTTTCTTTCGCTTTTTATCTCGAGTGCGTTTAGCGATGGAAGAAGCTGTGGCTCTTTTGCGAGCCTTTCAAAATCACGAGAATAACGGTTTCACTTGTACAATTTCCAAAATATCATACCTTTCGACCGTGACGTCGAAAGAATTTGCGTTACGAGAATTGCAATATGCAAGGTTTTTTTTTCAGCTGATTACAGGAAAAAAAAAAGTATCCCGACTATTACGTTGAGATTAATTTCCGACCTTTTCTTCTCTCTCGGCAAGTCGGAATAACAAATTATCGAGTATTCATCGCCCTCAAACGGGCGTTACATATTTCCGTATTACTTCTCATTGTTTATTATTTTTTTTTGCTTTAAAGATCGTGACGCTGGGTAACGGCACTGCCTGACACGAAGCTCACGGTTAGTTCGACGAGGGTGAAGCGGATACACGCACAAAAGTGTAAGTTACAGACACACGGAAATGGAGCAACCGACGAGTTTGCCATTCTCACAGGAACGTCGCCTGATCTATTCTCTCTTCTTCTTCTTCTTCTTCGATTTCTCTTTGATCGACGGACGAGAAGCTGCTCTCGTTCTTTTTCCTTCTTTCTTTTTTTTTTTATACGGTGGTACCGGTTAGAATTATGCAGATATATAGAACGAGTGTGAAGCATAAGACAGATCTCAAAACGGACATAGGCATAAAGCGTTGAGTACTGCGGTGGTGAAGGTATGTTATATCAGACTTTTGTGAGCCGTACGTCGACGTCCGATCGAAGACATTGGACAGACGTCATCATGGCCAACTTACCATTTCGGTTGTAAGACTCGCGAGTGCCTCCTCGACCGTTGCGACGATTTTTCCACTTCCCTCGTTTCTCTCGCTACCCCGACTCGGCGTACTCGGACAACCTAAAATCATCGTTCGATTATTTCATTTGTTTTTCTTTTCCTTTTTCTCCCTCACGCGTAATTCTCACCGCCTTCGTTGCCGTATACTTGGTGAACAACGAGGACGTGAAATTTAATTTCTTTTTTTCTTCGTGTGCATGTGTTCGTTTTTACGATGTTGAAGCGCGCATCGTACGGATGTAATGAATTTTTTGTTTTCTTTTTAACTGACGAAAGTTTTTTCAGCAATTTCGCTTTACGAAAATTGACCAAACGTTTTTTTTTTAGGTTTGGTGATGTTTATTTTCATTCTTTTATTTGCAGATTTAGGACGTACTTTTATTTGCGGATTTAGGGCGTAGTCTGTCTGCAAAAAAAAATATTTTGGTGATAAGGAAAATACAAAAAGAAATTTCGTTGCGTTTCAACGATGCAAGCTCCAACATCGTGTTTGTTTTTTTTTTTGGTACGTATTATGCGAGACTCTAGATTTCCATTGGGACATTTTCGATTCCCCGCAATGTCCCACAACGATACAGCAATTATTTTCAATCTTGGGAATTAGCGAACACAAAAAATAACACTGTATCGTTTCTTCGTTTCAATTCGTCGACGAAAAAAAAACTAGAGAGCGGATAAATTTTAAAATTTGTATTTATACGAAAATGTTGGCGAGGGGACGAAATGTTTTAACGTATATCAGCAGCAATGATCACATTCGTGTAGCTCGAAAATAACGTGCAGAACTAATGATTCTGACTCGATATACTCGTTTGAATGTTAACCAGTACGGGTGTACTTCATTGATCCGGGGAAATGGGACGGGGGAAGCAGAGCAGGTGTATGTACAGGATATATCAGAGAAAAGTGCAACGGACTGACGACTCCCGAATGCCTCGGGATACGAAGGCCAACAACTAGGGTAGGGAGGGGCATGTTGAGCAAGTTTGGAATTATCGCCCTGTAATTCCTTAAGGGGTTACGTGGGTTTGAAAATTTCAAAAAATCCATTTTTTTAATTGTATTATCTAATAGTACAATATGTTTAGAATATTCTCCCAAAGTTTTAAGTCAATCGGAGTAAAAGTCTAAGAGAGAGAGCCTTTGGAAATTCCCCCCGTTGGGAAAGACCAGCCGGGAGCGACGCAAGTATACGCATTTTTCTCAAAACACTATTTTTGAAGTCGGTGGACACGATTTCTCAAAAACTAATGCACCGATCTTACTGAAATTTTGCATACTTCTTCAAAATAGCATTGACTAGTGATTGAACGAAGGGGGTTTTTTTTCGATTACAACTAATTTTACAAGGCTATACGTAGTGTAAATTGTACCAAAAATTGAACTATTTTGCATACAACTCTGCCAAAAATTCAAATTTTTTTTTTAATCCTTCGTTCAATCACGGGCTATACTTATCTACTAACAGAAAAAATTTAGTTTTTAAATTTCAGATAAAGCTACCAGGAGTTATCCTGACCACCACGAGGACACTTTTTTTACGGCGAAATAGGTGTACCACGTGACATATGAGTGCGAGAGAGATAGCTAAAATTTTCGAACCGAGATTTCTCAAAGATGAATAATTTTTAGGGCAAAAGAAAATCGTCAAGCTCTGTGTCAGGATATTCTCCAGAGCCTGATGCTTTGTTTTTCCTCAAAAACCTTAACCATTTATGAGAAAACTGGGTTGGAAAATTTGTGAGGTTATGTTGACCTTGTACATGCCCTTAAGTGGTCTCCGGAAACTAGGTCGCACCGGCTGAATTTCCCAAATTTTTGGATGAAATTTTTGTTGAATATTGTTGAAATGTTGCTTTTTTATGTGCTTAACATTTTAAATAAAATAATGTATATATTATATTTTTGAAAAATAGAGAAAATATGCTTTTTTTTTAGCTTCGAAACCCACGTAACCCCTTAACAGTCTGCCGTGTAAAAATGAAACCTACTTTGGTCAATAGGAAATTTATCTTGAAAAAAAAAAGTATGTAGACGAAATTCCTGTTATCCTTATTGTTTCACAAATAATCGCACTCAAATGACTAAGGCTCATATTTGCTCAACCTGCCCCGATAGTGGGGTAAGTTGAGCATGAGTATGAGGTAAATTGGGCAAAGTAAGAATTGCATCAAAAAATCAGACGTATGCAGCATGATTTGGTACAATGCAGTAATAAACCAACAGTTGCTTGTTAATTAGTTAGATTTTGAAACATTAACATTATTTGCAATGAACTTTGATATATTTTTTCTCATATAATGGTAGAAGAAAATCTTTCAATCACTTTTTTTTATCTTTGGGTGCAAAAATAATGAAACGTCCAGTGTTACCGTCTCGTGCGCCGCATGGCAACGGGCAATAGCGTGATGTGTCCCCCTGCCCCATACCTCTCCTTCCGCCATTTGATGCACCCGCGTAAGGTGCTTAGTTTTCCAGATATTTCGATTGCCCAACTTACCCGAATGCTCAACATGCCCCTCCCTAAACTACTGTTCTTCAAATTCTCGAATGATGCATTTTTGGCACCCTCGATCTTCATCCCAGAAGCAAACGAGAATCATTCAGTTTTTAAGACGCGAAATTGACAGACCTGTACGTGAGCCAACGATGATTCGTGCTAACGTGTGAGCATAAGCGTGTCAAAGCTCATGTGGGTGAAAAATAAATGTACATATATATATATGGGGAAGGGTGATTTTCAGGACATTCGACTTTAAGAATCGTCCTACAGCAAATTTTCTCCTTTTCGGCATTACGTAACTTCTCAAGTGTCTACAAAATAATTTTTCAATGGATATAAGAACAATTATAGGGAGGTTTCAAGGACCGTCATATCCCGAAAATTAACGATTTGTTTGAAAGAAAACGTTAAGGACCGTTCTCGGAATAACGCGACCTGCCAATAGCCCGAATTGCATAAATACCATACGGCCTCAAAGTATCCTTTCCCCATACATATTTATATATTGATAAAGAATAGATAGAAAAAAAAAGTTATATAGAGGACACGAACTTATCTCCAGGCTCGCCGGTCCTAAACGACTGTTGCAGACTTTGAAAAATTCGTTTGCATATGAAGAAGATAATCCACAAGACAGTGTTAGGGTATGGAATGAGGAGTGAACGAGTAAGTGTTTTATTCCTTGGTGTACGCAATTTACGAATGTTTTATTGTCCTAGCAGCGGATTGTGCTTGACATTTCTTTGCGTCGCTTGTTTGTTTTTTTTTTTTTGCGGCTAGACAGAACTATGAAGTATGAAAACACAGTTTTTTGTTTCTTAATTCGGAACGAGTTCTTACTACGAACGTACGGAAGAGTATAAATAAAATTAAAAAAAAAAATAACATCATTAACACGTAATTTACGAGCACTTGGCTGCCTGAAAGAATTGAAAACTAAAAATAATCTAAATAGGAGTTGACAGATTTTCGTCGCATTCGATCGTTGTATTTTATCGCAGTCAATAATAATTGAATGCAATTTCGTAAAAGGGCATACAGTTGAAACGTCTCAAGGCCTTAAAAATCTGGAGTATT
Organism: Ophion ventricosus; assembly: GCA_963932345.1. NCBI lineage: Eukaryota > Metazoa > Arthropoda > Insecta > Hymenoptera > Ichneumonidae > Ophion > Ophion ventricosus. Next base: position 3,220,480 of record OZ010714.1, on the reverse strand, counting down.
TTCTTGGATAATTATCGTCACTGCTCTAGTTCGAAGTTCGAAATTGACAAAAGGTCTTGCGAAAATAAAACGCTCGAAAAAAAAACGCGAAAACGTTTTTTTCTTTACATTCAAAGAATGGAAAATGTTCAACATCGATTAGCATTGTCAAATCAATTTGTGTGATTTTTTTATATTAGGTTAGCAAAATCGTTCGTTCGGTTTCGAACGGATGAACGGTATGAACGAAACCGAACGGTCAACCGAATACATGCAAAATGGTACGACGATAAGATACCCAAATAAAAATTTCCTTCTAAAAATAGGAATATAGAACACGTTTTTAAAGCCCTGGCAAGGCTTTGCTGGCATCTTAATGATAATGGCACAGAATGTATTTAAGCTCGTTAACTCGCGTGTCTCGCGTACTTATAAATTTTCGAGACCTCGATAATCAAGATCTCTTGACTTCAAACGTCATTGGCATTGGAATTTGTTGCCAGCAGTCAGAGATGGGCAGCATTCTTTTTTTTTTCTAGTGGATGACTCGATCCGCAATTAGGCACTGGCTTTTTTTTATCTTACAAAGAGAATGTTTTGCAACATTTCTGACGAGCGGACACCGTTGAAAATGGAAGTTCTGATGACCGACGATACGCAGAACGGTAGTTCTCATTCTTTTGTTCTCTCTCTCTCTCTCTCTCTCTCTCTCTCTCTCTTCCCCCTCTCTCTCTCTCTCTCTTTCTCTCTGTCTCTCTCTGTCTCCCTCGATTTCCGGCTCGACGAGTTGACAAAACGTTCAACAATTACCATAGGGCAGGGATCTCTTCACGGATTGAAGTAGATATGCATGGCGTGAAGCAACTTACCAATGTCACCGCTACTGGAGCTCTCAGTGAAGGAGGGCGTTCCTTCGGTCCAGGTTGGTGTCGAGCCTTCGGCGCTACCTGTCGGCGGTGTCCACGTTAATCCACCGCCGCCACGACTGCTACCGCCGCTCTCGACGCTAAGCGACGACTTTGTTTCCCTTCCGCCGCTACCGCTTCCGCTTCCGCTGCTCTCCAAATGAGCGTCCGATATGCTGCGTACGAAGGAAAACATTGGGAATTAATCAACTCTATAAGCGTACCCGTTGATCCTCCGGTCATATTAAGAGACTAAATTTCATGTTACCCCACGGGTGTTCGGAATTATGTTAACTTATGTTGAATATTCGTATTGTCGATCCCAAAGTGCCAAATTTGTGGTAAATATTTTATTTATTACATATTTACTGGATAAAAACTGAAAAATTAGATCCTCAACGAATCTGGAGTAGTCTCCGTCATATTCACAATGACAGTTTCACCACAAAAACGGAATAAAAAAAACGGTGCACCAAATCTATCGGAATCTTATAGAAACAGCCCCGAATTACATCAGCGGTATTAATATTATAGGTAAAAATTTGCGTTTTGTGGGCGACTCGTCTTCACGACGATTTCCAAACAGAGCTCGACGCCCGACGTTAGGCAAGTCTATCGGTGTTATTTCGTCATTATGATAATATTCAACCGGAAGTTGAAACCGTTTTATAATATAGTGCTTGAACTACACGGTGAAGTTCGAATTTTCGATTTTTTTAACAATATCTATTATGTCTAATTTATCAAATTTCAGTTTTCCAACGACTTTAGTTGGATACGTGAGCAACAAAACCGTGATTACCGCACTTCCGGTCGACCGTCTTCATAAGACGACGTGCTTCACTAGCTCAAAGTGCACGACTTTGCAATTTTATTACGAAAAAACTGAACGGTCAATATAGCTCAAATTTGTTCCAAATGATGCATAACGTATACGTCAACATGAAATAAAAAATTCAGGCCCGAAAGTTGGATTCTTCTTAATGATCGTAACTCCTTAAACGCGGCGTTGAAACCCTTTTTGAATTCCAAAAAGCGATGAAAAAAATTAATAGATTTCTTCTAATTACCTCACGGAATCGTGGTAAGTCTTGGTGAGAGTGACGTGATGAACGACCTTGTTGTGCTTCGATTGACCGGTCGATAGAATGGAAGTGGTGCCTTGATGGTGACCACCTCCGGTCGCTAGTGTCTGATCATTGGAGCGTACTGCGTCGTCAAAGGGCGGAGGCGGAGTGGAGCAGGTTGAAGGAAGGGTGCCACCTACAAAAAGCGCACTACCGTTAGCCCTAGTGCCGTGATTGAGAAAAAAGAAGGAACAAAAAAATAACACAACGACAACGACAACGAACATTTCTTCTTCTCAACCAACTTCCTTTCTTTCGGCATTGCGAGAAAATCACGAAAATATACGTGTTTGCAATGATCGCCACGGAATTATTCTGACACTTCTCGTTGCACATCTACCGAAAGAAAGCGAAGGTACGGAAAAAATTGTAAATGAAAAAAGTATCTTTACGACCTAGATGAAAAAAAAAAAGAAGGTAACAAAATCCTCTCAACTAAGCACACACAAAGAGCAAATATCGTCTAGCGACGCAGGATAATGGGAGCCACAATCTCTACGAGAATTACATATTCGTCGGATGCCGGAAAGTAACGATTTGCTGTTTTTCTTTCTCTATCGACACACACGCAAAAACAAAAAAAAAACAGAAAATTACAGGTACGGTACATTCGACAAAGTACATCGCAAAAGACCTCAACGATCGACGTGCTGGAATAATCGAGGAACGTGTCAACTCTGTACTCAGGAAGATTTCGCAGGATGTATTTTGTTTTCTTTTTTTTCACACGACCTTCAGTAACTACGAGACGAAACGGCGCAAACGAATTTGATTGGAGGGACGAGCGTCTCATCGATAAATGCTAATATATATTGATGTTTCTTTAGACGTAGACACGTCGAATGAAAAGTCAACTTTGAAGTTTCAATAAGCCCCACAACAGCGTTTGCGAGGAAAAAAATTATTCAAAAGCGAGTAGTTAAAGTAAAAAAAAATCGTGAATTTAGCTGCAACTGACCCTTCACGATCATACGTTCTAGCTATAACACGCTGGTCACAGGGGGGTCGCAATGACCCCAGCCATGTTCAAACGATTGCCGCGTTGACAGTATCGTTCCGAATGACTCGTAAAAATTGAGGATATTCGTTTAAACATTCTAGAATGTAGCATTCTCGATATTATATTTTAATCGAATTTTAAAACGGCGGAAAAAAATCATTAATGGGTCAATGCGTAAATGAAATCCTTTTTTACTAAAAAAAAATCTTAACTCTTGCAATTTTCAATTTTTTTTCATAATATTTTATGGTGATACCTTGGGGTCATTTTGACCCCGGGTGACTACGTAGGATTAATATCTCTTGATATTCACAGCGCTCATTGACAATAAAATTCCAGCTTAATGCGCGATTCTTCAGAACAATCTGTAAATTGTCGAGCTTACATTTTTTCACCCGAAAACGATGTAATGGAACTTGCGAAAACTTCAGAATTGCATTTTTTTTGGACGTTTCTACGTCGAAAAAAAAAATGTCAAACATTTATCGGCGAAAGGTTCGAAGTCGCTTAATTCGAGGAGACCGAAAATTCGTCATCTTTGTCCGAAACGGCTGCGTGTTTGCCAAAAAAAAAACAAATTCAAGAAAAAACAAACGAAATGGAAGAAAGGAGGATGAACAGGCGAAGCTTGTTACAACCTCAGGGATGAGAAAATATACGCGCGCTGTAAATTAGAAATTCGAGATGACCTCGTCAAACATGGCAACAAAAAAACAAAGCTCGCCAATCTCCGACACGAAAACGAGAATGTTGGATTGAACGAAAGAAGAAAAAATCAAAGTTTCTTTGAATTTCCAGGATCTTCCAAGAGTCGCGATGTCGAAGTTTGCAGAAATGGAACGAAAAAAAAAAATTATTTTTTATCACCCCAATATTTCTAGCAGAGACTACCAAAATCACAAACGATTTTTTTTTTTGAGTGCTAAAAAAATTAAGAACAAATAAAAAAGAATTTTCGTTGCATTCCTTCAAACTTCAAAATCAATTTGAAACGAAATATTTCACAAATGCACGTCTCATTCCTAATGCAATGAAAATGTCTTTGTGTCTCTGAGAAGAAAAAAAAACTGAGTTCGTGTCGGCTACACCTTCAGTGAACTTTGCGCCACAGTGAATGGCAAAAGTGAATGAGAGTGTGAGTCAAAACGAAACAGATCCATGATTTTCATGAGTTTGCCAATCGGTCGTTTAGGAAGGGGCCAAATGAAAACGATATTAGCAGCAACGTGGGCTAAGAGTGAGGAGGGGCGGGTCCGACGATGAAAAAAAAATCTCGAATGATCATTTGTACGAACGAGTGCCAGTGTAGCCATGCAAAAAGGAAAAATTTGGGAGTTTTTTGGTCAAGTCTTCGCGACTGGATGTATCATCGAGATAAACTCTGTACTCGTTGTCGGACAAATCATTCTTCAACGTATCCGGATGTATCTTATCGTCCATTCGTACATTGGGCGTCGATAGTTTCATCCTCGAGCCCCTTCTCGACGAATATTTAACGCCACGCTTTTGTACTCGATCGAGGGATGATCTGTTGGATCGATTGGCACGGATCAACGAAGAATCCGAGACTGCTTGCTGTATCTTGCGTGCATCTTGATAATTATCCACAGGAATTTTCGTTCCCTCGACGATACGTGAATCGTTGACGCTCGAAAAAACAAGATTTTTTTCAACGTGACGTAACAATTGATCGATCTTTTGCTCGTTCATTCGCAAACTCGCACGTTTCTCGCGACGAAAGTGCATACTGCGACGTACTCCGCTTGTTATATCCAATGTCTCGTCACGATCAAACGTTTTACCGTTATAATTCGATGGCTGGGCATCGCGAATGATCCTTTCGTTTTTCAAAGTTGCCGCGATCGGTGCGCGAAGACTCGACGGTTCGATAAATATATCCGGATTCTTCTTAATAAAGTCGAACTTCATTTTACCGCAAGAATAATAAGTTTGACAGGACGGTTCGTCCAGCTGTCTTCTCGTTCGCTCGGCATAAGTTTCCGAGTGTTTCTTGTCCTTTCTCGACATTTTGTCGTAAAGATTGCTGCCGGGATTAATGAAATACGTGAATTTATTCAACGGCTCGTGTCTCTCACCAACACTGGGCGCGTCTGGTTTTTTCGGCACATTGTCCTCCACCTCGCTTTCGACGCTCTTGTCGTGATTGATCGTCGTAGATTGAGACGATTTTACGTGTTTATATTTGCCTCTCTCGGGCCTGAACGGACTTGGACTTGTGCGAATTACGTAATTGTCGTCGTATTTCTCGACACTCACGAATTCGTCCTCCTCGTATCTCGCGTAACTAATATTTCCCGGAGCTACGGTAGGTTGGTCATAATACTGAGCTTGAGAAGACCGCGGTACAGCGAGTGAACTCGTTTTTTCCTTTGCCTCGTTGCGCCGTATTTTCTCCTCCTGTTTCGTTGGTGCAAATTTTTCGGGACGTACGGGACGTAGCTGGGATGGAATCTCATGCAACGGCGTGATAAGAGCGTTTTCGTCACGACGCAACGACGACGACAAGCCAACGGAGTAATTTTTCAAAGCAACATTTCGTCTCCAAAAAGGCGATAAATTTGTCATTTTTGACTCATGCAATTTTTCTTTGGCGTCACCTCGACCGGATGTCGTTGACGATGAGGACGAGGCGTTACCCCGGTGATGATGATGATGATGATGATGATGATGATGCTGCTCGTCTAGCCTCGTCCCCGATCTACCGGATGTTGTACCGCCCGCCGCGCTGCCTCTCGGTGGCACGGGCGGCGGAATTTTGCCCGATGGTACGAGATTCGGATTTGGCGGGCTGGCACCTCCGCCACTCCGACCCTTAAGCACCGCTGGATAACTCGTTACACGAAGTGGACCGTCAGCTGTGATAACGCCAGCTGTCAACGGTGGTGGCGCTACCGAGACGACAACACCACCAGATGTCGGCAAGTTGACCGGTGTCGAGGTCGCTATCGGCACCGAACTCGACGAATTTCCATCCACGTTGACAGCACCGCTGCTGCTCACCACCGTCTCTATACCCGTTGGACTCGCTACATCCACGTGCGCGTGCGCGTTGCACTCGTGTTAGTCGACGATTATCGGCCTTCTTTTTCTCTCGGGAATTTCGCCCGTTACGATATATGTGGGATGGTTTTGCTTTTTTTTTTTAGGCTACTTTAAGGGAGTGAACGGGCCGAAAAAAAGGTTGCGGGGAGGGACGAAGGAGGACAGTCAAGCGTGAGAACACGGTGAGATCTGTGATTTGATGTTTTTTTTTTCCTTTTTCAAATTCATCGTAACTTATTTTCTTTAATTGTTGATAATTGGTTAATAATTAATAATTATTGTAATTGGTAATCGTTTCGGAAATTCATTACTGTCGGACTTTTGCTCAACGCTTGATATTCTTTCGATCTAGGCGATCTACAACCTGTTCGAAAGTACTCGGCGTAAATTGTCCGGGAAAAATTTCCACTGGGAAAAAAAAAACAAATCACGTAAGGTTCCGATGAAAAGTTCGATCAGACATCAATTCTCCGTATAAAATTTCCACACGAAAAACAAAAGGAATATATTTTTCATAAAATGAAAAATTTAATTGAGACTTCGGGCAATGATACGTTGCTAAAATAATAAATAGAATTTTGACCAATACAGATAGAAATTAATTGATTGACATTGACAATTGGGACAAATAATCAATACGCATCAAGGAATATTACAACGTACCAATATTCACGATAATTTTCAAATAATCGTCACTATTATTTGAATCAAGACCCTTGATTATTTCGATTAATTTAGTGTCCAAATTTATGTGTATTTTATTTCTCGGAGCAAGATGAGCTCTGCTTTTCGTCTGGTTCTTCTTAGCTTTACTCTTGCTCAAATTTAATGAAATTCAAACAATTCCAAAGAAAAAATATTCCTCCCTGTGGGCACATATTATTTATAAAAATCGATTTTTGAGGCAATTTTTTTTTACAATTGCTTTTGCGCAAATATATTGTTGAAACAACTTTTACAGGGAAATGTTTATTGGGAAATTTCATACGGGGAAATAGACGTCGCTCGCAAAATTCTTTATACGCAATTAATAAAAGTTCGTGAATTGTTTTATCGATAAATCTGATAAATAAAAAAAAACGAGTATTCGAGATTTAAAAACGTAGAAAACTAGACAATTTGACAATACGATGTTCCGAGATTTTAGGAAAAAAATCACACCAAAGCGCAGGCTTACCATTCCCGGATTCGCTAATTCAACAATGTATCCAGTTCCTGAGGGGAGGTAATCAGAACAGTCGTACATTCGCCAGAATAAACATACACATGCTCTGTATGCGAGAATTATCACCAGGCAATAATCGCTGAAGCAACGAATCCGAGGGAAAAAGGATCGAAAACGCGAAAGAGGAAGCTCGCCTTTCAGAACGAAGTGAAAAGTTGAAATTTCCATTTTTTTTTTCAAACAACTGCAAATTTATTCGATATTTCAAGTACGAAAACGAAATAGCAGCCAACTGAAATAGGTGATATTAGGCATATTGCACGTAATTGAAAAAAAAAATCTGTCTCTCTCGCGGACTCGTGATAACGAGCCACGATTCATCGATGAGCGAAAACGCTCTCTCGATCGAAAAATCAGCCAGTTACGATATATATATTTTTTTAACTAATAAAACAAATCCGCGACTGCGCAAGATTCACGATCAATTTCCCGTGATTAAACTTTACGGAGAGTCGAGACGTTCGTCGATGAATCTCAAAGGATACACATTTTTTAAGGTATTACTGGATGGACCGTCGGGCAAAAAGTTAGTCCAAAATGGGCGCATCGAGGATTTACAAATCTAAATCATGTCGTACATGTTTAGCCTTACAAATAGCTAATTCAATAATAAATTAACATTTAGAAATGTTAATTTTCCACTTTTAATAATAATTGATTTTGTGTCGTTCCTCAAATTTTCAAGAATTTTAGTGATCTTTAATATCCATCCAGTAATACCTTAAACCATACAAGTATCTAACAAAAGTTCAACTTAAAACTTTCCGTGAGTTGCATTACATCGTTTTTGAGAGAGAAAAAAAAAGAACATTAAAGTCTAGAGGGCCCAACGCAATTTCTCCCCGATGAATCTCAAGGTGAGAATTTTGTTGTCAACGAGCGCAGTTGACAAAAATTGAATGACGATATTCCGTAATAAATTGCGCTAAATTGTCCACACTTTAATTGTTTTTTTTTTCTTCTCGAAATCGAAGTAGCCGAACTGATCGAAACATCCAAGTTGAACTTTTATTGAACGTATCTACGTATAAAAAAAAAAGGTCGGTATCCCTCAGCATGAATCGATGAAACGTCCGACCCTCCTTTCAAAATGTTGTATGCGATGTTTATCGTTCGAGGCAGGAGAGAAAAGAGCATGAAGAGTGGAGGAGTGGGGGGGGGGGGATAAGAGAAAGAGAGGTTGAATGAAGTGTCAGGAGGAGACTCACCGAGTTTCGTGGGTGATGTTGCATGCATTGCCGTACTTCCTGTTGCCGACACCGCTAAACCATCGTACAATATCATATGTATAACATTCATAATGTATATAGATATGGATATCATTTGTCATTTAAGCTGCGCATATGCACCGTACACGAGAAACAAAAAAACGAGGATATTGCGGAGTACAAGAAGGAGCGAAAACAAAACAAGACAAAAGAAAAGACAACGAAAAAAGAAAAACTGCTCTTACGCGCAAAGGAAAAAAAGTGCCAATGAGAATGAGAATGTGACGAAAACAGAGAGGAAGAAATCAAGAGAAAAAAGAAACGAACAAAAAGAAAAGAGAACGTAGAGAGACAATGATAAATTACTGGCTCTTCGGGACATATCGTCGCGGCGACGAAAGAGATGAAGATCTATATTCAAGCGGGACTCTTCGTCGTGCCGCACAGAGAAGAAACGACAGCCTCTTTCGTGACAGGTATTATCGTTACGTGACATTTTCGTCTGCAACTTTTCTCACCGCGATTGCCTTCCAAGGTAAAAACGTATTGTGTAGATTGGCAAAAAAAAAAAACCTTCGTTATCCCGTTAAGGAGGTACGACTAGTTCTTAAGGATCAACAAAGAGACTAAATTTATGTTAACCCACGGGTGTTTTGATTTATGTTAACTTATGTTGAATATTCGTATTGTCGATACCAAAGTGCCAAATTTGTGGTAAATATTTTATTTATTGCATACTTACTAATAAAAACTGAAAAATTAGATCCTCAACGACTCTGGAGTAGTCTCCGTTATATTCACAATCACAGTTTCACCATAAAAACGGACTAAAAAAAACGTTGCACCAAATCTATCCAGAATCTTATTTAAATAGCCTCGAATTACCTCAGCGGTATTAATATTATAGGTAAAATTTTACGTTTTTTGGGTGACTCGTCTTCACGACGATTTCCAAGCAGAGCTAAGTTATGCTCGCCAAACGAATCAGCTGTTACGCCCGAAGTTGGGCAAGTCTATGGATGTTATTTCGTCATTATGATAATATTCGACCGGAAGTTGAAACCGTTTTACAATGTAGTGCTTGAACTACACGGTGAAGTTCGAATTATCGATTTTTTTTACAATATCTATTATGTCTAATTTATCAAATTTCAGTTCTCCAACGACCTTAGTTGGATACGTGAGCAGCAAAACCGTGATCATCGCACTTCCGATCGACTGTTTCCATAAGACGACGTGCTTCGGTAGCTCAAAGTGCTCGACTTTGCAATTTTATTACGAAAAAAACTGAACTGTCGATATAGCTCCAATTTTTCCAAAGAGTGCATAACGTATTCGTCAACATCATATAAAAATGTCAAGCCCGAAAGTTGGATTCTTCTTAATGATCGTACCTCCTTAACAAAAAAAAAAAAAAAAAAATATCGAAACGAGTTTTTTCGATCTATCGAATCTCGCGATGCGGTTTTAATCGATTCGAAACACGATTCGCTAGACGATAAAAGTATACTTTTTTTTTCGTGAGTGTCATTTATCAGCTTACGTTAAAAAAAAAACTCTCGGCCGATTACTAGTGCGCTGGAGCAGTCGTCTGTGAAGACCGCAAATTATTACGCTACGAAGAATTATCATCGATTTATCTAAATTCCTAATTAATCGTCACCATAAAACTCATTCGGGAGACTTCTTTTTTTATCGTAAGCGTAAAAATAATACCTTACAATTGTGTGAAATAATAATAATAATAATAATAATAATAATCGAAAAAATATTGTTCGTTATAGTTGGGAAAAAACACAACGGGATATGCGTTTTGTTGTTTCAAATTGGTAGGTGTCGTTGGTTCGCGAAGGGAGTCAACGTTGCGAGTGAGAAACAAAAAAAAAGAACGGAGCACGACTTACCAGTCGAATCGAAGTCACCCTCGAGAGGCCTCAGCGGCCGAGATATGCTTTTTCTCTTCGACGGGGAATGTTTCAAAGCTGCAACACAAATTCAACATGATGAAGTAATTTTCACAACGAGGACGAATGAGTGCTGGCGGGAACGTTGCTCTTGGTTTTCGCTAATCGAATATTATCGATCTTACCTAGCAAACCTATCGTTAAAAGGAATTCGAAGAGAAAAAAAAAAAGAACCCCACAATTTTTCTTCATTCCAACGTTGCGTAAAGCGAACACAAAACATTCGCCACACCACACGAGACGACAAAAAATACAATCCACGATACACAATTTTAAACTATTTCCTAAGGGGAAAAAAAAGAAAATACGCTTTCAAACGTCTCCTCTCCGTAAGGGCGGAGAACGTTGAGACTCTTCTCGGATGTTCGTCGGTGCTTGGGTGTGTTTTTTGTGTCGAAAAAAAAAAATTCCTATATCTACGAAAAAAAAAAAAAAACGTGCGACGATCAGTCGAATGAGAAATCTTCGGAGCCGATGAATTATTTACAATCGTGAATTAGCAATGAAAAAAAAACAAAAAAACAGATGTTATATACACTAGCGGCGAAAAATATGAGTATTTGCGAATTTTCGATCGGGACGAAAGGTTACCGATGTCGGCCAAAAGAAAGCGCAATGGGCGAGACAGTATTTGAAAGATTAAGGGACCATTCCGGTATAACATTTTTTGAAAATCTTTTTTTTTTTCATTATCCTAAAATATGGACTTTCATGCTGTTAAATTTTGGTCGCGAAATTCGAATTATTCCGGTCGCTAAAGTCTTCCTTAGAAGAAGGGATTCGAACGGCTGCGTGAGCGCGTTTTTCGTGAGACGCGTTTTTTTTTCTTCTCGAAACGTTTTTCAAAACGCTGGTAGATTTAAAACGAAGAGTTTTCAAGGTATCCGTCTTAAATTTTGCCACGTTATTCTTCACGCCATTCATTAACGTCGTACGGAAGCGTTTTTTTTTTAATTTGAAAAATTCACATTTTTTTTTTAACGAAAAACTGTCGAACAAAACGCCCAATTTGACACTTAATTTTGAAATGACCACCATTTTGTTAAATTTCATCGAAAAAAGAAATCCTCCGTACGCCTCTACAGTTTTTCATACTGATTAATAATCTTTTTTGGTTTTTTTCTTTCAGACAATTTTTGGAGGAGTAGGACTTTCCACCGTCAGACACAATTTTTTTGAGGCATAATTTTGCAAGTCGCGAAAAAAATTATATAAAAAAGAAAACTAAAACATTAAAAAATATTTTTATGTACAACATAAGTAATTCGAACAAACGAAAAAAATCGGACTAATTATCTAATTTTATTTATTAAAAAAAAAATCAGAAAAATCAGAAATTTTTAAACTAGTCACACTGGAATGGTCCCTTAAGAAACAAGCTCCCGTATACGTTTTTTTCTTATTCTCTCCTACTTTTTTTCACTCGCCAAGTGACCTTGAACAAGGTTGAGTTTTTGCGATTTTTTTCTCATCCCGTGAACTCACGTGTTAATTTTCGAAAAAACGACAAGAAAAATTTCTTCTTACAGGGCCTCGAAATTGCCAAGATTTACCTCAAATTTGCCTCTCGAAAATTATGATACGATTTTTTTTTTCACTCAAGAACAGATTTTTGCGAAGCACAACAATTATTAAAAATACGTTGTCGCCCGAGACCTGTTGGAATTAAAATAAAATGCCCAAAGGGAAAAAAGTTCGATAGAAAATAAAAATTCAACGGATTAGACGGAAAACGAAAGAATATTTCCGAAATTTTGTTTTTACGTCTGCTTAACGCCGGTAGTGTATATATCGGTGACGAATCTTTTCTAAATGCTGGAAGAGACTATTGCGTATACGTACGACCGTCTTGCTCTGTCGTATTTCGCTGAGAAACGTTGAGTAATATCGAACGCAGGCCTACGACAATACGAAGAAGAAACAGAAAGCAAAAGAGCCGACCAACAATTTTTTTTTTTTGGATTAAATTCTCGAGCCCAAGGGACAAAATAATTTCGCAATAAAAAAAAATAAAAATAAAAATATATATATAAAGACCACAACGACACAGACACAGACAGAGATTTTACCTATGTAGCTGGTGACGAGGTTACGGAATTTTCGATGATTCCCCTTAATCTCGGGCAGGTCCACTTTTTCGTGATTCGTATAATCGTGATAAAACGATTGCGGTAGCGTAGCAGTAGTAGTAGGTCAGGTTCAGAGTAGGTTCGACACGTAAGAAGTGCACGGACACAAAAACAGTGACATTTAGCTAACGCAATATATGAATATACCCAAACATTTTGTTACATCGATAGGAACGAAAAAAAAAAAAGATATATATATATATATAAATGTATGTATGCCCATAGCTCGACTCGGTATAGCGCTAGTTCAACCGATCGCGTGATGATGATTTGCAAATTTCATTGTATTTTTTTTTTTTCTTCTTTTTCTCCAAACTAAAAATAAAACTAATGAAACGATCATCTACGCAGTCACGATACATTATCGAAGCATGATAGTAACGTTATTTGCCATGGATGAAATATTGCCAATGGGACAAGTCGCTTGGTGCTCACGTGTGATTTTTCGTTTGTGAATTTGTCATTGTGAATGTATAGTCGTTGTTAAGCAATGTGTACTCATTGTAAAGCAATATAAATATATATACACTACCGGCGAAAAGTTTCCGGACAAAAATTCAAAAAAGTTCCGGAACGATTTTTTATGCCATTTCGCCGATAGTTGACATAAATGAATTTAATAAACGGCATTTTGAAGGGGAGGAATTCACCTTCATTCCATTTTTTTTTCAAATTTCTTACTATTTTTTTTACGTCTAGTACTCTTTTTCGAAAAGGACCATTTTTTGTTCCTTTTCTCGTGGACCCCGTTTACAGACAAATGTTTTTTATGCATTTCTTTGACCGGGATCATAAAGGGGGAAGCTCAAGCTTCAATTTTGTTTTTTTTCAAAGCTCCGTACGATTTTTTTTCCTAAAGATATTTTGAATTTTTTTTTTTGAAAGAGACAATTTGAAAAATAACGTGTAACGCGAAAACGACATGGATTCAAGGAAAACCTCAACATAGTAAAAAGTTGAATCGGTTTTCGTTGAGTTCGCAAGAATTTTTACAGATTTTTTTTTCATCTATTTTCGGTAAAAAATCACATGATTTAATTACCGTAACTCGAGAACTAAGAGGTCTGTGGTAAAATTTCAAGAAAGAAAAAAAATTATTTTTCTATTTTCAGCGCAATAGAATTATTTCAGATTTTTTTTCGACATTTTTTTCTCGAGGTACGGTAAAAAATTTTGCAAAAAAAAATCTAAAAAAAATCTCCCGAACTCAACGAAAACCAATTCAACTTTTTACTATCTTGTGATTTTCCTTGAATCCTTGTCGTTTTCGCGTTACACGTTATTTCTCAAATTGTCTCTTTTTTTTTCAAAAAAATCAAAATATTTTTAGAAAAAAAATCGTACGAAGCTTTGAAAAAAAAAAAAACAAAATTGAAGCTTGAGCTTCTCCCTTTATGATTCGGTCAAAGAAATGCATTAAAAAAAAAATTTGTCTGTAAACAGGGTCCACCAAAAAAGGAATTAAAAAAAAGCGAAAAATGGTCGTTTTCGAAAAAGTGTACTAGTCGTAAAAAAATAATTTAAAAATTTCAAAAAAAAAAAACGAAATGAAGGTGAATTCCTCCCCCTCACAATGCCGTTTATTAAATTCATTTATGTCAACTATCGGCGAAATGGCATAAAAAATCGTTCCGGAACTTTTTTGAATTTTTGTCCGAAAACTTTTCGCCAGTAGTGTATATGTGTGTGAGTGTGTGTGTGTACATCGGACAATTTTAGGATACTTCACAATCGGGACTATCGATTTTTGCGATGTTGAAGTTTGCATGTTTGCAATGCAATGAAAATAATTGCACTTGAGTTGCCCGAACATTTATCACGGATTTAAATTACGAAAGTCACTCAAATTTTGGATCCTCGTAAATCCACAATTCAAATTTGCAAAAGTGATATTTTGGGAGAGGGGGGGGATTTTCATTTCGTCCGATAATGAAAATAAAGAGGTAACAGAATGTGAAGGGAATTTTCGTTGCTCGTTCTAGATCTGCAATCCCTGATCCGCAAGAAATGTTTTGTTTGGCTTTGCATTTCGTGTAATAATCAATAATAACGGAATAAAAAATTACGTGAAGAATTTTCGCATTTCGCAAAAAATATTTTCCTTCGATTTGTTTGGCTTTGAATTTTGTAAAATGGCAAAAAAAGATTTTAAGAAATCCGCAAAGTATTATCATCTCGATCGAACGATACGAACTTCAACATCGGTCCAGTTTCCTTCGTTCCGCCAAAAAATTCCTCTTGACGCACTCTCGGGAATCACATCGATTTAACACGGATTCGTTCAAATTTGTGCCAACGTCGAGAAATTATCCTACGTATTGAGAGACGAATTAAAAAAAAAAAGAAAAAAGAAAATGCCCGCGGGGTAAAGAAGAAGAAAGTAGTTATAGAAAGTGGATCGTGGACAGGCATATAAATGAAATGAGTTTCGTAAATAGCGAAAGTGTTTATTGTAAAATATTAAAATATTTACATTGGTGTCCACATCCAGTCACTATAGCTGAATATTTGCACAATATGAAAATATATATGGCTACTTCTGACTCTCCCACTCTCTCACTCGCTCTCTCTCTCTCTCTCTCTCTCTCTCTCTCTCTCTCTCTCTCTCTCTCTCTCTCTCTCTCTCTCTCTCTCTCTCTCTCTCTCTCTCTCTCTGCCTCTCCCCTCTCTTTTTTCTCTCGTCGTCGTTCTCTCTCGTACACTCGCATTCCCGACTAATTTCTAGTGTTCCTTCTTTCCCTCTGTTTTTTTTTGTTGTATTGTGGTCGCCTTCGTAAAAAAAAGATCCACAAGAAAAAAAAACGGTG
The DNA here is from genome assembly GCA_963932345.1 of Ophion ventricosus. NCBI lineage: Eukaryota > Metazoa > Arthropoda > Insecta > Hymenoptera > Ichneumonidae > Ophion > Ophion ventricosus. The sequence continues at coordinate 3,205,073 of OZ010714.1, read as the reverse complement.
AGTAGGGTGTGAAGAATTTGCTAGCATTGGAATTTATAAACGGAATATCAAACTGGAACAATCGACGTCGAGGCGATTTTTTTTTTCTTCCGTTTCTCAAAAACGTTGATCTAGACTGTATATTTTGCACCGTGAATAGATCGCACGAGATGATGTTCGAAATTGTGAAATTCACGCTCATACATTTCTTCAGAACGCGTTTTCCGAGCTCAAAAATTGAGCTTTGAACTTTGATAGTTAAAGAGATTTAAAAAAAACCATATTTCGTGCGTTCCGTCGACACCTCATCACACCGTGCTCGTACAAAACAACAATGAAAAAAAAACCAAGAGTCGTAAAATTATTAGCGTGTACGCTTTGTACAAAAAAAAAAAGAAAAAAAAGGCCAAGTACAAAATATATAGAATACGTTTACGTATCGTAAGATAAATTGATCGTGTATAATGTTCGCTCTTCCCGTATCGTTCACGATCGCGATTGAAAAAAACCGTGAACAACTTGTGAGCTTGTTACTTTTTCTTTTTTTTTTCTTCTTCGCTTTACTACAGGAAAATACTCAGCTATCACTTGTGGACACCAATCGAATGACTCTTACGCAGCACTTTTGCTTCGGAAAACTTCATTTCGACAAAAATAAAACCATCGGAAAGTGCAACTTTCCTCGATTCACGGAGAACGCAAAATTCTTGTAAAAAAAAAAACGTATATCGTTAAATTAAAAAATTGGATTGTTGGCTTGTTTAAGAAAGAACGGGGAACATCAGTAATAAAATTGACGCGCGACCCGATGTACGACTGCACAATCGTGTTAAAATTATTATTTTTTTTTTTGTTCCTTTCCTCCATTAATACTGTAATGAGTCACAATTGTAAATATTCGAACTTTGTGTATCGTTCGGGACATTTGGAAAGACAACAAATTACCGTGTATTTGAATTCGTTACATTGAGATATTTCGTCGTAGATTGAGAAAAGTATTGAGCATAAGTCGGGAGAGCCTCGACCGTTTACAAATCGAACGAGGAAAATTTGGCAGGCTACACATGCTTCGTTAAATACCTCGTGATCATGATGGTACGAGATTGTAGCTCATCTCGTCAGTGGTAATGATATTTACTAACGTATATATATATATATAAATATATTCATAAACTAGCTTACTGCATACTGCTCTTTCGTGTTTCTCTTTGTACATACACGTGCATATACGTACGTATATGCACACGCTTACGCGTTCACATACGTACGCATATACACGTATATCTATATAACGAAGATTTATTTTTTGTCAATTTGAAACGAACGTGATAATTCTCGACTAGCCTGTCTTATTATGCTTTTATCGACGGAATCTTGTTTTTTTTTTTTTTTTTTTTTTTTTTACGTTGGACTACCAATACACGAACACAGCGTGTTTTCCATTTTGTTTTTTTTTTTCCCTTTCAAATCTCACTCTTACGCCAGGAGAACCTTTGCACGCCAGCCTTCTTCCAATTCTCGATATTAACGCCGAGTCGTGTCTTTTTTTTTTAACGTAATACTGCGGGTACTATTATAAAACGACGATCGTCGAGATTCTCAAGTTTTTGAAGACAACGATAAAAATATTCGAGAATCACGCGACCGATTTAAAACGCGCTAGGTGACGGTCCAGGGGAGGTTCAGCCAATTTTTACTCTTTCGCGCCACGGTTGTCTCTGCGTCGTTTTTTCGTGAATTAGAAAGAAGTGGTGCGAGTATAGTTGAGACATTCTGGCTGAGAAATCGGTCGAACCTCCCCTATGGAATTCGTAACCTCGCCTACTCGCTGGTACATGTCTGTATTCTTTCTATTAGTTTTTTTTTTTTTTTTTTTCATTTTTCGTAACTATCAATGTGCTAGAAGGGACGCGGGAAGATTCGAGAGGGACACGCGTTCAGGAATGGGCCTTGTTAAGTGCCAGCATCGAAGTTAAATTCGTAAGGAGCGGCTGATTTGGATGGTACTTACGTGAGGGAATCTTCTTGAATACGGTCTTGGCCATGAAGTCCTGGAAGCGCTGAGCGTAAAAGCCCGGTCGATGCACGGATACCGTATCCTGGGGAAACGATTATACGAGTCAGAAAATCACGTTGCGTATGGCTGCGTTTGGTCTAATTGATTTTTGTGCTATGCTCATTTTTATTCAATCTTTTATTTGTCATTTCAAGGTAGTAGTCTCGCCGACGCGTTTTTCTATAGATGTTTTTATTTTTATTTTGAGGGCTCATTCAGGATACCATTAAGGGGTAACACCACTGTAAACTTCTAAAATTAAGCGATTTTTCGCGTTTTTTTTTTTTTTGGTGGAAGGACAAGAGGATAATAGTATTCAAGGATGTTATTAGTCATATCCTCAAGTGAATAAAAAAAATATTATATTAAAAAATTATACAAAATGGTGACGCTAGAACCATTGTCGCGAGGCATGTTGAATCTGAGATGCTCTTCGGCACGCAGTGTGACGCAAATTTGAATCTACAAAAAAAAAAAATTCTATTCATTTACATGGATATAGCTAGAGAAATACGCAGGGGAATTTGAAAATATTAATTTTTGTGTAATTGGCAAGCATTGAAGGTAAAAATTCAATTTTCGAGAGAAAAAAGAACAATCATATGTTTGTTAAACATATAAATAATGTTATAATTAAGGGGTTACGTGGGTTTAAAATTTCAAAAAATCCATTTTTCAAATTTTATTATCTAATAGTATAATATGTCTAGAATATTCTCCCAAAGTTTTAAGTCAATCGGAGTAAAAGTCTAGGCGTGAGAGCCTTTGGGAATTCCCCCCGTTGGGAAAGACCGGCCGGGAGCGACGCAGGTATACGCATTTTTCTCAAAGCACTATTTTTGAAGTCGGTAGACGCGATTTCTCAAAAACTAATGCATCTCATTGAAATTTTGCACAGTTCTTCAAAATAGCATTGACTAGTAATTGAACGAAGGTTTTTTTTTCAATTACAATTAATTTTACAAGGCTATACGTAGTGTAAATTGTACCAAAAATTGAACTATTTTGCATACAACTCTGCCAAAAAACCCAAAAAACCCAAACAAACCCAAACAACTCTGCCAAAAATTCAAATTTCAATTTTTTTTTTAATCCTTCGTTCAATCACGAGCTATACTTATCTACTAACAGAAAAAAATTTGGTTTTTTAATTTCAGATAAAGCTTTCGTGAGTTATCCTGACGCATTAGTACCCGGAATGGATAGTCTGATACAAAAGTGAGGGTTAGATAAACATTATGCGTTTTAATCATTACTTTATAAGTTTTTACATCTCGATAAGATGTTTCAACCTACGTTATAAGGATATTTCGCAATATTTCGAAGCTCTCATCGATTTAGCGGAGAATAAACTTTTCAACGTGACTGTGGCGAGATTACTACCTTAACCAGCCGTTTTGCTTTTATCCGTTCGTTTTTTTTTTTTTAATATCTCACCCCATCGTGTATCATGGACTTCCACGTGTGTTCTAGTTTCTTCTTGAGCCTGTAACTCTGCAATATGTCGATTATACCGACGAAGAGTAAGAGGCGCTCACCACGGGCATTCCTCGCGGGGATACCACCTGGACTGCTAGGAATAGAATACATACGTCATCATCGTTAATGAAAAAAGTCTTGTCACGGTGCTTCGTTGATTTCACTCAAACATCAACCCGAATAAAATTAACCTACAGGAGGAAACAATTTCTTTTCGGAAATTATTGAACTAATTAAATTTAAGCGAGATAATTAATTGACGCGGAGCGGACTCAGGCAGGAAACGGACTTTTTCTTTCTCCAAGGCAAAAAAAAAGAAACATATTTCAACGCCAGATTAAAAAGAAACTGTTGACGGTCTTGATTCAAACGATAGTGACGATTATTTGAAAAGTTTCGTGAATATCGTTAATTGTAATATTGCAAGGTGGTGTCCGACGTGAACATTATTATTGGCTAAAGTCTATGAAAAGTACTGCGAATATTGTTACGTTACAATATTCCTTGATGCATACCGACTTTTTGTCTGAATTCTATTTATTAATTGTCTCAATTAATTTTAATGTTTGCTGACATTTTGACGGAATTCTACCTTCAAGGTTTTACTGGATGGACATTAAAAAATCGCCGAAATTCTTGAAAAATTGAGGAATTATAGTTCTTGATAGAATAATAAAACATGAATTATTTTAAAAATTTTCACTGACTCATTTAGTAGTTATAAACATATGAATTCAACACGATGGCTTATGGGAAAACAGCTTCTGCAGACGTTTATGGTTGCAAAAGGAATGGAACTAAATCGCCGTAAATTGTGAAAATATATCAAGATTTAGGATCGAGCGATTGATTATGTTAAGGTTCAAATAAATCAACTAAGTCGATTTATTTGACATGTCGAGAAATTAATTAAAATAATGAGTATCGCCTTTTTTTAACGACGAATTAATAGCAATAATTGGAAAACTCAATATATATTGAGTTTTTGGGGTCATTACTGATAATAAGAAGATTATCAGAACGTATTGATTAAATTTAAAAATTAAGAAATTGTTTTGTTGTACAGTTGAAGAAGATGTACAGTCACAGACAAAACCTCAGTCAAGCATACGCCAATATCGTCGAATTTGGCATCAATTATTATTAAAAGTGGAAAATTAGCATTTCTAAGTGTTAATCTATTATTAAATTATAAGAAATTTTCTATTATTATTTAAAATCCTCCCTTTCTTATAACACGGTACGCGGGCGGTTCCGTCGCGCCCACGTAATGCGTAAAGAAATAGGACTTTTATATGAAAGAACGTTCATTACAATAAAAGAATACAAATTCAAAAAAGGTTTCAACGTGACGCCTTTCTTCGCCTTAGTTCGTGCTACGACTGCCCCGGTGGGCCTTGCACACTCGCTCCTGCCCCTCCATACGGCACTCCTTGATCGAACGCGTCGTTCGCAAAATATCGCGCGGGAAGAAGATACATTTTCTTTAAAATTTACGGGCCGCTTTCCGTCTCTACAAAATTAGCTATCTGTGAGGCTAAACATGTACGACATGATCTAGACTCGTAAATCCACGATTCGCCCATTTTGGACTTAATTTTTGCCCGATGGTCCATCCAGTAATACCTCAATTGTGGGAAGTATATTTATTCTCACAATTCCCACAAGATTGGCCAAACTGTACCTATTTTTTCACCTCTGTGCTAATCTTTTTCAAGCAGATATCAATAATGTATTGAAAAATGATCGGACGATTTCCATAAGCGTAATGGGATTGGTCTACGAAATACATCAAGTTTTTTTTTCCCCCCTAAAAAATGGTACTGCGGTTCGTAACCAAACTTTACAGGATGATCAGCAAAAGGATTTTATACTTCCAGAAAAAAATTCAGCTCGTTGGTAATATTTTGAGCTCGCCCCGTAACAACCTCAAAGTTTACTGAGTCCCGACCGCACTCTCCGAGTGTACTCTTCACAATTTCTATAACTCGGCTAATTTTATGAGTATGATTAAATGGATTTCACAGACGTATTCAGAAAGGTCTGTAGAATAAAAAATAAATTTAAAAAACCATTTTTTCAAATTTCTAGACAACAATAATGCCGTAAGAATTCTTTTCACCAATTTCCTCAATGTATTTTCTTCCGCAAGATTGAAAATCGAGATATATTCATTGAAATTCCAGTATTATTAAAAGATTCGGAGAAGAATACTCACGGTACATCGTCTTCCTCATCTATCGGCTCGCTCTCCGCTTGAATGCTCTCCATTGCGGTGCTGTGGGCAACGAGCCTCTGTCTATTGATGCTTTTCGAACGATTGAGCGCGACCGCGCCGATTCTATCCTCGCGTTCCTTGTCACGTTCCGCGTTAACAAAAGCGCCGCTGTCATAACCCGGCTCACCGGGTTCCTCGTCCGCGCTCGCCGATAATCTTTGATCCTGCCATCGAAAAAAAAAGGAGAGAGAGAAACAATATGAGAATTGGCAAATTGTTGCGACGCTACATCGTCATTTTATTTCGCTCGAAAAGTTCTTCATCGAGCTTTGCCTAGATTAAATGACGAGGGCGCAATTAGCAAGTTTTTTTAATACACGATTTACGCCCAAAGCTTTTCTCACTAAAGGTCTATGTAAAATATAACAAGAAATATAAAAAGAATAATAAAATAATTTTTTTATAATAGTATAAAAAATAATGTAAATCAAAATAATTTTAAAAAACGTTATGCCGAAATTTTGGAAAGATGCAGCGTGCACGGAATTCAGACAGAAACGGTAAAAAATTAAGTTTTTTCATGATGTAGCCAATAAATCCGAAAGTATTTCCATCGACGAGGCAGCAATTATTTATTTTCTCAAAATTAAATGGATGGTCGCGTACTCACAGTTTTTTCTCTCGCTGCTTGATCAAGATTGTGAATTCCAACGAGTAGCGAGTAATCCATGATTTTAAAACTCTCGAGTACCCGACAATCCCGCTGTATCGTCTTCACGAGAGCTCCGTAAGTGTCGGCCTCAAGAAAAATACCCTCGGGATGATGCTCCATAAAGTCGAGATCCTTGTACGTGGGCGATGATTTCGATCTCTCGCCTCTCGAAGCCTTCGCAAAATAATACAAGATTTTCAATAGTTTTTTTTTTCCTTTTCAGCCAAACTATTTCGTAAAAAATTGTAAGATTTCCTCTCGCATTGTAATACGTACTTTTCTCTTGTAAGTCGAACCCTTCAAATCGTACTTCTGGTGTAATTTGACTGCCGACGGCAAAAGATTGTTCATTGCAACCAATCTAACATTTTTACTATTGCAACGGTAGCAATAAAGACCGAAGAACTTTGGCAACAAGGTTCTCGGATTCTGATTTAAATTCTGTCGAAACAAAAGAAAAAGGTGAAAATTAGTCGAGCCAGGAAGAAAATTGAGACTCTCGTTCCTAGGAGAGTGAACGTCCGATTATACTGCATCTTCGTGCAAAGAACGAAGTTGCGAGCAGGCCCTGTTCAGCCTTAACCACCCATTGAAGTTCAAACACTTTTTCCGTCGTATCTTCGAGAATATCGATTTTAGCGAAAAAGTTTTTCAATAGAAAATTTCACTCTTGTAAAGCGCTAGAAAAAAGATTATATGCACGTTCAACGAAAACGCAAAACCTTGCTTGTTAAATGGAAAGGAACGTCAAGGTGTCTAATTTTGACCATAAACTGAAATTTCATGACATTTAAGGATCTTTAAGGCAACGTAGATTGTCGCAAACCCGTGAAATTTTGAAATTATTTTGGATAAATTAATACAAAAATCGGTCATGATAAAAAGCGCTGCAGAGATCTTTAAAACAAATAGACTGGTAATTTTTTCATGACATATCATGACTTTTTCAGGGTCGTGTGTAATTTCATGACATTCAAGGGGCCAGTCCACTTTGAAAATTTCAAAAAATCGATTTTTTTTTACTGTTTTCGAAAGTACATACATTCAGAAATATTGTGTCAATATTGTGTCAATATTGCCGATTGAGTTTAGGTAAGAGTTTTTCATAGTATAAACTTCAAACGCGTGTTTCTCGAAACAACGTTTTCAAAACCTGGCTCCATCGTATCTCTAAAACTAATAAACCGATTCTCTTGAAATTTGAACCACATATTGCAAACATGATTCGCAACAAGATGACCCTCGATGGTTTTAAAATTTTGATTTTTACTCTTTTTTTTGCGAAAAACTGCGGAAAAAACGCGTTTTTTTTTACTTTTTTCGTATTTCATCTGCCATTTTTTTATTTTTTGATAAAACTTTATATCCGAGAGTCATTTTGTAGCTGATGTTATACTGAATCTAATGGACTTTGATTTTTTTGTTTCAGACAAGCCGTTGCCGAGTTGTGATGGAGCTACCTAGCCCACCTATTTTTGAGGCGTTACGTTAAACTATAGTTTTTGTACTTAAAAATGAATAAAAATTAATTAAATTTTTTTTTATGTATTTCAAGACTTTATTTATCAAGCCCAACAACTTTTATATTCATATCTTTTATAAAATGCTCAAAAAAAAAAATCGCGAAAATAGCCTTTTTTTCGTGGCTCCAAAGTGGACTGGCCCCTTAAGACTTCTCAGACTTTTCAGGTCGGTACAGACACCCTGTACGTCTGGATTCTTTTAGATTTGCATGAAAATTCAGTCCAATCGGAGATTTGCACTTTTCCAAACACTGTCCAAAATTACTTTCGAGGATGAGAATAGTTAGGCAAAAAACTGTTGACTCTACGTACCATATAATATCCGGGCAAAAGAGTCTGCAAGAACTCTCCCTCTTTATGCTGTACAGTCTTTATGATGAATTCGTCGTCCTCCGTTAAATAAAAGATACTTCCGCTAGCGCCTGGATTCGATAATTCCCGTAATGGCGAACTACACATAGACATCTGTAAAAAGATTCACGGTTAATGAACAAAAAAAAGCAGCATCAGCACGTCCGTCCACGAGATAAATTCGTAGATTGAATTGTAAAGAAAGAACAAAGGAATCCGTAGAAGACTTGCCAAAAAATCGTCCGGCTGTATGCCGAACAAATCCCTAAAGTATCGAAATGCTATGGGAGCGTAATTCTTGAATTTGAACTCGGAGAAGTGATGAGCCGGCGTGTGATTGGATCCCTCGCTTGGAAAATTCGTTGTTTCAACCGTCATGAAATCCTGCATGAGAAGATCTCTCTCGGGTTTGCTAGCGAGACCACCTACCGCGTGTTGTATTCCCAATTGTATAGAACCCATAATTTGAGTCGTTTGAATCTGGATAAAAGAGAATAACACGATAATTCGTCAAATTCGAATCGAGATTCATTACTCGCTACGTTCGTCCCGACACGTTACCTTTTTGTACGTGATCTCTCCTCCGACGCCGACTCTCCGATGGCCGATCTTCCTCTCCCGCTCCGATTTGTTCCTGGAAACGCCCACCGGCGTTTTTGGACCGCCGCTCCCATGTTGAGTGGCCGAATTCTGCCCGACGATTGAAATTCAAATCTTTGTTTATTCAAAATAAACGATTGCAAGGCACTAGGCGATATTAATTACGTCGTCGCTTTGGGAATTTTGACTTTGATCGTTAGAATCCGTGTCTTCCGTACGGGTAAGGTCGAGACTGTTCAAACGACAACGACGCAACTCCGTCATGTCCGAAGATCTCGCGCGTCGCGATCGCTTTATATCCGCTTGACTTTCTCGCGCGTATCAGCCCCAATCGTGATGCGTTTGGGAACGAGATAACATAAATACTTGATCTCAGTGTGAAAAAGAAAATGCCTGTTAGACGCGGTATACTCTCTGCAATGCTTCGATAGAGGTACAGTCAAACCTCGATTAATCGAGTGTGGATTAAGCGGACAGCGGATTAACCTATTCTATCGTCTTATGGCTTCGCAACAGCATTTTCTACCTATGGGAACAAAGGTAGACAATGAATCAGACCGCAATGAGAGTTTGCTATTGATTAAGGGCTTACATACACCTAGGTAGGTCAAAAAGATCTATTTTTCAAAAAGGTGCTCATTCGAAAGTACCATCCTTTGAGTGTCTACCCTGAAAATTTCATAAAGAAAATCGCAGTAATGACGAAGTTATAGCGTTTTGTAACTGACCGGGTGAGCAACGACAGTTGGGGCGCAGGTAGACACGGCCTTTGTCATCTTTTTGACTATAAGTTTGACTATGAATGAGGTTGACACAGCAAAAAAAAAGATCTAATGGAAGCGTCAACATCTAAGGAAGATCCGTCATATGGCCCAGGAATCGACTATTTCATGTAAGTTTAAAATAAACCAGTTATTTTAGTGTAAAGTGTACTCAAAACGCGTTTTACTCGAAATAGTGTTTTCAAAATCGGTATCAGAAATATCTCCGCAACTACTGGACCGATCGGGATCAAGTTTTGCACAGTTATGCTTCGCACAATAATCTAGTACTTATCAAGCCGTTTTTTCGATATCTGTTTTTTTTTAATTATAAGTACTGAACATTTTTGAGGCGAAAAATCGCCTGTTTTATTCCAGTGACTGCCATGACCCGAAAAAATTAAATTTTTTAATTCCGGCTCGATAAGTACTAGTTTTATCTATCTACTTTAAGAAACAATTTTTTTTTTAGATAAAAAATGGCAAAGGCGCGTCTGGTACCGCAAACACTGTCAAAAAAAACACGTCCCAGGAAAACAACTGTAACTTTTTTACCGTTTGAAATTTTTTAACCAAATTTTCACACAATGTAGATAAAATGTCATACTTTAAAATGTATATCATGGCTGTTCGATAAAATTCAATTTTATACACAGAAAAAATTCTTAAACATAACCTTACTTTTAGCCGTCTCAGGCGTATGTAAGCCCTTAATAAAAATAAGTAGCAATCAAATATTATATCCAACATAAACTATATCAATCATTTTGTAAGTTCAAAGATTTTTACATTTTGTCCGCAAAGTCACAGTTATGAAAATTCTTTTGCCAGTCACATTTTTTTAGGTTCAAGCATTAATATTTTCTTTAAATATTCGACGACCCCCTTTTTTTATCGCCGTTCCGAAATCTTCCGAATTTTGTACATGCGTAGAGCAGTTTGTCTCGAACATCTAGAGTTATTTAGAATATAAATTATTAGATAGAAAAGTAGCCGGCCTGTCATCTCCATAGAGCTGTATAAATTAGACCATTTTTTAAGTCGTGAAGTTTTTTTTTTTAAGTTTGGTAACTAGGCTCGACATTTTTCCAGCATGCCGGAATATATTTTTACGTTGTTATAGACGAAAAATGGGAAATAAAATATTTAGCTTCGCGAAAGGAATACCATAAGATGAACATTCAACTTTGCGACAAATTCATCGATGCTAGGATCAGTCTGAGCAAAACAGGAATTTGCCTCGCTTGCCACCAAGCTTTGCGCGATAACGAATAAAGTTTTGCCGGAGAGTCGTGTGTTCGGGGATATACACTCAGTGAATAAATATTTTTGTACCAAACGAGGCATCGTCGATTCGAAGAAAGTCCGACGGGACGGACAAAAAATAATAATACGGTGAGCATTGTCCTATCGACGATTGAAAGAGAGAAGAAATACCTGACGCCAGACGCGCCTTGTACTTACGTCGAAGACTGTAACTTTTTCACCCGTCGATTTATCTGAAAACAGAAAATAAACTCGATCAACTCTTATACGTCGAAATCCAAACGTAATTTTCACTGTTCGTAAATCCTCGCAATCGAGAACATTAATTTTCACTAATTATAAAAACACCGTGTGCTCATCACGATGGGGAAAACCCGACCGCGGTAAAACAGAAAGCAACGAAAGTTTCCAAGAATCATGAATCACGCGACGAATCATTGAAAATAGAAAATCACGTCAGCTGTCAAAGTTCACAAACGCTGTCGCGTTGTGTCAAATTTGACACCGCGTGCACTCGTTTCTTCGACACGTGCGACACTTCGCTCGTGTGTGAATTTCCCCTCGATATTGAAACTGGAGGCGCGGAATATTGGCGAATCGACGATCGTAAGAAAAACCGCGATCCGTCATCTCGATCTTTCGTATTACAATTTTATACGCGAGCAGGTTATGACGATGCAAAAGAAGAAGAAGAAATTGAACGATCGATGAGCGAAATTGCGAAATGTTTTTTTATTCACTTACCGTCCTCATCCCCGGAATCGTCGGTCCTCGAGGGTGCGTCCGAGCCTCGGTTAGTACCACCGAAGCTCGTCTCGACAACCTCAATCACATCCACATTGTCGCCCGAAGCCATTTTGTAACTTGGCCCCTCCCCCGCTTGTCAAGCTAGAGTGAAACTTCGTCCTTTTTTTTTTTTTTTTCTTTCTTTCCTTCGTTCCCTTCCTATCTAGACTAACGCACTGTGACTTAATAAATCGCGTTAGATTTTTGACAGTTGTGTGCTGTCTCTTTTTTTTTTTGTTTGTCTCGAGAGTTGCGGGCGCGGCAAAGGAAGAAAAGAACACAGCCGTCTCTCGTTGTATTACGATCACATGTTTAATCCTGTCGAACCGCGACGATTATTCGGAGCAGCGAATCCATCGCTTCGTAAGCCCGTCGGGATGATCCTCGATCGAACATCGTAACACCCGTACACAAGCACAAACATAGATTTAAAAAAAAAACTCTCACACGTACTCTGTCACTCTTTTTTTCACTTTTCACCCGCTCTCTTGCTCTTCGCACAGTGGGAAATGGCCGATTGTTTTTTTTTTTTTTTTCGAGAGAGAAAAAAAACGAGAGTTGTGTCAAATGCGGGTCCCGTAATTGTCGGCCTACCTACATATCTATAGGTACAGCCACGGGCGCGATCCGACAAAAAGCTTCCGGCACTGTAACGGGGGAAGTCTTCGTCGCCTTCGTCTATTGACCGGGCGCCATATTGAATTCTTGACGACAACGATCAGTACTGCCAGCGTAAAGACTAGAAAGACCAGATAACTAAACTTTTCTTACTTGATTCACACGCAGGGTGGGGGGCTGACACTGCTGGCATGACGTGCCGTCTTATTGTCACGCTCCGCGAGAGGCGCTAGTAGTCAGCCGCGTTCTCCCCACTCCGGTCGCGCAGCGTCTGCATATGACGCGTTTGGAACACGGTTTTATATGGTCTGGAAACGAAGGCGAATTTCAGTGGTGAGGAATTCGTACCCTTGTTGAGCAAGTTTTTCATTCGCCTCAACGCCACTACGCGTCGCTGCTATAGATCGGTACGATGAGGCCCGGTGCGTGACATAACCTCAGTACTACAACGAAAAAATATTTACATGTTTGCTCGTAGTTTTCTCCTACACTTTTAATAATAATATTTTTTAGACATTTTGTTTATTATGCGAAGAAAAGGTGTTAAATATTATTTTTGTCCCATTTTAATCATAGATTATCGTCAACATGGGTAGAGTATGTGCGGTAGCGAAATGCAAAACAGGATATAAATCGATGAAAGAAAAGTGCTCGCTTTTCACAGTGTGAAAAAAACATTGAACAATATTGAACAATACAAACGCCGAATAGGGAATTGAACTCAAAATACTATGAGTGTAAAAAATTCGAAGACAATGAATCGGAGGAATTACTCGATGAACAACCTGGCGATTCCATTACGGGCGATCGGTATAGACTACAATTGATTCGTTTGAGCCGTGCATTACGAGAAAAACGGCCGGAATACGAGCAAAGACATGACAAAGTTATTCTTCTGCATGTGACAACGCTCGGCCTCGTGTCGCAAAAGTCGTAAAAAAATATTTGGAACCGCTCAAATGGGATATTTTACCGCACCCGCCGTATTCTCCTGACATTGCTCCTTCTGATTACTGGTTTTTCCGGCGGATGCAGCAGGATTTAGCAGGTCACCGGTTCACTTCTTTCGCGGAAATCGAAAATGGGCTCAAAACTTGGATCGCCTCAAAAGACGAGACTTTTTGTCGAGATGGTTTTCGAAAATTGCCTGAGAGGTGGGAAAAAGTAGTAGCCAGCGACGGACAATACTTTGATTAATCTATTCATACGTTTTATTTTGAAATAAATGGATTTTTTACCACAAAAAACGGACCGAATTAATTTGTACTCCCAATATGTTTTTTTTTCTTCATAAAATGAAATACTTTCATCGTATGGCTATGTATAATTTCTATTGAAGGCTTTGCCCTAAGTATAGTTTGTTTTTCCGCCACCAGATGTCATATCGCCATTTGACAGATCGCAATAGGAAGAGACAGGGAGAACGGGAAAGGATTTGGCAATTATGTACTTCGAAAATAAAAAATGCAAATACTGCTGTTACAAATGGTTATATATATTTGTGTGTGTGTGTGTATATATATATATATATTCTCGTCGAGTCGTGTTACAAAAAGAATTGGTTCAACAACACCAACAACAATAAGTGAAATAATATCGAATAATATATATAGATATATGCGGTCGTTTGTAGATTATTATGAGAAAGAATAAATCGCGTTCCGACATTTCGGAGGAATTCGAAGCAACGCGCGCGACATAAAAAAAAAAAAATTCTTATGCCTTGGTACGTGCCAATCCAGGTAACAATTTCCACATATTTGTCCATAATTTGTCTATTTGGGTATCAAATGTCCGCTTGGAAGTTACCAATAAATTATCCATGTGTCCAACAGTTCTCTTTTTAGATGATTGCTAACTTCAAAGTAACCTTCAAGCGGACATTTGGTACCCGTTTAGCTGGAAACTTGGACAACTTTTTGAAAATTGCTACTTGGAAAGTAGCAATTTTGAAGCGGTTGTCCAAAAAACTTATCTAAATGGATAACAAATTTCTGCCCGGAAGATATCTTCGAGTTGACAATCGTCCGGAAAGATAAATTTTGGACACAAGATATAGTAAACTTGTATGCAAACGTTTGGTTTCTATTCAGAAGACTTCTGGCCAACTTTTTGGAAACTGCTACTTCGGATATCGTCAAGTATACAGCATTGCTGACGATCGACTAAATGGAACCAGGTGAGGCGCGCGTGATTTTTTTCCTCATCTCACAACGATGTTACACGGGGGAAAAATCCATTTAGTGTCACGAAACCATAATCACACGTTACGTGAGTACCAAAGTAGCGTTTTTTTTTTCTCTTTCTTAGATTCGATCTGTACGCGCCACGGTCTTACAAACAGGTCTGGAAAGTCGATGAAATTTCGGTGGTGGGGGATGACTCGACTATTGAAGCCGAAATTTTGGTGTCGCTAGTATCGAGGGGTGTTGTTTTTTTAAAGTGAACACACAACCTGCGTATTGTATGATTCCACGTATATGATTACCACGTAGTGCAGTCAGTCAGGTCCTACAAAAAATATAATCCTGCGTGATGCCAAAGTCCTGCGTACCAAAGTGCAATACGGGCTTACAAAAGTCTGAAAGTCAAACGGTCAGCATTCAAAGTGCCAACGAATAGTGAACGGTATTCGAAAAGTGCAAAGCCGCGGTTACCATCGAGAAATTAACGTCTTTGCATTGTGTGTTTTGTGAGAAGCATTTTTGAAGAACTATACATTCTCCGAAAGTACGTCAAACATGACGCGAATGAGAATGTTATTCCAGAGGTAAGTTTGAGTTTGCGTAATTTATACAATGGATTTAATATATATTATCGTTATTGTGTAGGTTAGGCTATAACGCTAATGCGTGGCTATTGTTGTCTCTGTCGCACACAACACCCCTCGATTGCCGCGACTCTAGCGTCGAACTTCGGCAAAGGAACCACGTGAACTAACGGACCTTCCAGACCTGTATGTAAGACCGTCGTACGTGCCGAATCTTCTAATACTAATACTAATTTATACATAATTTATCCATTACGAACGATATGAATGTTGATAAATGGCATGTTTGGATATCCGTACGTGGGTGTGCGTGTATACAGAGTGATTCACACTAATTCCCTTCGCGACCGTGGTGTGTCGTTGCGAGCAAAACCCTTTTTTTTCAAGGAGCTTCGCGACAGCTCATCTTTAAGGGGAATCAAGCACTTTAAGGGCATTCAATTGTCTCCAGCAGGGCGCCAACTTCTACGCACCAATATTTCGTTCGAAAACGACACGATTGTCATGAATTTCGAGTCGTGCATTCAAGATTATTTTTGTTACACAAGCGGAATAATAATGTATTTTCAATGTTATATCAATGTGCATTTTTTTCGATTTTTTTATTTAAAAAAAAATGATACATTTGGCGACAGCGCATTAAGTGCATTGGGAGTTTGATTTTTCACGGTTGACGACACTTATTATGTTACCGCGAGCATCAGCGAGCACAGCAACTCGTGCAGTATATTGAAGAACAAAAAAACATTTATATATTTTTATTGAACCGAATTAATTGTGAACGATAAATGTCAATTGTCGAAAATAAAACATATCACTTCTCTTAAGGTAGTAGTCTCGCCAAAGCGTTTTTTCTATAGATTTTTAATTTATTTTGAGGCCCCATTCAGGACTCTATTAAGTGCCTACGTGCAACATTTCAGAAGGATTCACCCTTGGGTATTTGAAATATTGGCAAGCAAAGATTGCACGGTTTTACACGTGTTCTTATGGGGTGCAGTAGAAAATTTCACGTTTCACGCAATAACTTCGAAACTTTTTTGCAGATTTTTTTTAAAAAATTCTCAATCACAGAGGAACATATGACGAAGTGGGTAAAAAAAAATCATGAATTTTGACCGTTTAGTTTCAGGGATATAGCGATTTTAATTAAGGCCTTAGGCCATTTCATGATTTTCCAAAAATCGATTTTTTTTTGTTAAAAATGTACCTTAATACCTATAAAATTATATTCCAAAAGATTATGGGTGTGAAAAATCTCTAAGTACTCGATTTTTGAATTCTAGCGGAACCCCTCTTGATTCATGTCGTGACTTTCTACTAACTTTAAACGCGTTTATCTCAAAACTACATTTTTCAAGTCGGCCGGACTCATAACTCAAACAAATTTCAAAGGATTCACTTGAAATTTTAACTGTATATTTAGAATTACATTTTCCGAGGCACTACGTAGGATTTTTAAATTATATTTCATAGTTCCTTTTTTATAAACAATTTTCTGATGATTTTCTCATGGCATTGATACTTTTTGTTTTAGAAATGCGCCATTTTGATCAAAAAACAATAAATCAAAAAAATCCTACGTACTTCTATAGCTATTCTTATATACAGGGTGGATCAATAACTATTAGCACCTTGGATATCTTCGAAACTATAAGGTTCACAGAAATATTTGCTGAAATGAAATTGCACAGTACGAAAGGAGCCATCCGATAGCGATAATAGTTTTTTTGCAGATGGAGGTACTTCGGACATTTGAAGGTCAACTCCATTTTTTTAAATGGATCGGTATGTTTTTTTTTCTGTATCATGAAAGAGGAGCTTAAAACGAGTTCAACGACCTATAAAATAAGGTCATTGAAGGTCATAGAAAGTACAGAAAGGCGATAATACTTACAGTTTCGGTAGTAAATAAAATTACTACGTTTATAGTAAGATAAACGCCTTTCTGTACTTTCTATGACCTTCAATGACATTATGTTATAGGTCGTTGGACTCGTTTTAAGCTCCTCTATAATGGTACAGAAAAAAAAACATACCGATCCATTTAAAATAATGGAGTTGACCTTCAAACGTCCGAAGTACCTCCACCTGCAAGAAAAACTATTATCGCTATCGGATGGCCCCTTTCGTACGGTGCAATTTCATTTCAGCAAATATTTCTGTGAACCTTATAGTTTCGAAGATATCCAAGGTGCTAATAGTTATTGATCCACCCTGTATAATCGAAAAAACTTTAGTGTCTCATCATAACTCAAAAATGATAGGAGCTGTTGGTCCGGCCGTTGACCTTCCAGAAATAAAGGCGTCAACGGAAAAATGCTGCACAGTCGCCATTTTGACATGTATCGCTGTGAAAAAATAATTTTGTACAGTCAATTACGTGTATAATAAAACCCCTATTTTGTAATTCCGATTTATTTTATGGTTTCGCTGAAAAAAAATCACAAAATATGCCATTTTGTTTGGCGTCTAGAGTGGCCGAAGACCTTAAGCAATGTCAAGCGACGCTAGCGCCACGAAGCGAGTGGAGCAAACTAGAACTACATTACAGTAGTGTGTGCATAATCCGTATACGCAGAGTACTATAAATTTTTACATCCCAATAAGATGTACAACCTACATTATAATATTTTGCAATATTTCGAAGCTTTCATCGATTGAGCGGAGAATAAACTTTTCAATGTGACTGTGGCGAGACTACACCTTTAAAAAAAAGTGTGTTTATTGAACGTATATAGCCGCTCCACGGCGATTAGTGGTATCAAGCACGCGCGCCATCTAGCACTCTCACAGGAGTTGCCTGGAGGTGCGGTGCTTCCACCGTGCACCACTCTACACGCGCGCATTGCTCTCCAACGTACGTCGGCTCATTGAGCGCGCACCTGATTCACCCGCCTTTAAAAATTAATAATAATTCAGGGTTTGATCCGTGACCCATACATACTTATATCAATCGACTCAGAATTTCCCCTATTTCAGGGACTACATTCAGTTCTGGGGCATCCTGAATACACGCACACACTCACACCCACATACGCGCGCAAGCTACGAATGCTAGGAAATAAATATTCCGATTAATTTGTTTAAAATACAATTACATCCTACTGTACCGCTAATAATAATGAATACAATTAATTGATAATCAATATGACCTCTCGCGATCTCCATTTACAATATATACATTTTCAATCACCGAGCGTTTGAGCCTCGATCTTCGTTTATCGAGCTCGTCGATTATCTATTTCGTTTGACGACCTTATTTCGCCACGCGAAATAAGGTCGCCATTTTTTTGGTTGCTTACCCATTGAGCATCGAATTTTACGATCGGGAAAGAGTCAGCAAGAAAAGGATCTCGCGATCGAATCATTTTTATGTGACATCATCGTAGCTCAATGAATAAATTAACTAGTGAATCAACACTGTGGTATGTAGCTCATTCGGTACGATCTTTTTTTTTTCGATCATTTTATATTATCCAGTTTCGCATTAAGGCCTTATATACGCGAAAAATTTCAAAATTTTTCATTTTATTTTTTATTCCATTAGCCTGAACGGGTAGGAATATTTTAAGCTTTACAGAATTGAAAAATTCCAAAAATTGTTAAATTTACAGCATTTATAGCGCGTAATAGATACCGCGCGGCGCGCCCGACCGCCAACTTCAAAGCCGTTTTTCGACGATTCACTTTTTTGAAGCTTGTGAAAGTTCTAACTCTTGAACGAAGGTTCAGATCGCTTTGAAATTTTTACAACATATTCTTAGTATCATCACCTATCGTGTGAACCACAGAAACAAAAATTTCAATGACACAAAAAAAATATTAAAAAAAAAATACCGACAGAAAATTGAGTAAAAAAATTTTAAGTTTCGAATTTTTATTATAATAATTTTTTTTAAATAATATTGATGGTTCACACTGAAGATACATTCATTATGCAATTATAAATGTGTTCATTTTTTTTTCAGACACCCACATCGATGCCGAGAACTTTCACCATCAACGCGCGCGCAAAAAAAAATACATTGCTTTATTATGTTATATCTCCGCCATTTGTTAATATTTCTGATTTTTTTTTTACATATACTTAACCATGTGCATAAATGATCTGTAAAAAAAAATGTTGTCAATATATGCGTCATTTTTTTTTAACCGCGTCTAGAAAAGTACCTTCGAAAATCGGCGAAATCCCGTATATAAGGCTTTAATAACGCAGTATCCAATGTGCCACACTGCGCGTTCATACAAGATGGCCCGAAAAGTTACGTTTAAAAGAAAAATTCGAATCACTCCCATGTATGCTCTACGATTTTTTATTTAGTTTTCGAGAAAAAAGCACTTTTTAGTTTCCTTTTTGTGTAGGTATTATTGTCATGATTTTTTTTAACTCGTGTTATCGCTACGAAGTGCACTGTTGAGCAATAAATAAATGACCAACTGAACACTAACGTGAACGCCCAATTTGTAGCTTGAACCCTCATCTACGTTTCCACCTACAAATTGTTTTCACGGCGACGAATTCGTACGGTCAATAGTTCTCCCAAAATTTCATTTTGAATTTTCAACCCCCGAGAGAGGTTGGAAAAAGCAAAATTCAAGGGTGCACCATAGAAACGAAAATATAGAGAAAATTGTTCTCTACATTTCGTGCGTTTAAACCATACCCGAAAAAACGATTGTTTTTGAGTTATTCAATAAACAATTTTAACAAAATAATTTAACATTTTTTTTAGGGGTGAAGATACTGTCGGAGAGAGATGATCAAATACTCGGTCGACGCGTCTTTTCAAGGGCTACAACTTTCCCATTTGAACAACAATTGTACGAATTTTTCCTAAAGAGTTATTGAATTAAAGCTGATTTTTCAAAATTTCACCCCACTTTTTCACCCCCAAAATGAACTTTCAATATTTCGGCGCTGTGGACAAAAATAAAGCCGAAATTTTTCTGAATATTTTGACACACTGCGCCGACCTCGTAGTCGTTGTAGTTTGGCATGAATCCACCCCCCATTCCCTAAAAACAACCCTACCGATTTTTAGGCAAACTTGGATTTAGCTCCCGCGGCACCTACAAAACCACCTGTCAGAAAACTATTTTTTCCGATTCCAATATTCAGCACGACTGTACTAGTAATCTTATTGATTCCCAATGGCTTTGAAAAGCTTACAAGAGGAACGTATATAGACAAAAGAGAAAAAAAAAATAAAAACCAATGTCGTAGGAAAATTAGAAGAAAAAATGAAGAAAATGCTTTTCTCTCGAAAACTAAAAAAGATCGTAGATCAAACATGGAGTTAATACGGATAGGTATTGGATACGAGGCATCTAGATTTTCCTTTTGGACGTCACATTTCTGGCCTCCCTGTGTATACATGCAGAACTACTGATTATTGGTCATGATACCTTAATAGGCTTGTCGGACATGTTTTCCGCTAACAAATAACCCAGTAGTGCTTTACACAAAAGTGAACCGTTTACGAGATCGTTTACGAGATATTATCGTTTTTATTAAGTAAGGTGTAGGCAACTTTAAAGTTTAATAACGAATAAACAGTTATATGGAATCAAACTTTTTAATTATTTGTAGCTTGAGGACACAGTAATAAAGAATTATCAATAATAAAATAAGAATAATTTGCAAAGATTTTTGAATTAGGGCTCCAAAACTCTGCAATTCTAATAATTTTCGTAATTTTCTTTCACAAAAATACAGGCTTTATTTTGAAAATCGCTAAGTTACTTAGCGATTACCTGCGGATCATTAAAAGAACAACTCATTATTAGCTAGCTAACGCGGTATATTTTTCTGTCGTTGTCAACAAAGTCACGAAATATGCAACATTAAAAAAACGAATAGGAACATTCCAAGAATGAAACATTGCAGTTTTGTTCGTGGTTTTAACAAAACTGTGAAATAAAACAATAATTAGAGTAGAGCTGGTGTTCGCCGTAGCGTTAATTCATAATTACAACATGAAAAAGTGGATAACAAAGGTGATCCAAAAAATACTTCTCTTAAACCTTCTGACCAAAGTTCCTTTACAAGTGCCTCTCATCTCTGGCCAATTATGAATTAAGGCCTTAGGCCACTCTAGGATTTTCCAAAAATCGCTTTTTTTTGTTAAAAATGTACCTTAGTACCTATAGAATTATATTCCAAAAGATTATGGGTGTGAGAATTCTCTAAATACTCGATTTTCGAATTTTAGCGCAACCCCTCTTGATTCATGTCGTGACCTTCTACTAACTTTAAACGCGTTTATCTCAAAACTACATTTTTCAAGTCGGCCGGACTCATAACTCAAACAAATTTCAACCGATTCACTTGAAATTTTAACTGTATCTTTAGAATTACATTTTTTGAGGCACTACGTAGAATTTTTTTTATTATATTGCATAGTTCTTTTTTTATAAACAATTTTCTGACGATTTTCCCATGGCATTTTATACTTTTTATTTTAGAAATGCGCCATTTTGACAAAAAACAATATATCAAAAAAATCATACGTACTTCTATAGCTATTCTTATATATAATCGAAAAAACTTTAGTGTCTCGTCATAACTCAAAAATTATAGGAGCTGTTGGTCCGGCCGTTGACCTTCCAGAAATAAAGGCGTCATCGGAAAAATGCTGCACAGTCGCCGTTTTGACATGTATAGCTGTGAAAAAAATAATTTTTTATAGTCAATTACGTGTACAATAAAACCCCTATTTTACAATTCCGATTTATTTTATGGTTTCGCCTAAAAAAAATCACAAAATATGCCCTTTTTGGCCTCTAAAGTGGCCTAAGGCCTTAAGGCAACGGCGGACACCACGCCTACTGTATTTATTATTTTATTACACTGTTATGTTAAAACCATCAACGAAACCGCAATGTTCCATTCTTGGAACTCTCCTATCAATTTTTTTAATGTCGCATATTTTGTTGGATAGCTAATAATGTGTTGTTTTTTTAATGATCCGCAGGCTAAGTAAATTAGTGATTTTTCGAATAAAACCTGCACATTTGTCAAAGAAAATTACGAAAATTATTAGACTTGCAGAGTTTCGTACCCTTAATTCAAGAATGTTTGCAGTTTATTCTCATTTTATTGTTGATAACTCTTTATTACTGTGTCCTTAAACTATACATAATTAAAAAGTTTAATTCCATACAACCTTCCTTACAAGGTGTAAGGTTGCTTACACCTTACCTTAAAAAAAATCATAAAAACAATATCTCGAAAATGGTTCACTCTTGCATGAAGCATTACTGGGTCATTTGATAGCGGAAAACATGTCCTGCAACCCTTTCGCGGGATCGCGACCAGTTACCAGTAGCCCTGTATTTTATATATATATATTCATATGTGTGTGTATTATCATCGTTATCTAAATCGAACGCACGTACCATCGCCGGGGAAACGTTTACATAAATATACAAGGACACAATCGGAGCTTTTTCAACAAGCGCTGAGCTGACAAGATCGATATGACAATCTCTGCTTTTTTTTTTCTTCAATTTTTATTCGTCGCACAAATATGTATATATACGGGTCTTTGAGTTCGGGACAAATAATTATTATCAACCAAACGGAATATCGGACGATTACCAAGCGCATATCACCTCAATAAATTCCTTCTCTCTCTCTTTCTCTCGCTGCTTCTGTCCTAAATTCACAACACGAAAGTGTGCGTGGAGGGAAATTTTCGGCGCTCTTGGTATATCACGGGTAATGATAATCTGGACAGAATATAAGTAGGAGAAGAACTAGGCAGAGAGAGAGAGAGAGAGAGAGAGAGAGAGAGAGAGAGGGAGAGAGAGAGAATTGTAATTCAGGCGATTTCCCAAAAAACTTGCGGAAATTATTTATCGTTCATACCGATAAATCCGGATACTCGATTTCATTGCGGAAGGTAACACATCCGCGGACGGCAATTAAAAGGCGAGGATTTGGCGCGTCGAAAACTCCGGTTCCCTCATTCTTATTTGTATATATATATATATATTTTTTCGTCGTGATTACAATCAATTGTGGCGAACGAAATGAGTGACAAATGCTTGGACGCAACGCTCTAGGTCGATGGTCGTGCGACAGGATGGGAAGAAGGGACGGTGGGCCAGTGAGACTGGCTCGGTTCTTGGACACGCGTGTCTATATATATATGTGTGTGTGTGTGTGTGTGTGTGTGTGTTTACGGATGTATGTATAAATACAAGGCCGGTTTAAGGGGGAGAGGCAACAGGGGCTCTATCCTGGGAGTCTACACAATTTAAGCTTTTAAGTAAAATTTCCTGACGAATGCAACATTTACAAGGGGACATCGCCATAGCCGGGAAACGGATTTGGACGAGACTTTTACCTGTTATAGTACTCCACTAGAAATGTGTTATAGCAAAGCCATACGATGCAACGCTCCGCCGTTTACGAGATAAATAAGAATAAGTGTTTACCGGCTCTTTTTCCAAAAGTAGTTTACTTTAAAATTGTATAAATGAAAAGAGAAAAAAAAGACTTTAAAATCGATAAGTCCAATTCATGTGTAGTATATAGTATATAATTACACTATGAATTGTAATGAACACACTAAAAAAATTAATTTATTCACATGGAAAAACATTATAATTGTGATCAAATTTACCTAATGTCAAGAAACGTTCCCTTCCTTAATTTCAAGCAACGCTTGTTGTTTAATAAGATTTTTCTCTTTCCACAATCAATTATTTAGACACTGAAAAAAAATTCATTTTGTTTGAAAAATAATTAAGGGTCTCCCACTTCGTCTTTGCCCCGAAGCCTCCACACCTTCAAATTCAGCCCTGCACACACACATACAAAAGATATATTTAAAAAAATGCAATTTCATGTAAAATTGAATAATTTCATTAAATTCTCTTCTTTGTTTTTTCCAACTCAGTTTGTTTTCTTCAACACGATCTTGATCTACATCTCGAAAGTGCTCTATCCATTGAAGGAGGATGAGAGTAAATTCGCACGTGTAAATCACTTCGTCTGTAATTCGTAGCGCACTGCGATACAACATGACGTAAAAATAAAAACAAAAAAATATCCGTTAACGTGCTTTATTCGAACATAATGTGTTAGTAGAGACTGGAGCAAACATAATTTGAAGAAAAAAAAAAAGAAACAAAAAAATTCGTCCCTATTATACACATTATTTCGGGATTTTCTCCAATGGACATTTCGGGACGATTGTGACGTTATAGTCGTTTGCAGCTTGTCGATGTAACAAAACCACCGACGATACGCACGTCACTATAATCCCAGTTTAATCGTTTCTTCTTTCTTTCGTTATCCGCCTAATTCATGTATACTTAAGTTTCTAGATACAATTTCAACAATACGATACAAATTCGACATATATCGATAATACGAGTAACAAATTTCATGTTTCAAGCGAAATGGCGACAACGACACGAAGACATTTCTTCTTCTCGTTACTTCTTCGATGGTTAACACTAACCTGATTTTCATGATGTTGAAGTTTGCGTCGTTGTGATGCAACGAAAATTCTTCTTTATTTGTTCATTTCTTTATTTTTATTACTATCTAAAGCTTTGTTTTGGGTTATGGAACGTTAAGGGCATGTTACCGTTCATGACGATGAAAAATTCGATTTTTTTTTTCACATAATTTACATCCTCAAAGTGTTTAGAATACGTGGGTGAAAGGATATTTTCATATTTAAAGTATTTTAAAATTTACAGCCTAAACGTTAAACTTTAAATGAGTTTTTCTGGAAACAGCATTTTTCAGCGCGCGGTGCGCTCTACGATTTCAACGGATAAACCCATTCACATGAATCTCTGCGAAATGGAAATAAAATTCAATTTGTCAAATTTTTTTTCAAAAGATTTTTGTCATAAATTGATTTAGAAATATTTTTTTCGTCCGATGAAGGACGAAACCAGGCAAAAAAATTGGATTTTTTTTTTAACAGCTGCCATTTTGCAATCCAAGGGTTTTTCAGAAAGCAAAAAACGATAAGGGCGCCCCAAATTTAGTCTAGTTTAATCATTTTTAACCCATTTAGGCAAAAAAATTAGGCAATGCGAAAACATCCCAACGATGCAAACCTCAATACCATTGATTTTCCGACTGTCTCGCACGATGATAAGAACGATCGAACGCTCCTCGTTATTTCGGAGAAGGAAAAAAGCTCCGTCGATTGTTCCTTTGCGTGTTGAGCATTGAGAAAAAAAAAACATCCCAGATGAAAAATCGTTTAATAAAATTTTCCCAATAGGGAAGAAAAATATGGATAAAATCGTATGTACAAAATTGTGATGTGAATATGCTTTGTTCTTAGTTCTATTTACAAGCAGTTGAAAAAAGAACGTAACAAGAGACACGTTGGGGAAACTTCGGATCTTTTGTTTCGCGTATCTGCGTTAAATAAAGAGCATTTTTCTTCAACCTTTAATCGTTGAAACGTTCGATCCACCATAAATAACGAGAAACGCCTTTCTCCGTGTACGACCGTTTCGCACGACGTAACAGAGCAGCTACCAACATCGTAACGATATACGATACAACGTTACGTCGAAATATTTCACGCTTGACAAAACATTATTATCGCTTAGGCGACTCGCGCGAGAGCCACATATATTGGACGTTGCCGCATTGACGCAATTCGATTCTTTCTCAATAATAATTCAAAGACGTTTTCACCCTCGTCTTTTCGTTAAACATTTTAAGGGACGGTCAGGGATATTTAAAAGTACTGGGCGGCGCTTCATCTTACACGTTTAAATAGTTGCCGACCAAAGAACACGAAGAAACAAAATCAAAGCGATTTTCTAATACTCGATAAAAAAAAAAAAAAAGAAACATTAATAATACTAAATATAAATAACACAAAGTGTACAAACATAATACGCGCTTTAAATATTTGACAATAGTCGATTCGTAATAAAACTTTTTTTTTCTTTCTGGACCGTTTAGACCGAATTATCTTGGATTAAAGAAATGTAAAAGGAAAAACATGATTCAACAAATTTTCTGTGACGTCTCGATTATCGGAGATAATAGTCGACGAAAAACGGAACAATAAATATACAAATGCCTCTGAATGATCAATGGACGCGTGCACGGTACGAGATTTGTGATCGCACTTTGTGTGTGCATGTATAAGAGCGTGTCGAAAAAGAATCAGCTCTTCAATCAATGCCATTGGATATGGAAAAAAAAACATGCCGAATTTCAGCTGGCGAACTCAAGTCCGTGTGGCGGCGGGATAATTGTTCTCGCCGTTTCATTCAAATTTAACACAGCAACTAATTAATGTTTACGAAATTTGGTCAAAAATTCGGAAAACCGGCCTCTACAGCTTCGAAAAGCTTTTTTTTTAACGCGATATTACTTTTAAACAAATTCCAGCTGTTAAAAAAAGCCTTTTCTTTTTTACACGACTCCGTGCGTTCTCCGAATAACTTTCCGTGAGAAAAATAATATCGTGATTTTCCAATTTACAAAGATTAGCTTTCAGAATATTTAACCGAATTTGGCAAGTATCAATTAGTTCAAGCTTGCACGTGAAGAACGTATTTTCCGTGTGAGTTAAACGGGAACAAAAATTATCGAGCGCTACCGCTGAGAGTTGAAGAGCTTGAATGTGACGTCCATTTTTCCATATCCGATAATATTGTTTGAAGGGATAAGAGGTGATGATTTTTTTTTCGACCCACCCTAGTGTTTATGTGTGCTGTTTCGATCCTCGTTATCTCTTCTCTTTTACAAATCTAATAAATAATTCATAACGAGGGGGGGGGGGGGGGAGGCCGCGCGAGATAATTCGACGGAAAGCAAACTCGACTCGGTGGAGTTGCCAATAAGGGTTTTTGGTTCACGAGGCATCTAAGAGCTCTTCATTTCTTCCTCATTTCTCCAAGTATACAAAAGTTCTAAAATTCTATATAATGGACGAGCCGTTATCGAGACTTCTAGCTAGTAGCTCGATTTTTTCTTTTTATTCTTGTTTTTTTTTTCTTCTTGTTATTCTTTCTACTAATTCTCTATGATGGTTTCAAACCTCGTACACCATCAACATTAATTATCCTTCGTTCCGTAATCCCTACGTAATTAAACTGATTACAAATTCTACTGGTTTTTTTTTCTCTTTCTTTTTCTTTCCATAACTGTCGCTTACGTATATTGTCTATACGAGGTAAATTCAACGTAACATTCGAAATTTTTGGGTGTACGATCGGGAACGATCGTAAGCTCCATTGACACTACTAATTGTTACGTCTCGATATTTAATCCGCGACTGAAACACGCCGCTAAACGTTGAGCGAGGCGAGTCCTCGGTGCAACCGCTTGCACTTTCGTCAAATCTCTTGTACTTCTGTCTGCCTCTTAAACTCTAGCTAATGTGAAACATGCGTCACTTTTTACTCGGTCCAGTAAATCGCGGATGGGCATCGCTCAGGCCTTACGCTCGTAAAAATGACGCGTTCTTCCAAAGTACTCGATCGTCAAAAAGATCGGCAGAGAATGGAAAATACGAAATCTTTCTGACTCGATAAGAATTCTTCTTTTTTTTTTCTTCTCGGCGTAACGAGCGATGCCCGTATCCTCTGTAACCTCGAACGGTCCAAACTTAACGACGGCGGTTTTCGAGATCCTTCGAAGATGGCGCTTAGACATGGAGTCGAGGCTTGCTCGAGAAGAAAATCTCGAATTGAACGTTACCGAAAAAAAAAAAAAAAAACAAAGAACGTTAAAAATCGTAATTTCACAACGTTCTCTCCTTCCCTCGACATTTAATTTTCAATCAACCGTTGGAGGATACCAGAAAAATCGAGAAGGTAATTAAATAAGTAAAATAAAAGAAGAATGAAAGGCAGAATCGTTGTGAAATTCCTCGTGAAACATGCTAAAAGACCTTGCTCCACATCTTTACCATCTTCTAGAAGAAATCTCGTCCCATGTGTGGACGGTTAGTCTGTTGGGTCATTCGGGGCCTGCCGCGTCCACCGTTACCACCGGACGCGTGTCTTCGGGTGTTTCTCAGCTCCCGATCGACCTCCAATTCTTCCAGTTTCATCGTAAGCCCAAGTTTCTGTTGGACTGCCAAGCGCAATAGGTGATTGAGGGTCTTCCGGTCTTCCTCGGCAACGGCAAGTTGTCGCTGAAGCTCGTCAACCTGGGTCACGTATTCCTCGCAACGAGCAACGAACATGGCCCGTAAACCTGGGAATCGTATTGTTAGCTGGTAATAACATGAGAGAGAAAGGGACAGCGAGCGAGCGAGAGAGACAGAGAGAGAGAGAGCGAGAGAATCACCAGAGAGATAAAAGAACGAAGAATTACGGCAGGACAACAACGTTATTTTTTATTTCTCTATTCTCAGACATCTCTCTTCTTAAATAGCTCTATTCTGGAGCATGTTTAATCAGAAATATCGCTATTCCAAAATATCTCATGTCTAAAACATTTCTCTGCCGAAACATCTCTATTCGAAAAGGTCACTATCCCACAATAGCTCACTTCTGAAATATTACTGCGCTTAAATATCTCCATTTCACAATCTTTCGTATCCGAAAATTTTCTATTCTTAAATATTTATATTCTTCAAAATCTCATGTGACATCCAAAACATCTGTATTCCGACAATTTCATCTCACAATATCCCTCTTCCGAAACATCTCTGTTCCAAGAGCCTCGGTATTGCACTTGTTTTATTCATGGCCAATAGAATAAATGCAATATTACGAATGGGTTATTCAAATGAAATTGATATAAAGTTGGCAAATGACGAATTTCCCATATAAAGTACTTTTCATTTTTCAATTATAATGTCGAAATTACAATGTTATCGTGTTAATGTTCTTATTTTTCCTAACATATCGGTATCAGTAGGGCATTGCGAGCAGCAAAGTGATTATTGAAAATATATACCAAGAGCATCAAGATTTCATACGTTAATTGCATTTACTATATTGGTCGTGAATAAAACAAGTGCAACACACAGGCTCTTGGAATAGAGATGTTTCGGAAGAGAGATATTGTGAGATGAAATTTTCGAAATACACATGTTTTGGATGTCACGTGAGATTTTAAAGAATACAGATATTTAAGAATAGAGAAATTTCAACTACGAAAGATTGTGGAATGGAAATATTTGCGAGCAGTAATATTTCAGAAGTGAGTTATTGTGGCGCAGTGATCTTTATTATTAGAGATGTTTCGGCAGAGAAATGTTTTAGACATGAGATATTTTGGAATAGAAATGTTTCTGATTAAACCTGCTCCGGAATAGAGATATTTAAGAAGAGAGATGTCTAAGAATAGAGAAATAAAGAATAGAGTTCTTGTCCTGCCAAGAATTACATATCGGTTAGACATTCAAACGTCTCGTTAATTCCTCTGCCTTGCTTCTTTTCTACTTTTCGTTCTCCACAGAATCTCAATCATTCTCACGTTATTCCGAGAAAAAAAAACAGCAATTTTGCGGTCGGTTTTGAAAGAGCGTACCCTTAGTTTTTAAACCAAAACTCGTTGCTCCCTCAAAATTTTGCTTATGAAACAGACACCCGGAGCTCGGATTATCTTAACGAGATAGTAAAGAGAGAGAGAGAGAGAGAAAAAGATAAAGAGATAGACAGAAAAAGAGGCAGGGCGAGCGATTCATTACCGATCAAGCGAAAAGAGAGCAACAATCGTTAGCACAGTAGCCGAGGGCGACTGCGAAATTGATCGTGATGGTGCTCAATATTAGTAACACAACGTGCATAAATACTGTTTCCACCCGTCAACAGAGAAAGAGAGTTGGAAACGATGCAATGAATTATTAATGACGGTTAAAAAAAACGAAAGGGAGAGAGAAAGAAAAAGAAGATAATATCTATATTAACGAGGATCGGGTGAAAAACGGTTGCAAAATAAAAAAAGATCGTGTACTATTTGGGAAGACTCAGCATGCGACCCTGGCGGTAAGGGTTTCAACTAATCGAAATGGCCGCTCGAAACGTCTACTATTTGTATTACGAATACAGAATATTATATACATGTATAAGTTATAAAAATATTACGTCTTCATATTCTCGATTAATTTTTGTTATCATTGTTATAATTATCATAAAAGTTATGTTTTTTTCGATAATAATGACAATTATATCAAAAGATTAATGCTAATATATCAAGGTGATACGAGCGCGTACGTCAGTACTCGCTCGCTACCGGATCTTTTTTCTATACTACAGATACAGCCGCGTGGGGTTGAAAATTCAAGCAAGATTATCAGCGATTTAGGCTAAATAAATGCAAAGTTAGCAGATTTAACGTCGTTTTTTTTTGTTTATCGCAAAGAAGTTACGGTCGCGCTCTTGGTCTGATTTATTCGTATTTCGCAATTTGGATAGATATAGGAACAAAGAACGTGTTCCAAGGATTGGGAGGATGAAAATTATATTGGGGGAAAAAGAGTCAGTTTGCGAATGCTTTAATGAGAATTCTGCAGTTAACGGCAGCGATTAGACTGCGAGCAAGGGGCTCTATTTGTACCAAGATGGTAACGCTATGAATTCAGGACCACTCATTTGTGCTGAGTCGTTATGAAAGAACGATAGCCCGAACTCGGGAAAATTCACAAAAATCATTTGCTAATTTATAGTTGATTGTGAAATTATTGCAACATAGTTTTTGCGTTTAAGACAGTATTCTAGTCGAGAAATTCGAAAAATCGATCTTTTTTTTTTGCTTTTTCTTAAAGTATAGACCCTTAAGAATATGTCCTCAAAAGGAAATTTCGAAATTTCCAATATTTACATATCAATTTGAATACGGCCGGATTGAGAGGCCGCACCGGCGCGAATCGAACAATCAAAAGATTTCAAGTGTAAAATTACACTATCGTATTATTATTTTTCGATGAAATAGAGATATTTAAAAATGTTCATAGTGAAATTTTCTTTTGACTAGATACTGTGCTCGTACTACCTCGATCGAACGATTAATTCCAACGAAGCATGATTTTCCGGTACTTTTACCGTGTACTTGGGCAGTAAAACATTTGTTTATTGTTATTCGAGATGCCACGACGATTTACGACGTAATTGATATTTTTCTTCCATTCCCAATGAGGACACACTCGTCAAAACAAACTCGTAATATCTCGTCTGCGATACTCACTCGAAAAAGTCGCAGCATTTTCCTTCAATCTTCTGAGCTCGTTTCTCAGATTGGATATAGTTTCGCTGATTATGCTCTTCTCGCTGGCGTACTTGCTCTTCAAATTCGTCAGGGCGACCTCGGCCGTGTGCTTGTTGGATTTCAGTACCGTTCTGAGTGTCGCGATTTGCTCACATTTTGTCGACAGTAGAGCTTTCAGCTTGATCACCTGTTCCTGAAGGTCCGTTTCGTCGCTCGCTTTGTTCCCGTTACCCGAGGCTGCAAAAAGATTAGCGTATGTGTAAAAGAAATACAAGGCATTGTAGACAGTAGCGGACGCGTGGTCGACGACTGTTAGACTCTGAAGTCATTCGGTCCAGCCGTCTTTGCGCAATATTCTGGTAAAGCTTTACAGAAATGTGTTTTGCCGTTGGAATCATCAATATATTGATTTTTTTTTGCATTATTCGATATTATAGACAGTTATAAACATGCTGTTCAATTTTTGGGGCGAAATTCGAATAATTTCGGTCGCTGCAGTCTTTCTTAGAGAAAGTTATTCGAGCAGCGGCTTCCGTACTCGGAACTTTAAACGCGTTTTTTTTCTCGAAATGTCGTTTTTCAAAACGGTGTACACTCTCAAAGGAAGAGTTTTCAAGCTATCCGTCGCAAATTTTGACACAACATTCGCCTCGCCATTCTTTATCTTGCTATAGAAGCTTTTTTTTTTAATCTTCATATTTTTTATAACGAATATCTGTCGAAAAAATAGGCTAAACTCGATACTTTTTTTTCGAACCATCGCCATTTTGTCAATTTAGATTTAAAAAAAAAACCTCCATAGCAAGATAGCGGCTTTCATACTGATTAATAATCTTTTTATAAATTTTATTTTAGATAATATTTACGGCCACAACCGTGTACACCGTGAGGACTTCTTTTTTACGAAGACAATTTGAACCGTTAAAAAAAAGAAAAAAAATTAAAATAAATGTAAAAATTTTTTTT
Organism: Ophion ventricosus; assembly: GCA_963932345.1. NCBI lineage: Eukaryota > Metazoa > Arthropoda > Insecta > Hymenoptera > Ichneumonidae > Ophion > Ophion ventricosus. The sequence goes on along the minus strand of OZ010714.1, from coordinate 3,172,820 downwards.
TTCTTCATGAGTGCTTTGATTTTTGACATTAAAAAAATCAGATTGATTAGCGTATTTTAACCATCGACAAAAAAAAATCGCGAAAATTAAACGGCAACTGTCGTGGCCTATTTTTTAATAAAACAATACTTTAAATTTGATTGCAAAAATCTCGTACTAGGCTCAATTTGACAAATAAATAGCCGAGTTTATTGCAATTTTTGTCCACTGCGGGGGCGCTGCGTTCGATTTTATAACCCCCGCCTTATACTATGTACGGAGTCAATACTCACACTCGGAGACGTTAGGACCATTTCCTTGATTGCCCTTGAGTTTGGACATGGCGATAGTGTGCTCGACAGCGTTTCTAAGATGTTTTATCTGATCCATAGCGGTCTCGATGTGTTTGCCAATCTCTTTGGCTTTGCTGAGACCCTCGAGATCCTTGATCGGCAAATCGGTTTTCGAGACTGTCTTGAACCACTCGATTTTACCGCTGTTCTCCGCGTCGCCGGCCTCCTCGTTGTCCTCTTGCTTGGCCGGAACGATTTTCTCGTGATCGAGGACAACCCTCGAGGGTGTCTCACCGTTCACGGTGCACACGTGATGATAAAGCTGCGCCAGCTCGTCCGAGATATTTTGCAAATCATTTTGCGCCGAGTCCAACGAGCCACCCGCCTCCGAGGCGATTTTCGACAATATCTCGATGTCCGATTCGAGCTGAGAATTCTTATGCTCCGCGTCCAACAACTGTAAATAATCGCGCAGAATTCTTGTCAATTGTTCATTGTCGTGTACTTTGCCGTGTGCGTGTGGATATTACTCGAGGCATTTGGTTTTAAGGTCATTCCGAGTTTTTATTTTTATTTTTTTTGTTGCGGACTTTTATATGCGCTTGCGTGAGATTAATTACGCGCTCTACGAGTCATTCGCGATATAATCGAGAGATCGGTACACGGGCATTTCATTTCCGATCGGCGAGAGGCCACGTTTTTCGAATGCCAACGGCGAAATATGTTCATTCTCCTTTTATTTTTTATTTTCTTCTTGGCTCTCGAGGTAACGAGACACAACGGGCCCTCTCGCGCTCACGGTTATGCATTTTTGAAATTCGTGCAACGAAATCTCGAAATCATGCTGCGGACAGAGCCCCATGGAAATAATTTATTTTCTAAAATATAGAAGTTTCGCAGTGGCAGGAGAAAATTTTGAAGTAAATTGGCGTATGGTAAGGATCAACAAAATAAAAAAAAAGGTATACACATTTAAGGTAGTAGTCTCGCCGAGGCGTTTTTCTATAGATTTTTTTTTTATTCTGTGAACTGATTCAGGGCACTATTAAGCGGGGAAAACCCTTTATAATGTTTAGAAAATCGATTTTTTTCACATATTTCGAAAGTATAATGTATTGAGAGTATACTGGACAATCGAAATATGAAATATTTACGAAGTTATAGCACATAGTCGAGAGCGCGCCGGGACCACATACTGTGAACTAGGAAAACTTTAAGGGGCTATACTAGTGTGACACTTTCAAAAAATCGATTTTTTTTGCCTTTTTCGACAGTTTGTTTGGGTTTTTATTGGGTTTGGGTTTTGGGTTTTTATGGTAAATATCATTTTATCTTGCAAAAATCGATAGTTAAATCTTTAAACGCGTTTTTCTCGAAATGAGGTTTTTCAAATTTGCTGACATTGTAACTCAAAGAGCAATTATCCGATTCACTTGGAATTTTAACTGAGTACTCTTGAATATATTTACTCTACAATGACGTAGGATATTATTGATTGGATGAAAATTGACGATTTGGCATTGAAAAAAACGACCATTTTATAGGCAAGAAAACAGACTTTTTTTCATAACTACGCTATTTTGTTAGATTTTGATATTTTTCGAAAATCCTACGTCATTGTACAGGAAAAACCTTCCAGTTTAACGACATTTTTTCTTTTTTCGGTTTCAGCTACTCAAACGGCCGAAATCGTGTCAGCAGTGGAGGAACTTTTTTTTTTGGCGCCTCCGAAGGCAGCGCATAAGTCGCTTGGATCTCAATATTTTTCGATGAAAAAATGATGTAATATAGGTCAAATATAGCCAAATACATTTTTAATTTTCCGAAACATTTAATTGAGTACTTTTCTTCCAAAAAATTCCCGAAAATAACCCAAATTTTCAGCGTTCACACTGGTATAGCCCCTTAAACGCGATTATCTCGAAACTGCATTTTCAAAAACTGCTCATGTTGTAGCTCAAAAAGTTAAGAATCGATCTTCCTGAAATTTTGGAAGGTTATCGCGTAAATAAATTACTTTTTTAGGGTAAAAATTGTCGAGATTATGGTCAAAAATGTGAAAATTTGATTAAAAAGCCTATTTAATTTTTAATTTTATACTTTTAAAATATTTTTATAGGTATATCCTTCCCCTACACATGTCAATAATCGAAAAAAAAATTCCATTTGTGTTTCAGATCAATAGAAAAAATCAGACAAATAGAGCACTTTTCGATATCACGCAAAAGACGCCTAAAGGAATACCTTGTAACGCCGCCATTTTGTTTTGTTTTAAAAAAAAAATTAACACTTCAAGTTGTAATAAGATAATGTCAGAATTTTTAAATGATGCGATTATTTTATCACCTTTAAAAAAATTAATGAAAAATGGCTCGTTTTCGGGCGTCTAAAGGGTTTTCCCCCCTTAAACGATTACCGGCAAAATTTCAAAAGGATTCACCGTTCCGTTTTCGAGATATTGGCAATAAAAGATTTCATGGTTTTACACGTGTTCTTACGGGGAGCAGTGGAACATTTTTCATTTCACACAATAACTTCGAAACTTTTCTACAAATTTTGTTTTTTTAATTCTCGATTACATTGGAATATATGACGAAGTGGGTAAAAAAAAAATCATGAATTTTGACCGTCTAGTTTCAGAGATATAGCGATTCAAATGAAGCAATGTCGAGCGTCGCTAGCGCCACGAAGCGACTGAAGCAGACTAGAACTAGATTACAGTAGCGCGTGCATATCCGTATACGCAGAGTATTTACGTATTAGTAGCCGTAATGGATAGTCTGATACAAAAGTGAGGGTTAGGTAAACATAATATTTAGGCGTTTTCATCATTATAAGTTTTAACATCCCGATAAGATGTACAACCTACATTATAAGGATATTTCGCAATATTTCGAAGCTTTCATCGATTGATGCGGTGAATAAACTTTTCAACGTGACTGTAGCGAGACTACTATCTTAACTTTCGGACACATAAACTTTGAATTCAATCGACAATTTTTCCACAATCGATATCCAATTTTAAATGTACTTTGACCACACTGTCGAGTAGTTAACAAAAACGTTAGAAGCAAAAAACAAGAACACCTATACTGAGACATAAAAATTGGTTTTCGTGCGAGCAGAGACGACTGCCCGCCTAGCAAAGAAAAATTGTTCGTATCGTCGAAACATTTATAATGAAGAAATAAGAAAACGACAAGATCGAGAAGCGATAATTGTTTCGATAGTAACGAGAGGTGGACTCGGCGCGTCGTCTCCGTACATGGACAATAGCCAGCGTATACCCCCCTCACCCCTCTCCTGAACTGCCATGTCGCAGTATCGCAAGCACATTCTCTATAAAAAAAATAAAAAAAGCACAGCGATAACGAGCCGTGCGCGCACGTGTCTCGTACACTCTCGTGTACGTACAAGACAATTGGATTTCAAAGGGAGTCCAATGCAATCCAAGCCGAGGATACGGTTACAATCTTCTCCATGACATAACACGTTGAAGCTTATAGACACATTTATGTACATACGTACACATATACGTACATACAAACATATGTATGTACGTATATAAACAAAAGCTGGAGAGAAGACGAGAGCATCGGTATGAGAGAAAAAGCGCGGTGGCATCACCTAGTAGACGCTGTTAAGATATCGTAGGAAGCCAACAATTTTTTTGTTTGTTTGTTTTTAAAGAGAGTACATGGTTTCGTTCGTGTTGCATCGTTCATTAGAGAGGAAAGAAGAGACTCGATTGATTGATTATTGTTTCGTTCAACTTTGTCCGCAAGGAAAATCTATTGTATAAACGGCAATATGTGACATGTACAATATGGCTCAAATATATCCAAGATACATGTATAGTAGAATGCGCGTTCGTAAATGTATTATGTCGAAATATATATTTGCGGAAGAGGGTACCGGAAATGGCCCAACAATGGGATATTTATTACTTTGCATTTGTCATTTATTTAACAGTTTCGAACAAAGGTCGATTTTTAACTTTTCGTGGCGAATTGGATTAGAAGATTGGCAATAATTTTGAAGAGTAACCTTTCAAACTTTAATATTTCAAGCAAATAATATAATCAAAAATAAAAAGAATGATCAAATAATACATAATTTATATACAATATATTATTATATATATCATACATAATATGCAGGGCTATTGGTTATTGGTCACGATCCCGTGAAAGGATTGCAGAACATGTTTTCCGCTATCAAATGGCCCAGTAATGCTTTATGCAAAAATGAACCATTTTCGAGATATTATTTTTAATATTTTTTTTTAAGGGAGGGTTAGGCAACTTTAGAAAATAATTTGAAAAAAAACTGCTGTATGAAATCAAACTTTTTCATTATTTGTAGTTTGAGGAATATAGTAACAATAAATTGTCAACGATAAAATAAAAATAATTTACACACATTTTAGCATTACAGGTCCAAAACTCTGCAAGTCTAATAATTTTCGTAATTTTTTTTTGACAAAAATGCTGATTTTATTCGAACAATCATTAAGTTACTTAGTCTGCAGATCATTAAAAAAAAAACAACACATTATTAGCTCGAAACTGCGTTTTCAAAAACTGCTCACGTTATAGCTCAAAAAGTTATTGATCGATCTGGCTGAAATTTTGGAAGGTTTCTCGCTATAACATTATCGGAAGGATATATCTAAAGTTTCAAGGTTATCGCGTAAATAAATTACTTTTTGGGGTAAAAATTGTCGAGAAAATGGTCAAAAATATGAAAATATGATTAAAAAGCCTACTTAATTTTTAATTTTATACTTTTTTATATTTTTATAGGTATATCCTTTCCCTGCACATGTCAATAATCGAAAAATATTTTCGACTTCTGTTTCAGATCAGTAGAAAAAATCAGACAAATAGAGCACTTTTCGATATCACGCAATAGACGCCTAAAGGAATACCTTATAACGCCATTTTGTGTTGTTTAAAAAAAATTTAACACTTGAAAGTTGTAATAAGATAATGTCAACATTTCAAAATGCTGCGATTATTTTCTCGCCTTTAAAAAAATTCATGAAAAATGACTGATTTTCGGGCGTCTAAAGGGTTTTTCCCCCCTTAATGTCGTATATTTTGTGACTTTGTCGACAACTGAAGAAAAATTATACCGCGTTGGATAGCTAATAATGTATTGTTTTTTTTTTAATGATCCGCAGGCTAAATAACTTAGCGATTTAAAAAAATAAAACCTGTATTTTTGTCAAAGAAAATTACGAAAATTATTAGAATTGCAGAGTTTTGGACCGCTAATTCAAAAATGTTTGCAAATTATTCTTATTTTATTATTGATAACTCTTTGTTACTGTGTCCTCAGGCTACAAATAATTTAAAAGTTTGATTCCATACAACATTTTTTTTCGTTATTAATCTTTAAAGTTGGCTGCACCTCACTTAAAAACAACAAATAAATATCTCGAAATATTTGATAGCGGAAAATGTATCCTACAAGCTATTCGCGGGATCGTCACCAATAATCAGTAGCCCTATATATTACACAATGTATTATATTTTATTATATATAATTAAAAAACAATATATCATAATATATTGTATAAAATAATATATAATGAAGTTAATAATCGTTTAATAAACTTTATCGTTTATACATTTCTTTTCCATGGGGACAACATAGGAAATGAGGTAATTACGTGAAGGAAAAAATAAATAAAATATAGAAAAGAAAGTGAAAGAAAATAAAAAAACAGGGCCACACGCTCCAACCTTTTCCTGAAGACTCTTCCCTGACTCTGGCATCTGAAACGGCACAATGTCCTTTCAAAATCTACCTTGGCAACTTGTCTATGTGTACAGTTAAACATTTTTTTCATTGGGTCGTGATTCGTGACCGACGTTGTTCTCACAACGAAATGAATCATTATAAAAATTTAAAAAAAAATGTGAATACCGGAATTTCTTCGTCGCCGTGTCGTATTTTCGTTGGTAATAATTGGCCAACGAGTTGGCCGCGTTGCGGGCCGATCGACGCGAGAAAGAAAATGAAAAAAAAAAAAAACGATGCATTGACAATATCTAGATCGAGGTACCTGATTTCTGATGTTTGTTAGTTCGGTCCTGAGTTGCTGAGTAGCGTCGGAGACTGTCAAGCCTCGCTCGAGCTCGGCCAGGTCGTTCTGAAGCTGCTCGACTTGTCGTGCCGACATCGTACTCCACTGATGGTATTGTACAACCGCCTGGAACACGAGACAAGGATAGTTGTAGAAAATATATTTTCACGAAGATCGAAAAATTATCGTCCTGGGGAATTGGGATCTGTCAAATGGCGATGTGACATCTGGTGGCGGAAGATCAAACTATACTTAGGGCAAAGCCTTCGATAAAAATTATACGTAGCCATACGATGAAAGTATTTAATTTTTATGAAAAAAAAAAAATAGATATCGGTGGAAACGGAATTCGCGAAGTTTTCCCTCGCGTAAAAATAATCCCAAGAACATTAAACGTGCTGTGAAAGATTGCGAAAGCACTTCGAGTAAAAAGTTGGAAGTGCGTTTCCACAACTTTCCTATTGCAGAGAAACGCTTTGTGTGCATGAAAAATTATTTTGGAAAAGTGGAAAAAACAGATCAATTGTAGGCTTGGATGAAAATCGTAAAAATTTTAAAAAGTTAATTCGGACATGAAAGTCTGCTGTAAAGGAATTTTTGAAACTGTAATGAAAAATTGAGAACCATTTAAGGTGGTAGTCTCACCAAGGCGTTTTTCTATAGATTTTTTTTTAATTTTTCGGACCCATTCAGGACACTATTAAATGATTACCTGCAAAATTTCAAAAGGATTCACCGTTCCGTTTTCGAGATATTGGCATTCAAAAATTTCACGGTTGTACACGTGTTCTTATCGGGAGCAGTGGAAAATTTCACATTTCACGCAATAACTTCGAAACTTTTATTCTTCATCTTCGAAACTTATTCTCAATTACTGAGGAACATATGACGAAGTGGGTACTACTACCTTAAAAATAACTAAGAAATGTTCGCTGCCAAATAATGAAAGCTACTGAGAATGAAACATTAGACTTGCCGATTACAATACAGTAATGTCGCAATGATGTGCTTGCATTTTTCTACTAACCCAGCTTTGCAAAAGCGAATCATTTAGAATCATCAATCTCATAGGGATTATTTCGTAATTAAGACTTTTGCAAACAATACGCTTTGAAGCTGACAAGTATCGATACGAGAAACGCCATTAAGGCGGGCAACCACATTAGATGCTTCAAAAAATCAATTTTTTTTTTATTTCATAAATCGTTAGCAAAATATCTTAAGAATACACCCTGAAAATTTCAAAACGATATTCGGATTCCTTTTAACGGTATGTATATAAATGATAAAGACTCTCCGCTCGACTGTTGGGTTTGTTTGGGTTTTCATAACCCAAGCAAACCCAAACTCGCCCATTTGGCGATTAGCTCCAAAACATCTCCATTCTGGGTACAAAATAATCGAGGTAGCGGCATTTCCTGCTGCGATTTTATTCAATAAAGGAAATTCAGCCCTACGTATGGTTATGAATGAGCTACAAATCTTAGTTGGCAGGCAGAGCTACGGATATGCCGAGCAAATGGATCAGATGCGCGCGGCTCGACAAAGTAGAAGTAGAAAAAGTTTATTAGTGGCAAAAGAAGCTCAAAACCTCGTAAAGACGAAATGCAAGCTTCAAATGAGTTGCATGAGGAAGAGGAAGGACTGCTGTATGGTGCTGGAATCGCTGATTAATCGGTAAGACACTTTATCATTTGATTAAACACATTTGACTTTGAGTTTTTCGTTTGTGAAACTTTAAACGTGTTTTTCTCGAAACGACATTTTTTTCAATTTGCGGGAATCATAACTCAAAAACTAATTGATGGATCATCTTCAAATTTGGAACACGTTTACATAATATAATTTATTAAAACATGAACCTAAAGTTTGAAAGATCAGATTGTTTAGAACATATTTATTATTGCAAAATGCCGGGAAAAAAATGTTAAAAATCGATCTTTTTTTCAAACACGTTCCAACATTGAATTCTCGACTTTTTTTAAATTTAGGTTCATGTTCTTAAAAAACATTTCAAGAATGTATAAAAATTTATTGGACTATTTCAGATGCGAATTGCGAGCTGCACAATTCCCGCAAATCGACAAAGACGATGAGGACACGCCAAGGGACACAGTGGATTACACCTTAATTAATGCATGAAATAACTTGAAAAAATTACCAGAGATGTAGGAAAATATGAATAAATTATTGTCAGAGTTGTGGAAATTTCCGTTCTTTTTTCACAATAAAAAAAAACCAAAAAATCATCTAATTTTCGGTCTCCTAAAGTGATTTCCCGGCCTTAAATTTACCACTTTAAAATGTGCCCAGCCTTCAAAATACGTTTTCCTTCCAAAAAATTGCGTCATTTAGTATTGGTACCAGCCCAATCTCAAATTCCACTAATACTTATCATAATATCACAGAAATTTGCACTAAACTACACGACTGCTTACGTTTCACGGTTCTCATATAGCCGCCATATTTTTGCAGGCTCCGCCCACGTGACAGATCCCAATAAATATTTTGTTCGCGTATCAGTGAATAAAATTGGAGGTGAAGAAATTCGTCCAAATTTTTGTTTTCTACCACGACGTAAAGGAACTAACCTGCGAGAGTTTGTCGAGGGCAGTCTCTTCGGTCTGTTTCTCGGGCAATTTCGAGTGCAGATGATGAAGCGATTGGACGTGAGCAGCGAGCTGAACGATTCTTGCGACGAATGATTGTAGCTCGCCCTGGCTCTTCTCGACCGCGTGCTGTGACTCGCGCAAATTTTGCGTAAGTAACGATTTCTCGGATTCCGCGAGTTCCAGCTGTTTTTCAAGTTTCTTGAGCTCGTTCAAGTGTATCTCGGAGAATAGATCGACCTGTTTGCCGGCGCTCGAAGTGCCGGGTTCTTGGGTCTTGAGATCGGCCTCGATTCGTCGCAGAGCGGGCGAGTCGTCCTCGCCGTCGCTGCACATCGTCGAATCGTCGGTTATGCCACGTATCGATAGTGCCAAATTGCTCAAGTTGTAGATCGACTCGCTGTTCATACGCTGATCGAGTTCTTTCTTGAGTGCGTACTTGGCCTCACGCTCGGCTTGCAACGACTCGAGCGCCTCTTCCATCTGTTTCTCCGCTATTGTCTTGAGATTCGTCAATTCCTCGACTTGGCTATTGAGCAACTCGACCTCCTCGGTCAATCGGCGTATCTCGTGTTTCGCACCCTCGAATTCCACTTGACTCGATCTCAAACCCGACACCTGCTTTTGCAACGATATATTCTCGTCCTCGAGCTCCGAGTAGTCTTGCAACAAACGCGTCTCCCGGAAGCGACACTCCCGCAACTCCGTTCTCAGGCTCTTACGCTCCGACTCGGCCTGCAAATGATCCTTGCCGACGTCCTCGCGATCCTGTAGCGCGTTGTCTCGCTCGGCTTGCACACGCTCGAGCTCGTGACGCAACTGTAATCAACAATTTTCCAGCCTTTTTTTCAATTCGTCGGTCCGATACTTTTCTTCTGCTTTTTTTTTTTCTTCAAAACTAGCCGAACCAGCTTGAAGCGAAAAATTCCTTCAGACGCAAGTTCAATGCCAGCTCTTTCGAATTCCGTGGGACGAATATTTTATTTCCATTACCCAAAAAATTGGGCCATTGTGTGGAGCACAATGTGTCATCGAATTGTTGAGCACAAAGAGTCGACTCCCAATGATATTGGCAAATAATACCCGTTGTGAAATTATCGGTATGTATGAAAATCTGTTATCTATGTTAGGAAAATATAAGAGTTTCAACCAGCTCGCCGTACCCTACGTTTCGCAGCACTTGACACACTGTACCCACCTATCCGACACATTGTACTCCACCCGTGGAGCACAATGAGCCAGCCGCAAATTTTTTCCAAACCCATTATTTTAGGATTTTAAATATTTTTGCAAAAAATATGGTAGCTTTATCATGCGCCCAAAGATCTATAAAATCGGTTATGACCTTTTTTTTCTAATCAGACTACTTTGGTAAATGCAAAAATTCGATAGAAAAAGTGACACACTGTAGCCCACCTTCCCCTACTCGTAACCAAATGCATCTCTATCGCCAGCAGTAGCTATATACAGGGTGAGGCACATAAAGTGTTACAGAGCAATAGCACTCAAACTATTGATCATATCCAAAAATGTTTCGAACAATAGTTTCAGTGTTCGAGAAGGCCGACATACTGGACCACCCAATTTTTTTATCGGTGGAGGCGCTGAAGCTACGTCAAGGTCAACTCCACTTTTTTAAATGGAACCATGTATTTTTTTTTCGATGACATTATTACCGATTTTAAGACGAATTCAGCGACCTACAACACAAGGTCATTCTAGTCACGCAAAGTATGAAAATAGTCGAAAAATCGAAAGATATCGGAATAATCACTTTCAAAGGATCCACTAACCTTGGTTTGGGTCTACCTACAGAAGATGCTCGAAGTGATGACCCTCGACTTGTAAACACTTGATCGCTGTTTTCATTTCTTACGATACCAATGTTTCTTATCGGCAGCAAGTACGCATTTTCTGTTGACATATCAGTTAGTCACGCATTACCTTCTAATGTGAGTACATCGAATCGCGAAAATGAACTGTTTATGGGGTTTTGTCAAAGAACGCATAATGGCGGTAGCACCTACCACGCCTGACGACATGAAAGAAAGAATACCCCGAGCATGTACCGAAATTACACCACAAATGTTGGTTGAAGTTAGACGGTCTTTTCATCAGGGAATTAACAAGTGCTTACAAGTCGAGGGGCATCACTTCGAGCATCTTCTGTAGATAGACCCAAACCAAGGTTAGTGGATCCTTTGAAAGTGATTATTCCGATATTTTTCGATTTTTCGACTATTTTCATACTTTGCGTGACTAGAATGACCTTGTATTGTAGGTCGCTGAATTCGTCTTAAAATCGGTAATAATGTCAGCGAAAGAAAAATACATGGTTCCATTTAAAAAAGTGGAGTTGACCTTGACGTAGCTTCAGCGCCTCCACCGATAAAAAAAATAGGGTGGTCCAGTATGACGGCCTTCTCGAACACTGAAACTTTTGTCTGAAACATTTTTGGATATGATCAATAGTTTGAGTGCTATTGCTCTGTAACACTTTATGTGCCTTACCCTGTATACCGCACGAATAATCAACAATCACGAGTTTTCTTGCCGATCCTCAGCTCCGAGACAAACAATTGTGTCATCGGGTGCTAGGAAAAATTGCACGCCCTTGCCTGTTTAGTCTCATTCTCCAGCTCCAATATGTGATCCTGAAGAATAGTTTCTCTGGCCGCGCTTTCCGACAGAAGACTCTCCTCCTGCTCTATTCCGCTCTTGGTGGTGAGTTTGCTGGTAGTTTGAAACTTGGCGAGTGCCTGAAAAATGAAAGAATTCAATTAGCGTCGTAACGAGAGTAGAAAATTGTTCCATTAGGTAGATAGAAAGGCGGGCGAGTCAACATTTTGGAACGCACCTCGTGAGTGATGTCCAATTCGTGTCTGGCATTCTCGTAGAGAGCCTCCAGTTCGCCGCATCGTTGCTCCAAGCTGCACTTTTCTTCGAGCAGAGCGAGACCGTACTGGGCGGATTGAATTTTCTCCGTCGACACGAGATCCAATTCTTGGGTGAGTTTGTCGATCTCGGCTCGCAGCTCGCAGGCCAGGGATTCCTCGTTCGTTGCCATATTTGCCTTTTTTTTTACACCGTTTCTTTTGTTTTTCTTCAATTTTTCACTCCCCGTCGTCCCGTATATTCGTGTACTCCTTTTTCTCGAGAATTTTGTGTACGGCCCTACACAATTTTAATTTCTCCGGGGAAGGGATTAAGGGGGGGAGGGGCTGCGGAAAGAACGTGTTACCGCGAACTCGTCGACGAGAAATCCCTTGGCCAGTTCCTCCTGCAATGCTCCTTTTGCCGTCTCGTCAGACTCGTGAGCATTCTGTGTTTCTGGCTCTCGATCTCTCGCGATTACTTTATTTCCCCTTCTACTCCTCGAGCTTGTATAATTAATTCGTATTAATTGCTTCGTCAGTGAAATAAAAACATTTTCACGTCATCGCGCGAGAGACGCGTCAAGATCTGCTCGTGGATGCAGAGGAAAGTATATGACGGGCGTGAGGCGCGGGGTAAGACAGGGGGAAGACGGCCGACGAAATTTGGTGAAGAACTCACACGGCTGTCGTGTTACCAACGACCGGATACGACACACGGCACGCACACACACCTTACGGGCAACACACGATTCTTCTCCTTTTTTACCGGACTCGCGAGGCCTTCATTGGCCGATGACGTTTACACACCGATGAGTTTCCTCCTCATCGAGTGCTTGCCGACGCGAACGTACACGCGTGCCGCGTCACACACATATATACACACGTGGAACGTTTCGACGCGAATTTCAAGAGCGTATGAAATTCATAATTGTCGCCGTTCACCTACTCCTCCGCGCCCTGCTACTGTTACTCTTCGCCAACCCGTCGCCGTCGGGCAACTGTACGGTGTTTCACTCCTCGTATAGCCGCATTATACAAAGCAAACGTAAGATTCGCTGTCCTCGCCGCTTATCGCCTTTATCCGTCCGTCCGATAGTTCAATCGATCGGTCGCGCAGCTGTCGCTGTTGTCGCGTGATGAGTAGCGCCACGTACAGGTGGAGTTAAGAAATCCGAACAAAACGCGTATTTTGATGCATAGAAGTAGTGCGGCGTGTCGCTCCTCTGATCATCGATTACGTTCAGTGTAGTGCCTCGAATCGGGGCTAACCGCTGTACGAGTATTCTTTTCGCTCCCGTGTCGAAAAACTAATTTTAAGGTTAAACATTATGTAATATTATTCTTCCCTCGTAGTTCAGAAATTTCGTGTGATTGATTGATATCACTGGGTTGGTAAAGGGTTTTACGGTCGTTGAAATTAATCGTCGAGGTAAGACATTTTCGAAAAGTTTCGAGGTTAAGGTTCTCTTGGCGGAGCTAAACTTCCGAATTCCGTACTGTAGTTTCTTCGTATTTTCTACGGGATAATTCACTCGTATTTGGTTTGTTATCAACTTTTATTACTGTACGCATAGCGGTGAATATCGCAGGAGAAAAAAGCAGTGACCTAACCTCACTTTGCTTTTTGGATTTCGTTCCAAGTCGGGTGTTATGATTTTTGCGGCTTGGTCCTCTGAGAAGTTTCGACACGAAAATCTAAATGCTTGTAGACGGTTGAAATATCCAAATTGACGGTCCAAATATCAGTCGGTTTCAGAATATACTTTTGGAGATTTTTAATGTTCAAGTTGAATCTTTGTCCATTTGATACACATGACACCTCGTGAACACCAGTCATAGGGCTATAGAGACTAAGTGAATACTGAGATAACATTTTTTCAACTGAGCAAACCGTGATTTTAGTGTTAGAAATATCGTGTTAAATAATCAAGTGGTTTCTCTACTTCGTTCATTAATAATACTTGAAAAAAAGATGTGAATTTTGAGCTCCGATGGTTTGGTTTTGGACATTAACGAAACTTGTAGGTTAAGAAAGTTGGAGCGTTACCCACAATCCAAGTTTTCTAATATATATATATATAATTGTTTAGACTATATTGAGTCTTTACGAATTTTTTGAAATTTTTGAGCACAAAACGGCTGAGCTAAGAAACAGTTTAATGTATGTAATTTTATGTGCGGTTAGATGGGCAAGACATTGACGCTACGGGTAACGTAATTTTTTTAGCTATTTAGCACCAAGATAAACCACTTCTAACAACGGATTAACGTAAACGGATTAAAATAAACCTTCACGAACATTTAGAAGAAAAAAACCATCCTGTCCATTGAAAACCATATGTATTCCATGTTGAACTATCAAGGTTTGGTAAAAGATTACGAATTGTTTCAATATTTTAAATATTTTTTATCTAATAAAAGATTACGACTCCTTTATAATAATCATCAATAATGTTATACTTTTTCAAGTTGATAGTAACACATTTTCTCTTTTTCACTTAATAAAATGGGCTTGAAGCTTGCATCGTTGGAATGCAACGACTTTTATTTACTTCCTCATTTTTATTAGTTTCGAAAATTGTATTTTGCAGATTTATGGTTGTAGATAGCTAAATAAGAAGCCTAAAAAATGATCACGGCAATTTTATAGCTGAATCGTTTCGAAGAAAGTTTGGAAAAGTCAGTAAAAAAATATTTCGTCGAGTTCCAACAATGCAAACTTCAGCGTTATGTAATAAAAGTATAAAAATGCATAATTTTGCCCTTCAATTATGTATTCTGTGACAACTTAGCATCTGTAGAATAAATCTATATCTCGTATGCATTTTTTTTGCATAGGTTTAATGGAACAAAAAGAAAATTCATGAACCGTCATTTGACTCAACTGGACGCTCAAATCTCCTTCAATGTGGCGACAATGCGTTAACTGACTCTGTCGAGTGAGCCACTCACACTCAAGCATTAACTGGCGGATATTTCAAAATTGGCGGATGTTTTAAACTTGCATAGTATTACGGCATTTGAAATTTATAATAAAATGTATTCATTTATCCACTCCACATTTCCACGAAAACATCGAACATTTTTCGACATGTAAATAACTGACGATGCTCTAGCGATAGTCGGTCGTGCCAATGGTAGAAAATACTGCTGTTGCGCCAAGTTTAACAGTTATTTTTTTCGTTAATAAAATTGCGACATATATTTAATTGCAACGATCAGTATTAATATCACATCCTGACCTGGAAATATTTTTCAACAATATTATGAATTAGGAATTGCCCAATATTTATTTTTACATGAAATTTTATTTGCAAGAAGTTGGCAGCCTGCTGAAAACTCATTATATCTTCATCTTAACTCTTGCAACTGAAAAACGGTATCGAAACTCTTTAAGCTCGTCGTCAAACCTCAGTAAATGGAATGATACCAACCCAGATGAAGATAATCTTCAGAAAGCTGAGAATGGGGAAGGAATTTTGCAATCGATAGTTTTTTTGCACCTTGTTGCCGGGCTAATATGATTTGGAAATAGTGGAAAATATTTCAATGAAATTGTTCTTTTTTACAGTATTGAAGTTTGCATCGTTCGGATGTAACGAAATTTTTTGTTTTTCGTACTGACTAATTTCTTTATTACCACATTTAGGCGACAAAAATCACTCAAAAATATTTTTGTACATTTTCATTAGAGATCCATAACCCAAAGCAGTAAAATAAACAGTTTGAATGGTAAGAAAATAAATAAATGAAAAAATAAAGAATTTTCGTTATATTCCAACGACGCAAAATTCAACACCATTCTTTTTTTGAGCTTGATAACAATGAATTGGAACAATGACGTAGAGTAGGGTGTCTACCGACCTGAAAAGCCATGAAAAGTCTCAAATGTCATGAAATTACACTCGACCCTGAAAAAGCCATGTCATGAAAAATGTTTACTTGATTTTTTAAAGATCTCTACGGCGCTCATTATCATGACCGATTTTTGTATTAATTTATCCAAAATAATTTCAAATTTTCGCACGTTTGCGACAATCTACGGCATTAGAAAAAAGGTAGTATAAAAAAAATGATTCGTTACCTCAACATATTAGTTTTTCTTTGTTATTGCCTGTAAAGCGACTAGATAATATTACTCATAGTTCCTAAATGTATGTAATATTTTTCCAGATGTTCCCAAAATATATTTCTTTACAGCAAATTTGATTTGTCTTACATTTTTTACTACACATGGAATTGTACAGTTTGGTGACTTTTCGTTTATTTTGTATACTTTTTATTGGCGTATAACACCCATCTTTTTCAAAGAGCAGAATATTAATATGAAACTTTAGAAAATTAGTCGCAGTAAAGAATTATAAAGTATACTTTTATACCAGAAAGTCATACTTAAAAGTCATGAAAAAATCTCTATTCCTTGCCTTAAAAATCCTTAAATGTCATGAAATTTCACAAGGTGAGGCTGCCAATTGTCAAATTAAGATTCGATTCCATTGGATCCATCCATCCATTGGATGCATATAATTGGATCAAGATCCAATTATATGCATAATTATTATAACTGATTGCCGGGAATTATCTGTATACACATTTGAATTAAAAAAAAAACAAAAAAAGTTGCCAGCAGCGAGATTCGAACCGAAAACGACGGGCTTATGAAGCAGAGAGCTTGCTCGCGGCGCCACGCGCTCTTTGAAATTTTCTTTACGTAGAAAGTATTTGAACGCAACGGAATATTTCAATGCTGATTTTCTCGACAACGGCGAAGAAGCGCATCTCACTGCTTTGCCACATAACACCTCTGGCCATGAGCTTTTATTACACGCAGTATGAATCGAATCTTAATTTGACAATTGACAGCGCCTTCCCTTGTCAGTTCTGGTCAAAATTAGATACCCTGTGGAATGAAAATTTATCCACCATCCACTCGGTCTCTCACTGAAGCCTAAATTCATAAATTTCGTACGGTGAAACGATTTTTTCGCATTCCACAGATAAACATGGGTCACGGCCTCGACGGGCATCCCGGAATGAAAGTACCGGACGCGTCCAGCTACAAGATGGAAAACGCGAAGCCTCTGTTACGTCTCCAGGCGGAACTCGCCAAGGAAGGTCTGAAGGATCCTTGGCTGCGAAATCACATTTGGAAGTACGATCCGAAGTATGGAACGTTATTATCGCGCGTGCGTTTCCTGTTTCGTGGCTGGAAACTCGGCCTCGCCGCATTTATCGTAACCATAGCAGTGGAGAAGGCCCTCGGCATCGAGGACTATCACGGTCACGTGAAACACGAGGATGGGGAACATCACTAAGAATTCAACGTGAAGCAAAAAAAGAAAAAAAAATGCTTACCTCGCTACCGTTAGGAAGGAAAGATAAACTCAGTTTCTCATAGTACGACTTTCATTATAATTCGAATGAACTGCGCGAGTGGCTAGTGGAAATAAATAAATCACGAGTCTGTTGTTCAGAGCGAATTTGTATTTTCTTTCGCTAGAGACGGAGGCAAACTCACTGAGATACGAGAAATCTTTCGTCGATGAACGTCTTTCTGGCTAGCAGTTGTTTCGCGTTGAATTTGGCAATCGCTTTTACGGCTTTCGCCACCAGGAGCACGACGATCGAAGCGAGGGTGTAATTACCGCCAAAAACGAGCACCAGAAGAAACGCGTTTATCTCAAAAGTCGCAAGGCTCCATTCGTTACCGTGAAAAATCGTACGGTCGAACGAATAATTATTGTCTGAGGATGAAAAATTGTACACGATAAACGAACGATTGTCATGAGTCGTTGCGTGAACGAGGACTGGCCTTTTCGGGTCGTTTGTTGCAAACTTTACCGATATAAAAAATGGATCTCTCGTTAACCTCCGTCACCTCGAAGTCGCACATTTTTTCGAGACAGTGTCTTTCCTTCACCGTGTAATCGACATTTTTATAGCAATGATCGAGAAAGCGGGTGAAAAAATCTCTCAGCCTCAAATGAGTACGCCAACGCTCATCCCAGTCCGTGGGAACGTTCGAAAGATTTCTACGCAAAAATTTGCCGTTGCGCTGAAAAAAAAATACGTACGCGTTATTTATTTATGATTTCTCGGCGAAACGTCGCTCGATGTATATTTATAGAAACGAATCGAACCAACCGAATATTCGGAACTGACAAGATCGTCGTAAGACGCTCGGAATGTCTTCGATACGGACACGACGAAGGTCTGCTCGGTCGTACCGGGTATCAAACCTCTGTGGGCGCACAAATTCTTCTCCTCCCTTTGCAAATCCTTTATCAGAGTCAAGAGATCGGCGTCCGCGAAACCGTGAACAGATCTGTGAAATTATGAAAATTTCGAAGACTTTTTTTCAAAATGTTTGCCACGATAAACGCAGAAATTATTTACCGATTGTGAAAATCCTTATTTCATTATTTTCCTAATCGTAATTACTATCGTGTGTACAAAAAGGATCAATTATGGACGGACCACTCATTACGCTTTTTTTAAATATAATGCATTTGTCAACCGCTTTGATGGAAGAATACCGAATAGTTTTTCGATCATTTGAACGGAAAACAAAATAGTGACGTTATTAATAATTCAATCACCGCAAAGTTACCTGCCATGAATATAATAGCCATAATAATCGTGAGCCAGTAGAAAAACGCTGATGTTCGCAATGGAGCAAAGGTCAATGAATTCCTGGAGCTGATTTTTTACGTATTTTTGCCAGATGAAAACCGAAAACCACCATTGTGCGGTGTAGACGATGAGATAGACGAGAATTCCAACGGCGTACTTGAGTGTGAAGCTCTCTTCGATCCAAAGCGTCTCGTCGTGTTCGCGGCTCAATTCGGGAATCGCTTTCGCCCAATATTTGCCACCTGCGATCTATTCGAAAAGGAGTACGATCAATTTTCCAATCGTCCACCAGATTTACAGTCTGTACAAGAGCGTGTACGATGAAACTCAAAAACTATTTGGAAGGCATTAAAAAACAACACTACACATACACTGCATGGTATACGAGGTGTCATTAATCAAAGACAGCCAGCAGCAAGTGATCATCAACGTTCGGTCAATTGTGTACCTGCGTAAAAGGTATGTACGAACCTCAAGAATGAAGAAAGTTGCCAATATCTGCAGAAGAATATTTATTTTTCTGATGGTCTTGAGCCTCAGCCATTCGTTCGCCACGACACAAGTTCTCCATATACTGACGCAGGAATTACTTTGCCCCGCATCGTTGGGATCGCCGATGGAGAAATCGGTCTCCGCGATAACGGAAGCACGATGATCGATCTCGTTCACGGCGAATTCTTGACTGCTAGACGTGCTGGCTCGACTCGCCGACCTCGCGGGCGATGTGCTTCTCTTTCTTCGAGCTCCGATTATTTCCGAGGCTGTCGCGATCTTTCGTTCATCACCGATCGACGGACGCGACGATACTTTGGCCGCACTTATCGCGTGTTTCCCGAGCAATAGTCTCGACATTTCCAGCTTGTCAGGCTTCGAGGCTCGATCGCCCATTGCTCGCGGTTGTTCCCAATCGACGAAAAAAATATCTATCCTTCGTTGCTGATACATCAGGCACGATATTTCTATAGTCTGAATGGAAAATACTGCTTCAATTCGGGACATCTTCTCTTTGGGGTTTGTTCGACGCTGTGAACTGTGAGAAAAAGCCACCACCAGCCCTTGTTGCCTACATTGAGAGCGATATTTGCTTCACCATCGTATCGCGCTGCATTTTGTTTTTTTCATTTAAAGCAGTCTTCTAGTCTAGAAAATTGAAAAATCGAGCTCTTTTTACATTTTCTTAAAGCATAAACTCTTAAGAATATGTCCTCAAAAGGAAAGTTCGAAAGTTCCAATATTTACAAAGTTATAGCGATTTGAGTACGGCCCGATTGAGACACCGCGCTGGCACGAATGGGACAATCAGAAGATTCCACGAAAACTAGAACTATTTGCAGGGAAGAACGAGCTTCGGAAAATCATCATTTCGCAGTCGAGGAAGGTACACTTTACGAGGCAGGAATGGGCGACCAATATAACGTAAAGTATAACATGCCATTATAACACTTAGATAGTTGTGGTTTTCTAAAATTATGCTCAAAACTTTAGACGCGTTTTTCTCGGAACTACTTTTTTCACGATATTCCTTTATCGCCCATACCTCGGGCATTGCGAAATTATTATTATTATGAAAAAAGATTAAAAAATAAAAAAGGGCGAAAAATGAACCTTTTTATCCGACAGTCGTCATTTAAAATGAGTATGTTTTTTTTTCACTTTGGTATCTGCCATAATGACATTCTCATTGATAATGAAAATTGGTTTTATTTCTATTTCAGACTAGCTTATGCCCGCGGCTTCGCCCGCGTAGAATTTGGCCTATAGAAACTTCATTAGAAGTAGAACCCCGCATTAGGGGTTTTAAAAAATCCTGAAACATGCCTTTTATTATTTGTTTTGGAGAATATTTATACCGAGTTTGAAGTTGATACACGCAAGGAAAGTTTTCCATACAAACTTTTATACCCCATTTCACCCCCTTAAGAGTTGATTTTCGAAATATCCTTTTTTAATGCACCTCTATACCTTCTAAGGAACGTATATTTCAAGTTTTAAGTTGCTACACGCAAGGAATATAATTTCCCATACAAACTTTTATGCCCCATTTCACCCCCTTAATAGTTGAATTTCGAAAAATCCTTTCTTAGATGACTTCTATATCTTCTAAAGAACATATTTGCCAATATTCAAGCTGATACACGCAAGGAATATAATTTCCCATAAAAACGTTTACACTCAATTTCACCCCCTTAGGGGTTGAATTTCGAGAAATTCCTTCTTAAACGATGCCTCCAATATAAAATCAACACCCACCCAAAATTTCACGTTTCTACCTTTAGCGGTTTAGGCTACGCGACGATGCGTCAGTCAGTCCGTCAGTCAGGACTTTGCCTTTTATATATATATATATATACAGGGTGGACCACGCAACGTGTGCACCTCTTTTACGACCAAAATATGCGTTGCACAAAAAATGTTTTATACAAAAGTTACATGGTTTATAAAGTTTATAAGGCGTTTATAAGGTTTATATGTGGTGCATTTATTTTTTTATAGGTGGAGGCGCTTCGAAGATTTGAAGTCAACTTTATTTTTTGAAATGGAATGCTATATTTTTTATAGCGTAATATGATAGAGTATCGAATTCTGAGTAAAAAAGTATAGACCTTTATTAGCCCTAGAGTTAATAGCTAACGAGTAATTTCACTTTATTACTTTAAAATTTTCTTCACGTAATATCAAGTTGGAGATTCAAATCTACTACAAATTTCTGAATGGCAGTGTTTACATCACAGTGTTTATCAATATGAACACATTTACCACATCACACACACTTATCATGATTCACAATCTTCTCAATGATTGTAATCCAGTATTAAAATATCCTTCGGTGATTGTGCGTGATTATTATCAGAAAGATAAAAGTGAAAATGAATAAATGAATTTCCAACTTGATATTACGTGAAGAAAATTTTAAAGTAATAAAGTGAAATTACTCGTTAGCTATTAACTCTAGGGCTAATAAAGGTCTATACTTTTTTACTCAGAATTCGATACTCTATCATATTACGCTATAAAAAATATAGCATTCCATTTGAAAAAATAAAGTTGACCTTCAAATCTTCGAAGCGCCTCCACCTATAAAAAAATAAATGCACCACATAGTTTAGCTTTATAAACCATGTAACATTTGTATAAAACATTTTTTTGTGCAACGCATATTTTGGTCGTAAAAGAGGTGCACACGTTGCGTGGTCCACCCTGTATATATATATATATATATATATATATATATATATATATATATATATATATATAATAGATAGATGAATGGGAGCTTTGGAATCGTGTCAACTGCCCCCTTTTTCACGGCCATATTTAGAGGCCCATAACTTTTTCACTTTTTATGTTCTTTTGGACAACATTTTTTTCGTGCCTTCTTGAAACATTAACGAAAGACTGTAAAAAAGTGGATACTTAAAAAAATATATTCTTTATCAAACCCGAAAAAATGCCCGAAATTTAGGCCTCTAGACTAGAATATTGCCTCAAACGTCAATAAGTTAAACGCAACCAGAAAAAAATGTCTCGAGGTGTTTTTTTTTTTTTACAATTTGTCGAATGTCACGACCGAAACACTCGTCTACTCACTTTGAACGCAAAGCCGACTACCGTGCAAACGCCGATGGTCCATTCGTTGCGCGAATCCGGCAGCAATATGTGAACTACTTTTTGGCCTTTGTAGAACACGAACGTAAATGCACAGGAGCACCCGCTAATTACGAGGAGAACGTTCGCCACAGCACCGAGACAGTGAACGATGAACCACGAGATTGTCGCAACACTTGCCACATTTTTGCAACTCCTTCGCGAATAACTCCACGCTTGGAGGGCCGAGAAAATAACGGCGAGACCCGTAAATACTCCGATGGATATCTATACGATAATACAAACGCGCAATCACGAATTATTGCCATGGTTCATCCTCTTATCATAAGAATTCAAAAACAAATCGGCCGATTTCACTGTTGCAGTAAAGTGTGCGTGGAGAGTAATATCCGTTTAACAATTAGTGGCTCCATTTATTTCAATCTTTAGGTATTTTTTTATTTTGGAACTTGGAGCACTTTTCTTTTTAAAATAATTTTGAATACGATCTTTATGAGAAAGTCCACTTCATTCGTTTAATACTCTTGGGTAGGTTTTATAAATCCCTATCCATTCAATACGTTTCCAATTTTCCACAAAAGGTCCAGATCCGGACCGCGGAGGGTAGAAAAATGGACGGCCAAAAACATCTTTCAAAACTTTAATTAACTCATTCCGTGTGCGATTATAAAGGCGTCAAGTTAAATTTAAACCGAGCTAAAGTTGAAAATATAACAGTTCGGAAGAAATAATCAACTTGCAAGAAGATGTTTCCTTGCAAATGTACCAATCTGCACTCACTGAAGAATTTTGGGGTAAACATGTTTCAGAAAAGTATACAAATTGCAAAAAACTGTCTCTGAACCTGGCAACTATGTTTGGCTTGACATATTTATGTGAAGCATCTTTCTCAAAAATGATTTTTTTGAAAAATAAATATCGTTAAAGTTTAACGGACGCCCATCTTGAAGACACTCTTCGCATATGTTGTTCCTCGCGAGAACAAAATGTTTTCATAAGCCACATTCTTTTTGAGAATAATAACCTGCTTGCTGTTATTGATATTTGCAGTTTTTTAAATTTATTATTTACGTTATTACTTTGTAAATGAAATAAAAGATCACCTCGATGGCAGTATTTGTTGCGTCGTCGGATAAGCTGTACGTGACTTTGTAGTCTATCGTTACTTCGACGTTTTCGAGCATCTCTCGACTCGTCAACTCGTCGTATTCGACCACAAGAAGGGGTGGGAATATTTTACCACGTTCGCTTCTCTCTTGCAGCTTGATCCTGGGGAAATTTAATTATTTTTTCAAAACAACGCACTACCGAATTTTGAAAATATCAAATAATGAAAATTTCGAAAAACATTCGTTTCGCAAATACACAATAATGTTATAAGAAAAAAGAAGGGTCTATGAGGGAGGTAGGCGAAGGGCGGATCCTGGGTATGATGAGGAATGAAGAACGAATGAGGAACATCAAAAAAATCATGGAGGTAATAATTGAAAAGAAAAGAGAGACCAGTACATCCAAAAAGACTGGGCGAAAATCGACAAATCAAGTTTCTGTGAAATGTACGAACATTTGAAGGGTGAAATGGAGGATGTCTAATTTTGACCAGAACTGAAATTTCATGAAATTTAAGGATTTTTAAGGCACGGAGTAGGGATTTTTTCATGACTTTTAGTATGACTTTCCGGTATAAAAGTATAGTTTATAATTCTTTAGTGCGACTAATTTTCTAAATTTTCATATTTATATTTTGCTCTTTGAAAAAGATGGGTGTTGTATACCAACACGGAGAGAATTAAAAAGTAATTTTTGTCGTGAATTTCACGGTAAAAATTACCGTGATATATTTCAATGTGGTGACAAGTGAGAAAAGCATAATAATTCGTATGCGACAAGTTTTTTTTTAACTCACGTTACAGAAAATTTCAAATACGTAGCTAAAATTTTACTATACAAGAAGAGTAGCGCGCACGATAATTTTTACCGAGAGCACAATACATTTTCCTATAACACTCATTAAATTTTATAATAAATCTTAAAATAACTGTTATAAAGACGATACTTTTTTATAGACATTTTTGAAAGGCATAAAATAATAAAATGCACATTGAAATTTCGCTGATATTATATATTTTTTAAATTTAAGTTTTGCGTATTTTGTTACACATGAAAATTTACTAGAAAATCTGGTAAAATTTTCTATCTGAAGAAGAAATTTTATTTTATTTTCGTGAAAATCTGTGTTTTACTCAGTAATAATAAGCGAAGTTTCATAGTTGTCATCTGGTTACCGTTACTGCACGGTAATTTTTCACATTTAATTCTCTCCGTGAATAAAAAGTATACAAAATAAACGAAAAGTCACCAAACTGTACAATTCCATGTGTAGTAAAAAATGTGAGACAAAAATAATTTCAAGTTGGCTGTAAAGAAATATATTTTGGAAACATCTGGAAAAAGATTACATACATTTAGGAACTTTAAGTAATATCATCTAGTCGCTTTACACAAAAAGCAAAGAAAAACTAATATGTTGAGATAACGAAACATTTTTTTTCTACTACCTCTTATTCTAATGCTGTAGATTATCGTAAAATCATTTTGGATAAATTAATACAAAAATCGGCCATGATAATGAGCGCTGCAGAGATCTTTAAAAAATCAGGTAGTCTGGTAATTTTTCATGATATTTCATGACTTTTTCAGGGTCGAGTGTAATTTCATGAAATTTAAGAACTTTCATGACTTTTCAGGTCGGCAGACACCCTGAAATAGGAAGGAAAAAACGATGTGGAAGAATAAAGGGTTCAAAAGGAGGGCGTGCGGTATCTGTGGGCTTGAGGAGAAAAGCATGGAGCATATATAGACTTGCAGGGAAGCAAGGGAAAAAATAAGAAAGGAATGGGTAAAGGCGGTGGATGAATGGAGTGGAGGAAGCACGGGAGAAGTCTTAAGATGGTGGTTGGCACAGACACTAAAAAGCAATTTACAAACTAGTGTGTCTGAGTACGCGAAGGCGTTTAGAAAACTTACAAGGAAAATAGAATAAGAAAACAAAATCAGGGGGGGAGGGTAGAGGGAAGAAAGGAACGAAGAGCAGTGGCATGCAATAGAATGTAGAATATAATATGCGATAACACGAAATAATAATACAGATAAGTACTAGTATTAAGGTTGAATATGTAATAATTGACATGTAAAAAAAAAAAATTTCTAAAACAAGATTTTACTTAATGTACTAAAAAGTAAAAAATAATTCTTTTTACCAATTCACCTATCTGTGACTATAAATAAAAGCTGGTGGCGCTCAACTTTTTAAATGTTTAATAAATTTCATCAATTCAATTTCATTAAGCGTATTTAATTTGGCACAATAATAATTAGAGAAATTATTATCATACGTTTATACTCAGTTTCATCACTTTTATTTAAGAAATCTAACGTTGTTTTACAGTAAATTAAATGCAGTTGATATGTTACCGCATTTATGTAAATTAAAGATTATACGTATAAATTTTGAGCGCCCCAAGCTTTTATTTATAGTCACATATAGGTGAATTGGTAAAAAAAAGATCTTCTAGTTTTTAGTACATTGAATAAAAGCTTGTTTACAAAAAAAATTTACATATTATTTTCTACTTTTCAGTCTTTAATTTTTTGAAGTTGAATCATGCCTTGTCCCCTCATAGATGCATGTTTGCAAAGTTTCAGAGCTTAAGTAGCCGGAAAGTGGGTGAAATATCGATTTCCCGTTTTTCTTCTCACAGAAAGTGGTTATTTTTTTATTTATTTTTATTTATTTTTTAAAGTTGAATCATGCATTGTCACCTCTCAGATGCATGTTTGCAAAATTTCAGAGCTCTAAGTAGTCGGGAAGCGGGTGAAATATCGATTTTCCATTTTGCATCTCACACCAAGTCAAGTTAAATGAAAGCTTGTAAAAAGCGGTAACGCTATACGATGGAATAAATAAAGAGATAAATATTATAAGAAAAATGTATTTTCCATGTTTACGCGATTCTGAAATTGAAATTATAAACAATTTAAAATTTCTAATATGGTAATAAAATTTCGAAATATTTTATATTCAAAATACAAACTTAAGCTTATTCAAATAAACACTCAAATTTTTACTGGTCCGGTAAAACTTCTAAATATTCCATTCTAAAGTTAGCATCTGAAAACATTATATTTTCTAAAAAAAAAAATCCCCATTTAAGAAATATACTTTTCTGAACTATAAAATGGAAAATATCAAAAGTTCAGATATTTTAGAATATTCTATTCTGAAAATTGAGTTATCAAAAACTTGAATTATAAAAATATTTACATTTCCTATGCACCTTACACACGAAATGAGTCCCGCGCGAGTTGCGCTGGAGATTCAAAGAGAAAATAATATTTAAAAAAAAAACATATACTAAAAATTAACCCAAACACAGAATAAACAATCGAAGTTACTCAAGAACGTTCTCATAGAAAATTGAAAATACAAAACATTTAATTATCCAAGAATCTTGCATTGTAGAAAATATACAAAATCCTAATTCTAAAAATATTGTTCATCAACGCGGTGCAACTCACACGAGACTCAAAGACTTTACGTATCGTAGGACCTGGAGTTCCGGTGCTTTCGTGAAACTGCCATTCTTTGAGTTCGAAATCGCTCTGTATCCCGTAATTTTGTCGACGTTAAAGAACCTGCCGACCAATCGCCATCTCTCGAGATCGTCATGATCCTGCTCAACAGAGACGCGAAAATGAATCGACAAACGAGAATCAGAGCAGGCCACACAGCATAATGATTTCCCTCTCACTCACGACGTGTTCGTTGATATTCTCAACGAAGATTGGCAATGGATGGAGAATTCTTTTCTCGGAATTGACTTTCCGTGGATACGACAGATACGGCACGAGAAATGTCATTCTTGCGTTTGTCAATTCGCTCGCCGGGATTTTGCATCTCTTCGACAAATTCACGCCGAAAGGTAGATTACTGAAAAACGGGCAAGGCAAGTTCAGCTCCGTGATGCCATCGAAGCGACCCCTCAGCCCGAATCTCGCGACGACCACTTTCAAACTGTTATTCTGCGTTTGTACATAACGATAGTTCATTAAAGCAAAAATAATACGATTGAACTAGTGAATGCAGAGTAGTTCGATTAAATTGATTATTCATCATTGAATTAAATGTATTTAATGAACCTGTGCCAATGCAGGCGGCTATATACGTTCACTGAGTTTTATTCACCATTGGAAATTCAACACAATTGCCTCGGGCTCTGTAGTCAGCGCGTAAGTCAAGCGCAATCGATCTATATATCTATATACAGGGTGGACCACGCAACGTGTGCACCTCTTTTACGACCAAAATATGCGTTGCACAAAAAAATGTTTTATACAAAAGTTACATGGTTTATAAGGCTACACTATGTGGTGCATTTATTTTTTTTATAGGTGGAGGCGCTTCGAAGATTTAAAGGTCAACTTTATTTTTTCAAATGGAATGCTATATTTTTTATAGCGTAATATGATAGAGTATCGAATTCTGAGTAAAAAAGTATAGATCTTTATTAGCCCTAGAGTTAATAGCTAACGAGTAAATTCACTTTATTACTTTAAAATTTTCTTCACGTAATATCAAGTTGGAGATTCAAATCTACTACAAATTTCTGAATGGCAGTGTTTACATCACAGTGTTTATCAATATGAACACATTTACCACATCACACACACTTATCATGATTCACAATCTTCTCAATGATTGTAATCCAGTATTAAAGTATCCTTCGGTGATTGTGCGTGATTATTATCAGAAAGATAAAAGTGAAAATGAATGAATGAATCTCCAACTTGATATTACGTGAAGAAAATTTTAAAGTAATAAAGTGAAATTACTCGTTAGCTATTAACTCTAGGGCTAATAAAGGTCTATACTTTTTTACTCAGAATTCGATACTCTATCATATTACGCTATAAAAAATATAGTATTCCATTTGAAAAAATAAAGTTGACCTTCAAATCTTCGAAGCGCCTCCACCTATAAA
Source organism: Ophion ventricosus (assembly GCA_963932345.1). Lineage (NCBI taxonomy): Eukaryota > Metazoa > Arthropoda > Insecta > Hymenoptera > Ichneumonidae > Ophion > Ophion ventricosus. Next base: position 3,144,689 of record OZ010714.1, on the reverse strand, counting down.
AAAAATAAATGCACCACATAGTGTAGCCTTATAAACCATGTAACTTTTGTATAAAACATTTTTTTGTGCAACGCATATTTTGGTCGTAAAAGAAGTGCACACGTTGCGCGGTCCACCCTGTATATAAAAGGCAGAGGCTTGACTAACTAACTGACTGACTTATCATCGCCCAGCCTAAACGGCTAAAGGTAGAAACGTGAAATTCGAAGAGGGTGTTAATTTTATGTTGGAGGCATCTTTTAAGAAGGGATTTCTCGACATTCAACCCCTAAGGGGGTGAAAGGGGGTGGCAAAGTTTGTATGAGAAATTATAATCCTTGCGTGTATCAACTTGAAACTTGGAACATAAGTTCTTTAGAAGGTGTAGAAGTGCACTAAGAAAGGATTTTTCGAAAATCCACTCTTAAGGGGATTAAATGGAGTGTAAAATTTTGAATGGGAAATGATATTCGTTGCGTGTACCAACTTGAAACTTGAAATATATGTTCTTTGAAGGTGTAGAGGTGCATTAACCTTTTAAGGACGGGGCGGGTCGATATATCGACCAGCAGTTAGGCTTGGGACTCCAATTGAGAAATTCAACGATTTTATTGATATCTTTCATGTAAAAAAAAGTCGATTTTAATGGAAATTTCCCCGTCCTTAAAAGGTTAAAAAACAATATTTCGAAAATGAACTCTTAAGGGGGTGAAATGGGGTGTAAAAGTTTGTATGGATAACTTTCCTTGCGTGTATCAACTTGAAACTCGGTACAAATATTTTTCAAAACAAATAATAAAACGCATATTTGAGGATTTTGTAAAAACCCCTAATGCGGAGTTCTACTTCTAATGAATTTTCTATGGGCCAAATTCTACGCGGGCGAACCCGCGGGCGGAAGCTAGTGTGGCATAAAAATTCAGAATGAAAACTGGAGCAGGTTAACAGCTATTCCATCGTAAAAATCATCTTCAAAACAGGCGCTCTAGACAACAATACTACCTTAATTTAATGAATGATTTTATCGAACGATGATAGTGGTTTTATCGAATATTCCTATCGGTATCTCTATTCATCAAAGGATCATCACAGTGTAAAATATTCAAAAAATCGATTTTTTTGCTTTATCCGATAGTATAGATGGTTATAAACATGCTGTTCAATTTTTGGGGTGAAATTCGAATAATTTCAGTCGTTACAGCCTTTCATAGAGAAAGTGATTCGAGCAGCGGCTTCCGCAATCGAAACTTCAAACGCGTTTTTCTCGAAATGTCGTTTTTTCAAAACGGTGTACAGTCTCAAAGGAAGAGTTTTCGAGCTATCCGTCTCAAATTTTTCCACAACATTCTCCACGCCATTCTTTATCTTGCTATGGAAGCTTTTTCTTTAATCTTCATATTTCTTTTTAACGAAAAACTGTAAAAAAAAATAGGCTAAATTCGATTTTTTTTTCAAACCGCCGTCATTTTGTCAATTTTGATTTAAAAAAAACCTCGATAGCAAGATAGCGGCTTCCATGCTGATTAATAATCTTTTTACAAATTTTGTTTCAGATAATATTTACGGCCACAACCGTGTACACCGTGAGAAATCCTTTTTTTTCGAAGACATTTTCAACCGTTAAAGAAAATTCAAAAAAAATAAAAATAAACGTTTACAAATTTATTTTCTGTTCTTCATGAGTACTTTGATTTGACATAAAAAAAATCAGGCTGATTAGCGTATTTTAGCTATCGAAAAAAAAAATCGCGAAAATCAGCTATTTTCCGACCCGTTAAACCATGATGATCCCTTAAGTTTATGAAATCAATGCAACATCCGGTTTTGGTATTGACCGCTGAGGGTGAAAAAAACTCACTGCTCGATCAGCCCGATCGAGGCTGTAACGTTGCCCAATGGATCTACTATTGAAGACGGCTCTCGCCTCGCCTTCCCGATACAACAGGCTCGATGGATTCATCGCGTTCGGCTCATTTTTGCGCTTGAAAAGCTCGCAGGCAATGCTGCTAGTGGTGAAAAGTGTCAACGAGCACATATTGGCGAGCTGCGAGCACGCTTTTCTCACGCCGTTCTGCGACAAAAAAAAAATAAAGCTTATCGTCGCTGCGTTATCTCGTAAAATATTCTCCCGCATTGCAACAAATAAAATCGTGCACATTCGAAAATCTACTCGAATTAACGAGACATAAAAATTTTCAAAATGTTAAAATCTATTGAGAAAAAAAGACAGAGGAGGCGGAGAGACGAATATCAATCAAATAATGAAAAAAAAAATCAATAAATTGCATTCGCACCTCACACGCGCGAAAGGTGAATCTCAGCTCTCTTCTAAAATAATAACTGTCGACCGTGATCGTTTTTTTCTTAAATTCGATGGTATACGTGCTCTGGAGATCCGGCCAGTCTTTGGGTGAATCGCCGAGTGTGCAGTATTTGCGCAAAGTCTCGTGAGCAGAATCCTCGAGATGCCAATCGTCGCGATCGTCTCTGGACCAAACCTCGAAGCAAGGAAGACATCGAGTGCCGTCGTTGGACAAATACGTGCTCCTCGGGCATGGAAGACACTGCCGGGTATCCAAAAGGGTCCCGTTCCGGCTTCTCTCAACTGCAAACTCGACATTAACGATTAGCATTGTGCTTATGATTGTTGCAATGCAACGAAAATTCTTTTTTTTTATGTTTTTTTTTTGTTTCTTTATTTTCGATCATTATATAAGATATTTTTTAGCATATTTGATTGTAGTTCTTCGATGAGTATCCTGACAAATGATTATGTGATTTTTGTAACCCGAGCAGCCAGAACGAATTTAGCAACATGAAAAATTAAATTTTTTTTCGCATTCGAACGATGCGAGCACGTGGTCGATTTATTGCGTGAATACTCGCACACAAAAATCAAATTTTATTGCAATTTGAACAACCTGGACTCTATAAGATAAATATTCGGTAAAAAAATTGCTCCTTAAGGCCGCCAGAAATGTTAAATTAATTGACGAGTATTATTGATCGAATGTTCTGTTAATTAAATTAATTAATTACAGAGCGCTTTAAATAATTATAGTTCTTTATTTACAAGTATACCCTTGCGAGTTTTCACACAGTTCCCCCCTCTGTACATTGATACCCTTTCACATGTTGCTTTCTCTTTTTTCTTACGTTTATCTTTTGTCCTTTCTCTTCTTTATGCTTCCCTTCTCACCATGCATTCGAAGACTCTCACATATACTCGCATGATTCTTTTATCGGTTTCCCTTTCATTATTTTATTTATTTTTCTTTCAGTGACTCTCCCTCTCCCAAAAAAAATCCATTAAAGTGTATGGTTGTATCTTTTATAATTTTTGTATTCAAAAATATTTACAAATGTGGTAGATATGGCTTGTGCAGACGGCTGTTTGAAAAAAAAACGTCCTTCGCAGTGCTCACTGCTGCTCAGGAACAAATGATCCGAAGAAAAAAAATCAAAGGTATTTAGTTTTTGCAAGAAATTATCTAGTGCTTGGTAAAAGGATTTAATAAAATGTTCATTTTTGAAAAAATGGCCGCAGTCCAGAAGTGAAACAATCGATTTTAGGTGGAAAAATCCTCTATTTTCGTTAATTAAAAAAACAACTATGCATCGAAAGAAAAACCCTTCGTTCAACTACTGCTTCTTGAATATGCGAAAGAAGCTTGTAAAATTTGAAGTTCAACGTTGGAGTGATTTTTAAGATATCACAAACTGCACTGGTGTACCATCTGTTGTCTGAAATCCGCATTTCATACTTGTACACCTGGTAGCCAGAACTGAGCGCATTAGTTATAGATATAGTAGGAGCGTATTCAAATAAAAAAAAACTCTTCAATTTTGATAGCACTGTGCAAAATTTTTGGTGGATCAGAGGGTCGACCTTCTCGGAACTTTCTCCCACACGCGCACGCGCGAAAACCATAAGATCGCCGTAGCTCCAAAATGTAAAATCGACATTTTTTTTTCAATCTCTATAGTTCCGTTATTTAATCGAAAAACGACTTTGATCAGCCTTGAAAATGTGTTATTTTGGCCAAAATATCAATGTCGCACGGTCGAAATTTGGCGCCCCGGATATCGTATTATCTTCACGCCCTTTCCTCCCTCAATTTTGCACGGTTCGACATGAAATTTTCCGGGAACGCTTATGAAATGTTATCTTTTGAGAATTCGTCGCAAAAACCGAGAACGGATATTTTCCAAAATTTCAACTGTGTGTAAGTCCTTGAAGAAGTATTATTATCTTAAACAGATGATAAATTAGTATAATAAATACTAGGGGTGTGCGGGTACTCGATTCACTCGGGTACCCGATGTTCGGGTCGGGTCGGGTACCCGCCCGGGCGAGTAATGCAAAATACTCGCCACTATCGGGTACCCGAATTTGGTCATCGGGTACTCGTAAATGTCGAGTACTTGTGAACTTCGAGTACTCTTAAACTTCGGGTATTCGTAAACTTGAAGTATTCGTAAACGACTCGGAGATCCGTATTTATTATTTATATTTATTATTTATCTAGTCGTTTCGATTGAATAATAGGAGAAAACGAAAACTCGAAAAAGACGATAAAACAAACAATCGATAATATTGTAAATAGTAATTTATGCTACAAGTGCGGGAAACAACGAATTCCATCGCGCGTGAAGTTGCCGCATGAGCCGAAGGCTTATGGTGCATTTCACACGAATACGAGTGAGAAATGCACCATAAGTCGAGGCGAATTCGGCAACTTACGCGCGATGTAATTCGTTTTTTTTCGCACATGTCCCATACATTATTTTTTGCAATGACTGGCTCGAAAGTGGGATTTGAGATTCAACAAAATCAATAACCATAATCAATTCTTATTTTTTCACATTTCAAACGTCAACTGTGATAAGTCGACGTTTCATATCACATGAATGTCGCTATATTCAAGTTTGGTCGATCGGTCCAAAATCGTAGAACAAAAAACTATCAACCGTGAAAAAAAACCGTTTTTTCGTGAATCAATGCGGTAAAGTGAGCTATAAATAGATTTTTTTCCGCACTAGTGCGGGAAAGTCTCGCATTCCCGCACTAGTGCGGGAAAGTAAGCATCGTTGAGAAATAAGCCACTTTCCGCACGCTAAACACCAACCGAAAATCGCACTTTCGGGGCAGGCATTGCAAAAAATCTTTTTCGCAATACCTGCCCCGAAAGTGCGATTTTCGATTGGTGTTTAGCGTGCGGAAAGTGGCTTATTTCTCAACGATGCTTACTTTCCCGCACAAGTGCGGGAATGTGAGACTTTCCCGCACTAGTGCGGAAAAAAATCTATTTATAGCTCACTTTACCACATTGATTCGTGAAAAAACGGTTTTTTTTCACAGTTGATAGTTTTTTGTTCTACGATTTTGGACCGATTGAACAAACTTGAATGTAGCGAAATTCATGTCATATGAAACGTCAACTTATCACAGTCGTATTTTCTGACAAGGAAATGATCTGAACTGATGTGATATATTTGAATATAATTGTTATTGGTTTTGTTGAATCTCAAATCCCACTTCGAGACAGTAATTGCAAAAAATAATGTATGGGACATGTGCGAAAGCAAACGAATTACATCGCGCGTAAGTTGCCGAATTCGCCTCGACTTATGGTGCATTTCTCACTCGTACTCGTGTGAAATGCACCATAAGCCTTCGGCTCATGCGGCAACTTCACGCGCGATGGAATTCGTTGTTTTCCGCACTTGTAGCATAAATTACTATTTTCGTCTCACTTTTCTATTCTTTGTCTTGTTTATGTTTCGTGTTTCGCTTGTATACAATGTAAACCCTTAGAGCTTGGGAGCAAACGGCACAGCTACTTCTCGCTCTCTCTCTCTCTCTCTCTCTCTCTCTCTCTCTCTCTCGCTCACCACCGAGAGAAAGAGAGAGAGAGAGAGAGAGAGAGTTCTCTCTCGCGACTTGTCTCCACGCATTGCCGCACCGCTCTTATAGTTTTGTCTGTTCTCATGCACGAACTATTCGGCTTTTTCGATTTGTTGTGACAATCGTTATGTTGCTGAGCAAGCGAGCACTCGTAAACGTCTCTTTATTTATTGTTTCTTGTTTCACTTAATAATTTAATAATGTCAATCACGAAATCTTCAGAATCGAGTGATAATCGATTCATTGTTTATAATCTTTAATCTTCAAATAAAGATAAACTATCGGAAAAACTTTTCATTACAAGAATACAAAAAAACTTTTTTTGTATACTTAATACTTATATTTAATATAAAAATATTGAATTAATATGAATATGAATATTAAAATTATTAAATTGATTATTTTTATTTCTTATGATCTCCAACCTATCTGCGAAGGATAGAGAACATAAAGCTGGAGTCTATTTCGTACGTTTTCGTGGCGCTATCTACTATGAAACGAAATTTGAAATTTTGTTCTGGCAGCACGGCTTATCGAGTACCCGATGTGAGACGAGTAAACCGCTAGGCGATGGTTACCCGAATATACTCGAGTATCGCCGGGTACTCGAAAAATTCGGGTACTCGACCCGAGTTATAGTCGAATTACCCGACCCGACCCGACTAATTCTCCTACCCGCACACCCCTAATAAATACATATATATATATTATTTACTTGTTATCTCATTGTCCGAACAATCGCAGAACTTGTCGCGACCTTTGCACGATATACAGTCATGGCCGTCGATCGTACGTATTTTTCCTGCTTCGCACCGCGCGCAGACCGGATATCCGTCTCTAATGGTGACGGTCGTACTGTTCCTGTCGCACACGCACTCGTAGCCTTAACGATCGCGCGTACAACACACATGTATATCGTTTATTCATCTTAACAATGATTAATTACATGGTAAAGAACATAATATTTGTGGCGTCATGAAATTGGAGATTGATTGTTGAGAAGAGAAGCGAAACTCACCGCTGTCGGATCGTACTAAATCGTGCGGGCACGCTTTACATTCGAACGTATCGGTATGAAAATATTCGTTTTTGCTGTGTCTACAACTCGTAGGTTCGATCCATTGTAAGATTCGATCTTCGCGGTCGCCGCGAGTATTTCGAGCGAGCAAAATAAAAAATACAACGATACATTTCATTTGAGATCTGCGATGCATTGTTTCTACTTTATTTTACGATCGCTGCACACTCGCGCGTTCGCGAGATTGTGTTTTGTTTGTATATCGAGCGACGAGGGTTGTCATGGCAACGCTTGTCGATGGTGAAAGCGCGGTGAACCAGGGAGGTAAGAGTAGAAATCCGAAGCCTTATGGAGAGATTTGAAAAAAGTGACTACAAAAACGTAAACAGTGATGGGGCTACTATCGCTAAGACCTCGAGAAGTGAGCTGCGCGTGGCAGAAACGAACAAATAAATCATGAGAAGTGAGCTGTGCATGAGGCAGAATGATACTTGAGAAGTGGGCTGCGTACGAGAGAGATGTAAAACGATAAATATTAAATGAAGTAAAAAGTTCTGAGCGTTTTTTCGCTTTATTTAGACGATGACATTAACATAGTTAGGATTATCCTAATTAGATCAAATATGCGCCGTATTGTTCAATAACTCATGTACATTTTGAAGGCAATTTCATAATTCCGCGATTGAAGAAGTCCTCGTCCCTATTGGCAAAAAACTTGACCAGCTCATTTTCACAAGCCTCTCTTGAGGCCAGTTGTGTACCATCAAGAAAATTTTGCAAATGCTTGAAAAGGTGATAATCGCTTGGTGCCAGGTCTGGACTATACGGCGGGTGCGATAGAACCTCCCATCCAAGCTCTCGGAGCTTCTGGCGCGTCGTTAAAGATGTGTGCGGCCTGGCGTTGTCTTGATGGAACACAACACCCTTCCTATTGGCCAATTCTGGCCGCTTCTGGTCGATCGCCTGCTTCAATCTGGTCAGTTGTTGACAGTAGAGGTCCGAATTGAGTGTTTGGCCCGATGGGAGCAGCTCATAGTGGATGATACCCATCCAATCCCACCAAACACACAGCAAGACCTTCTTGACCGTTAATCCGGGCTTGGTGATCATTTGGGCCGGCTCACCGCGATTGGACCACGATCTTTTTCGACTGTTGTTCTCGTATGTGACCCATTTTTCATCGCCAGTCACCATCCGCTTCAAAAATAAGTCGATTTCCTTACGTTTCAGCGAAGAATCGCAGGCATCAATTCGGTCCAAAAGGTTCTTTTGCGTCAATTCGTGTGGCACCCATACATCGAACTTCTTCTGGAGACCAGCTTTACGCAAATGGTTCCAAACGGTTTTCTGGCTACTGGTATACCCGTCTATGCAAGTCACGGATTCGAGCGGTCGAAGGCACGACTTGTATACCCGCCTATGCAAGTCACGGATTCGAGCGGTCGAAGGCACGACTTGTATACTCGCACTATGCAAGTCGTGGATTCGAGCGGTCGAAAAACGCGAATACAACAATAAAAAAATAATTATGATTCGACTAAATATAATAATACAACAAAGAAATTAATATTTTATTTCAATGTATGCAATTTTTAACGTACATTTATAACATTCTTTTCATATATTTAATACATCTTCCAAATTTCAAATCGTTCGTTCACGCTGTTCCTATAATGTGAAATCTGCAATTTCAAAATATTTCATTTGCAGTTGTTACCGTTCGAGTCAAAATTCTCCAGTTCTATAAACCAGCACTGCTCGAACTCGGAAAATTTTTTGTTCTGACTTATGTGAAGAGATTTTTTTATTAAAAAAAAATTAAACTGTAAAATATATGATTTTTCTCAGTGCTTTCTATAAAATTTTTGTAATAAAAAAAACAAATTATGATACGCAAAAGTTTAATATAGATTATTTTTTAAATTGTAGCATTCGTATTTTTTTCGACCACTCTAATACGCGACTTGCATACCCGGCCTATGCAAGTCGTGGATTCGAGTGATCGAAAAATACGAATGCTGCAATAAAAAAAGAATTATTATTCGACTAAATTTAATAATAGAACAAAGAAATTGATATTTTATTTCAATGTATGCAATTCTTAACGTATATTTAGACCCGTGAACGGCGAAGGAAAATGAATGCGCATTTGACAAGGCGTAAGGCTGTTCCACTTCCACTGCCCCCATTGTCTTCCACCATGACGTCAATTGAAAAGAGAGAAGAGTACTCCCGACATATCTTTGTCCTTTATATGTCAGCTTCACTGCCGCTTATGGGAGCGCTCAGTCCATCTTATAAGTCCATGATTCGATCCTCTTCCACAAGGAGGTAGAGTAGAAGGAGTCCGATTTGTGCATTTCAAAGTGGCTACAAAAACATGCACAAACAGGGATGGCGCCACTATCTCTAAGACCTCGAGAAGTAAGCAGAGCTTCGGCCTCACAGACAGCTTCTTCTCATAATTCATTTGTTCCGTCTCTGTCACACGCAGCTCACTTCTCGAGGTCGTACCGATATTGGCGCCATCCCTGTTTGTGCATGTTTTTGTAGCCACTTTTTTCAAGTCTCTCCATAAGAGTTCGGACTCCTTCTACTCTAACCTCCTTGCTCTTCCATTTCTCTTGCACGAAATGCATACGTAGCTCACTCCTCGAGGCCTTAACGATAGTGGTGTCATCATTATTTGAACGTATTTGTAGCCACTTTTGATATGCACACTCCGGACTCCTCTACTCTAGCCTCCCTGCAGAGAATGACGCGCTGCGAGACGCTTCGCCGCATCACCGCCAGGTGTACGCTTCCATATTTAAATCGAATTATTATTATGATTATTGTGATCACATCGGTGATCCGCGCATGTGACAGTGTCCGCGCCAGGTCGCAGGTTATGCCTCGCTTGCCAGTAACTTCACGTGTATATACTTGTCGTAAAGCTTTATTTTTTTCTTGACCCTTGCGAATTATAATAATGGTGCAGGAAAAGCCGTGTCGAACATGCACGGACTTCAAAACATGGGCAGCTATACAGAAGCGAACCTACGACTCGGAAAAGGTTAATATTACGTATTGTGATACAATATTGCTGGTTTATTGCGTGTACTCTCCTCTTCCGGCGCTACATATCGTCATCGTCGGTTTATCGCGTTTGATAGCTTGTCTAAGATTTTTTTTTTTTTCACGTCTAATCATCCTGTGACAGTTGTTTTTCACGCGTACTTTTTGTGTTTTTCCTTTTATCGTGATACGGAAAAACGTGTATTTATCTTCGTAAATTTGTAAAGTTCGGCTTTAAGGCCGGCAACCACTTAAGGAGACCGAAAATTAGATGATTTTTTGGATTTTTTTTTATTGTGAAAAAAAAACAGCAATTTCCGCAACTGTGACAATAATTTATTCATATTTTCATACATTTCGAGTAATTTTTTCAAGTTATTTCATGCATTAATTAAAGTGTAATCCGCTGTGTCCTCATCGTCGTTGTTGATTTGCGGGAATTGTGCAGCTCGCAATTCGCATCTGAAACAGTCCAAAAAATTTTTATACATTCTTGAGATGTTTTTTAAGAACATGAACCTAAATTTTGAAAAAAAAAATCGAGAATTGAATGTTGGAACGTGTGTGAAAAAAAATGATCGATTTTCAGGTTTTTTTTTTCCAGCTTTTTGCAATCATAAATATGTTTTATACAATGTAATCTTTCCAACTTTAGGTTCATGTTTTAATAAATTATATTATGTAAACGTGTTTCAAATTTGAAGATGATCCATCAATCAGTTTTTGAGTTATGATTCCTGCAAATTGCAAAAATGCCGTTTCGAGAAAAACACATTTAAAGTTTCACAAACGAAAAACTCAAAGTCAAATGTGTTTAATCAAATGATAAAGTGTCTTACCGATTAATCAGCGATTCCAGCACCATACAGCAGTCCTTCCTCTTCCTCATGCAACTCATTTGAAGCTTGCATTTCCTCTGTACAAGCTTTTTGAGCTTCTTTTGTCTTTAATAAACTTTTTCTATTTTGCCGAGCCACGCGCATCTGATCCATTTGCTCGGCGTATCCGTAGCTCTGTCTGCCAACTACGATTTGTAGTTTATTCATAACCATGAGTTTCCTTCATTGAATAAAATAGCAGCGAGAAATGCCGCTACCTCGATTATTTTGTATCCAGAATAGACATTTTTTGGAGCTAATCGCCAAACGGTCGAGTTTGGGTTTGTTTTGGTTATAAAAACCCAAACAAACCAACCGGAACAAACAAACAATCTAACTGAGCGCTCGTGGATATCTGAGCACGCTTGAGAGCCGAGCGGAGAGTCTTTATCATTGATATACATACCGTTAGAAAGAATCCGGATATCGTTTTGAAATTTTCAGGGTGTATTCTTAAGATATTTTGCGAACGATTTATGAAATTAAAAAAATAGATTTTTCGAAGCATCTAAAGTGGCTGCCCACCTTAAAGATGCGAATTTAATTCGGATTTGCAGTTCCTGGCGAAGCGTGCTAATTGTGCCCTGCAACAATTTACGCTTTTGATCTTTCAGATTTTTCAAATCGTTGGTCCATTTGGCGCAAGAAATTTATGTCTTCTTGAGACGACACGTGAATATTCGTTTTGTTGTGACAATAACAACAATGAATTTTTATTAGAAGATCTGCGTAGGCTTGAAGCGTCGAAAAACAGCTCGACGTTTCAATATTTTTTTGTGTACAAAAGTATTGGGATTACGAGATCGGTATTTTAATCATAATTTATACATAGTCTTGCCAAGTTGAGTATTTTTTTATTGGAAAAAAATATTGATAAACAATGAAGTTAATCTTCTTAAAAAAAAAAGCGCCGTCGTTGTTGCATGGCCAATCGGTATAGGCAATTTCAGCAACTAGGGTAATCCGAAATTAAAAGTAAACAAATATACTTTTAGTATATTAATAAAACTTTCTTATGACCGGATGGTTTTTTTTTTATCTTTTAAAAATTACGAAAATGGCAAGCTGTAGATCGAAGAGTGCGATCTCCTGCTATAAAAACAAATTCGATCAATTGTTTTTAACAAATATATAAACATACTAGCATCTAGCTGTGACTTCGTCTGTGTAGATTTCGCAATTTGTGTTCAAATACCACTTAATGGATTATTTTTTTTAAAGGTGGTCATACGTCATTCAGAATTTAGCAAAATATGTGATATTATATTAGATTCTATTCGATTTTGATTATATTTTATTCGTTCGTATTCTATGAGAATTAAAGTTTTATCATTAGATTTTTAAAATAATATAATTAGAAAAATATTAGATGTTAGATTTGATCAGTTTAAAATTATATTTGATTCCTTGTATTTTATAAGAATTTGAATGTGATAATTACATTAGATTTAAAACGAATGTTATAATTAGAAAAATATTAGATATATTTATATTAGATTTGATATTATATTGTTATCTATGTTAATTAGATTTGATTTGTTTTCATCCTATAGTAAGAATGATATGACTGATAATTTTATAATTGAATTAGATTCCAGTCAAATATTAGAATTAGAAAAATATTAGATGTTTTTTTCATAGTCTATGTGTTATTCGAAGTAACTCTCTACATGTGTGCCAAATTTAATCAAAATCGGTTCAGCCGTTCAGACGTGATAGTGGAACAAACATCAGGCATACAGATTAGAAAAATATTAAATATTAGAATTAGAATGAAAGTATCCTATGTGTCATATGCTGTCTACATTTTAAATTTCATTGATTATATAATAATTAGAATTTTATAATTAGATTAGATTTGAGTATATAATATTATAATTAGAAAAATATTAGATATTAGAATAAAAAGTACCCTATTTCTTAATCCAGGCCATAAGCTATCTACATGTTAAATTTCATTGAAATCGATCAAGCCGTTTTGTCGTGATTGAGTAACAAACAGACAGACAGACAGAAAGTCGGATTTATAATATTAGTTAAGATTAGGATTAAAAAATTATCCTCTTGCGAGTTATTTAATATTATAACAGGGTGTCTACCGACCTAGAAAAGTCATGAAAAGTTTTTAATGTCAGGAAATTACACTCGACCCTGAAAAAGTCATGTATCATGAAAAATTACCAGTCTACCTGATTTTTTCAAGATCTCTGCAGCGCTCATTATCACGGCCGATTTTTGTATTAATTTATCAAAAGTAATTTAATAAAATAACGAAAGACTGGTCTTGTTTTTTTTTCTTTCCATGTACGCATCTGCACACAGAAAACCGATGAAAAGCAAGATGACAAGATGGAAGCGCGTCCGACGGGTTATGACGGGGCGCGAATCGATTGTCCCCTCGACAAGGACGAGCTCGGTGCGAAGACTTGGGCCTTTCTGCACACAATGGCGGCGTACTATCCGGAAAAGCCGACGATTCAACAGAAGTCCGACATGAGAACGTTCTTCGACGTTTTCTCTAAGTTTTATCCGTGCAACACGTGCGCGGAGGATTTGCAAGCGCAGTTGAAGAAAACTCCGCCTGTGACGGATTCCCAGTACAAATTGAGTCAGTGGTTGTGCACGGTGCACAACGTGGTCAACAAGAAATTGGGCAAGCCAGAGTTCGACTGTTCTTTGGTCGATCAGCGATGGAGGGACGGATGGTTGGACGGTTCGTGCGATTGACCTATCGTTGGATCGTAGCGGTATGAGGTATACGAAAGAACGAAAAAGACATTTCGTGAGTTTTTCAGCTCTCGATAGCGATAATAACAATTGAAACGTTGGACAATATCCGATCGAGAGCCAGTCTCGTTCGATCACGTGAATTTGTGTAAATAAATTTATATATATATATATGTACATTTATATATATGTATGTATTTATGTATATGTAGGAGAGAAGAGAAGATGGTAATAGTACTTTGTAAATAGCACGTAGGCAAATGAGACTGTACAAGGTATATGCGAAAGATTTTTCTCAAATATATACAAACATACGCGCATATCGTGTATCCGTGTAGATATAAGAACGAAGTATTATCGACGTTGAAATTTCTAGTTGAACGAAAGACGCGCGATCATCTGCCGTTTCCCGCGCGATTGGAGGTCGCGAACGGTATTACGGTGAAAAGTGACATGGCGGTATTGTTGCGAGCGCGTGATCTTCGAGGCTCGTAGCTGTGATCCTGTCCGATTCCCGTGGCCGGTACGACCTGGCAAGTTCTTATGTGAAATGGAAAGTGTGCGTTCGAACTCGAGGGTCGCGTCACGTATAGAAACATCGCGTGACCCAGTAGAACGATCCACAGGGAGCAACCTTTCACCACGCTCTCACGTACCCATTTTTCCACGAGAAGAGTAATCGCGAGCACCTGAAAACATTGAACAAGAGGTAAAGTCGCCGGGAAGTAACGTCAGGACAACTTTGTTCTTTGTTTCTCTATCGCAGGCGTCTCTCTTAAATATCTCTATTCCGGAACAGGTCAAATCAGAAACATCTCATGTCTAAAACATTTATCTGCCAAAACATCTCTATTCGTAAAGATCACTATGCTACAATAACTCACTTCTGAAATATTCCACAATCTTTCGTATCCGAAACTCCCTATCTATAAATATAAAATTGTTCCGTGACTGACTGACTGACAGACAACGCACAGCCTAAACTACTGAAGATAGAGACGTGAGATTTGGTACATATGTTTCTAAGAGAGTGTAGAGGTGCACTGAGAAAAGATTTTTTGAAATTCGATCCTTAAAGGGGTGAAATGGGGTGTAAAAGATTGTATGGGACAAATATTTTTTTGGTCGGATTTACTTGAAACTTGGCATAAACACTCTGCAATAAAATTAATGAAACACATATTTCAGCATTTCCCAAAAATTCTACCCTTAAGGGGTTGCAAGGGGGTGGAAAACTTTGTGTAGCAAACAATATTTTTTTGGTCGGTTTTATTTGAAACTTGGCGTGAACACTAACGGAAATAATGAAACATGCACTTCAGTATTTCCGAACATTCAACCCTTAAAGTATTGTAAGGGGATGGAAAATTTTGTATAGAATAAAAATATGTTTTTTAGTCGGGTTGACTTGAAAATTCCACGCGGAGAAAGTCACGGGTAATAACTAACTTCATTTATATATTTACGAAAAATAAATTCATTAAAAAAGAGTCCCGCGTTAATTAAAGTTGGCGAAATCAGAAAAGTCATAGATAAACAGACCAACTTAATCTTCTACGTCTAAAATCGAACAAAGTTTATATCGGAACTCTACGCGGACGAAGTCGCGGGTAAAAGCTAGTTTTTAAATATTTGTATTCAAAATCTCACATGACATCCAAAACATCTGTATTCCGACAATTTCATTCCGCAAATATCTCTCTTTCGAAATATCTCTACTCCAAGAGCCTCTGCGTTGCACTTTTTTCATTCATGTCCAATATAGTAAATGTAATTAACGTATAAAATCTTGATGCTCTTCGTATACATCTTCAATAATCACTTTGCTGCTCGCAATGCCCTGGTGATGCCGGTAAGTTAGGAAAAATAAGAACATTAACACGATAGCATTGTAATTTTGACATTGTAATTGAAAAAATGTAAAGTACTTTATATGGGAAATTCGTCATTCGCCAACTTCAAGTCAATTTCATTTGAACAATCCATTCGTAATATTGCATTTACTATATTGGTCATGAATAAAATAAGTGCAACGCAGATGCTCTTGGAATAGAGATGTTTCGGAAGAGAGATATTGTGAGATGAAATTGTCGGAATGCAGATGTTTTGGATGTCACACGAGATTTTGACGAAAACAGATATTTAAGAATAGAGAAGTTTCGGCAGATAAATGTTTTAGACATGAGATATTTTGGAATAGAGATGTTTCTGATTGAACCAGCTCCAGAATAGAGATATTTAAGAAAAGAGATGTCTACAAATAAAGAAATAAAAAATAGAGTTGTCGTCCTGTCGAAGAAACGACATTACTACGGAAGAATATCAGATTATATACCGTGAACGGATGGCAGAGAAACCAGGCTGAGCCAAGCGACAACAGGGACGCGTAGAAGCGATACTTCGTGGTGGTTTTCCGGCTGGTGCTGTAACAGCACGAGACGAATACGAGCCACGTGGATATTTTCAATACGAGAAGACCGTAGCCAGGTGGAGATTCGTAGATGTAAAGAACGAGGCCCGGATCGAAAACCTCCGATTGATAAATAAAAAGTGACATTTGAAGTATCACGCTGAGAGTTACGAAGACAAAGAGCCAGAGGAATTGTCGTCGCGTTAGCTCGCTCTTGGTGACCGTGTAGCCAAGAGCGAGAAGAAGCATCAGAAGTGTGTAGAGAGTCTCGGCATATGACTCGAGGATACCAGCCATCAGTGAGGCTCCCGGTGAAAGCCCACCCGTTAGACCGAGACACGTCAAGCTGTAAATCTCGCAGGACACACCGCCCAATTGGCAAACGATCGACAGCATGAAGATCTTGTACGACAAGTGCAACAGACGTCTCAGCCTCAATTGGAAAGCGGTGTAGATACTGAATGTCAGTAATATCACGTATACGCATACCACCCCGATCAATTCCGGCAATATGTCTGTGTAAATGTCACAAAGATTATTCGACACTGTCGTACAAGTGGATGCAGAGATTGAAGCGTCACAGACGTGAAGAATACTTGCAAAATTCGTCAGCCGAAAAGTGTTGACGCCAAAAATTGCCGGGTAAGCCATTTGTCAGTGACATCCAGTAGGAAACGTTCAAGCCGTTGCGCGACGAACAATCGGCCAACACGATGAACCACCATCTCGGCCTCGAAGACTTGAATTCACGGTAACTGTTGCAATGCGCCTTTGTACCTGGTGGCAAACCTTCGATCGCCTCGCATCCCGAGATCGGACGATCCATGTTGCTCCATGCGAGCGGCACGATTTGCCCGTGATCCGGACTCAGTATCGATTGCTTTTCCGCGCACGATCGGTTCGACGGATACACGCTAGGCCACTGATTCGCCGCGTCGTAATACAACAACAAATTCGCTCTGCTCTCCTCCGACGTATCACCACCGATCACGAAGTCGTAGCCGAATTTTCCCTTCTCCGAGAGAAAACAGAATCTTGCGAGGAAAGCCCAATTCTGGAGGGACAAAAAAAAAAGTCAACACGATTCGTCATCGATCCGACTCTTATGAAGCACGATTAAATATCCGACGAATATTTTTTCGTGCTTCATGATAATGAACTTTTGCAAATGTTTCTTCAACCTTCAAAGAATTACAGTCTTTTTTAGTATTTGGCGATTCATTCTTTTTGTCTCATAATATAGAAATTTAATTGACCCCTTGAGCGGCAAGAAAAATTTCACTGTTTGTGCCCAAAGCGCGGAAAAATAAAAGTATTTCTATCAGGGTTCGCGTGATATATATCAGGGGTAGCCAAACGTTTGCGAAGTGTGCGATCGAGCCTACGATTCAAAATATTCTTGGCAGTCTACCGCCGGCAACTGTTTTAAACCCAAACAAACCCAAACATTTATTCAATGAAAAATTTCTAAACTAGTAAATTATTGTATTTTTGTCCGCCATTTTGAATTTCTGAATTTCAAGGACGTTTCCGGTGTATTCGATTTTAATTCGTAATCAGCGACCTCGAAAACTCTCGAGTGGCAAATTTCGCAAAAATCGCACGAGCCAATCACAAAAATAATCGATATGTGTGCCATATGGCGTCAATGCCGCTTCGGGCACCACAAAAATGTGCGCCATATGGCGTCAATGCCGCTCAAAGGGTTAAGATTACTTGAATATACAAATGTGAAATTCAATTTTTAATGACTCTTTTGAAGGACTTCAAAGAACGATTAATGTTAAAGGACTCGAATTTTTTTCGACGTCCATTAAATTTATGGTTCCGAAGTTTTCGGTGTATTCGATCGTTTTCGAGACAAAAGAAAAAAAAAGATGAAAATTTATACAATTGAGTAGAATTCCTGATAAAAAAATCATTATCAATGTGTCGAAAAAAAAACTGCGCAGATCTGTCTACATTACAATATATTTTTTTTCTTCTCAAAAAAAAACAATGTGGCGGAACTTCCAGAAACTTTGACGTAGGACTCGTTGTCTCTCTGTCTTATACTTCGAGACCCTTAATCGCATTTACGTGCTAATCGTGCATTGTCTTACCTAAAAGTGACTGTACACACGTTACCAAAGTAGATCACACGTGCGCGTGTTTAAAAAAAAAATACGTCTTTGCTCGCACCGTGATGCAAAAAGCTACGTATAATTAGTAGCTATGGTGAAAACCGGAAGTGCACCGAAAGCGGATGATAAGAAAGTACAACAGCCGGACGGCTTTAAATTATCGTACTTCGTCGGTTACCAATTGTCCTCGAAGAATCTTTCCCTCAACGTAATCATAATGCCCAGATACGATAAGCAGCGCAAAGCACACAATACTACATACACTTGACATTGCGAATTTCAATTGCCGCGGCGTGTACCAAAATGAAAAGGAAGAAAAAAAACTCGAAGTCTATACGGTGACTTATTATCCATTCGGATGTGTCAATATGCTCGATGTGTCGAAACTTTGCTCGTGTGACGGACACACTAATGGCCTGTTTATCGTCGCTCGGACTGCTGCTCGGTTGCAACGTCTAATCCATAAAAGAGCTATTATAAATATATGTTGGAGACGGTAGTTACGTTGGGTGGTCAAGCTGAGCACATATGCATAAAGTGCATAGAGAGAGAGAGAGAGACAGAGACAGAGGTCAGCGGTGAATCCATTTTTGTTGCCTTAGCAATGAAAATGCCCGTCTATCGGGGATCACGTTGCAGTGCAATATGTACACAGCACCCTCAATCTATTACGTGCATCTATTCGGATTCCCTGAATCAAGTAAATGCGCATACAAAAACGTAAACATGTGTGTGTGTGTGCATGAAAATATGAAGAACCGTTGAAGTATGAATCTGTTGAAGGCTTTGCCCTAAGTATAGTTTCATTTTTCGCCACCAGATGTCATACCGCCATTTGACAAATCCCAATATAAAGCCGCAGCACGCGGTGGTGCAGGGATCTCACGTGCCACGTAATAAGTACCGCTACTAGTGACAGAATGTGACACTAATAAATGCGGACATTTCGCATAGCGAAAATACAGGGCGGTGTCTTACCCCCGGAAGAGACCGGCAAGGATTTTTCCGTAAGCTACTCGATCAACTTCGGAGAATTCAAATTAACGATATCGCTCTTCGCAAACGGCACTAGCCCAAATACCGCGAGTAGTTGCATCGCCGACCGTCGCGGGCGCCAGCGTCGTAACAACCTGTCGAAAGAGATTACAGCGAAGCGAACGACAACAGTACACTTTATTTACGATTTACGATGAATAGATAAACGCGTGTGAAAATACGAGAATAACGGTACGGTCGATCGTTCGAGCTCGCTCCAAGCGTGGCGAAAACACGCGCTTGATAAATGTTCGGGAGACAGTGACGTTGGATTTGCTGGAAAAGTGCGGTGTCGCGAGTATCGCGGGTTTGTTCGTGGATTCTCTATCTCTCTCTCTCTCTCTCTCTCTCTGTAATTACGTTCGGTAGGCGTTGCTGCTACTGTCACTTTTGTCTCTTTTCTATCTCGCCAAACTTTCGCATCGTTGATCGTTCGCCTACTTTTATTCTTATCGCGGTGATCGAATCACAAAATTGACAATGTAAAAATTACTGACGCGCCTTCGATTGTCTCGTATCGTAGAGTTTCGTACGACCGGCCAAATTTCACACGCAACATTTTCATTTACTAAAAAAAAACAAAGGAAAAACACCGTTTGTCCGTCTCGCAAATGATCGCTTTTCATTTCAAAATCACGCGTTCGTTGATAAAAAAAAACGCGGCAATTTTCACAGATCTCGAACGAGAGGACAAAAATGTTTGCCAAGAAGAAGAAGAAGCCGCAGATCTCGACGCCCACGAATTTCGAGCACAGAGTGCACACGGGCTTCGACAAGCGAGAAGGAAAATTCGTCGGTCTGCCGTTACAATGGGCCTCCATTGTTGGCAACAATCAAATATTAAAGTCCACCAATCGTCCCTTGCCGCTCGTCGATCCGAGCGAAATAACACCCACCGAGATACTCGACTTGAAAACCATCGTGCGAGGTCACAATGATCCAAGAATCGTCAGACTAGTCGCCAATGAGAAGAGCGCCGACAGTTGTTTGCCAAAAACCAGCACCGTGGCAAGATCCAATTCTTTGAGGTCTTCCAGTCCGCCGAGACTACGAAGGGACTACCGGTACGTATTTCCAAGCTCGGCGTCACAGTTGTATCTAAATGGGTTTGAAGTTTGCATCGTTGGAATGCAACGATTTTTTTTACTCCCTTTTTTATTATTATCAAAAGTTGTATTTTGTAGACTTGGACTATAGATCGCTAAATAAGGAGCCTAAAAAATCATTGCGTTATTTTTATAGCTTACAAGGAGAGGCTCTAAATTGTCAAATTCAGATCCGATTCATACAGCGTGTAATAAAAGCTCACGGTCAGAGGTGTTATGTGGCAAAGCAGTAAGATGCGCTTCTTTGCCATTGTCGAGAAAAACGGCATTGAAATATTCCGTTGCGGTCAAATACTTTCTGTGTAAAGAAAATTTCAAAGAGCACATGATGCAGCGAGCAAGCTCTCTGCTTCATAAGCTCGTAGTCCCTGGTTCGAAGTTCGCTGCTGGCAACTTTTTTTTTTTGTTTTTAAATGTGTGTACATCCTCTGCCATGATGTGGCGGCTATCGCTGCCACACCATGAGCATATTTAATCGCAAAGAATTTTTCCTTCCCTACTACCGCTTCCTCCTCATTTTTCCTTTCCCACATATATTCTAAATCATCTACATATATATCAAACAAAACTACACTTAATGCGCATCCTTGCCTTACCCCTTTTCTCGTTCTGAAATTCTCTGTAATTATTCCACGTCTTTGCACCTCTGCTCCCGTTTTGTTTGTACCTTATATTAAAATTAAAATATTCGTGCTTTTCAAATAAATAATACGTTTTACTGATAAATTAAAATGCCGGTTATTTTGAGACACCCTTTATATCTAAAGCTGACGGGCTCAGCTCTGGCTATAACTACATATGTTATCGTGCTCTGCGTTTTGTGCGAATGGTGAGGTGCGTGAAACACTTGTGTGGGCGCGGCTCATCTTTGATATGCATGTGGAATGGTGGGGTGCGTGGAACACTTCTACTGCCCAAACTTGACAAAAATCCACACAAAACAGAGAACGCGATAACATATATAGATATAGCCTGAGTTGAGCCCGTCAGGTATAGATATAGTAGGAGCACGGTAAAAAAATAACTTTCAAACATCATGGTCTTGAAGTTTGCATCATTGGAGTGCAATGAAAATTCATTTTCCATATTTTTATTTCGTCGGTTAAATTATTTTACAAATGATTTTCTTGCAGATCAAAATTATAGATCTCTAAATAAGCGATTAAAAAAAAAATGATTGATGGATTTTCGTAACGAAGTTTAGCCGCGAGAAATTCGAGCAATTGAAAAATAATAATTTTCGTTGCGTTCCAATGATGCAAACTTCGGTCTCATTAAAAATCTATGTCTCGAAAATTATGGCGCGCCACCAAAAATCCCTTTGAGAAAAGTCTTATAGCATTAAAATGAAAGTGTAATTTCAGAATTTGTTTTTAACAATCTAATACTCGTACTACACAAGTAGTTCGTACACAGACTATAACATTGTGACGTCACAGCGCGCTTGGGTAACTTCGGATATGTTCGGCGCGTTTTTGCCTAACCGATTAAAATCAGTTTCAAAGTGCTACATTGTAGTTAATTTTTTGAAAAAAAAAAAAAAAAAAAAAAAAAAAAAAAAAACTTTTTATAATGAGAGTACATGATCTTTACAATAAAAAAAAATCATTTAAGGGGTTACGTGGGTTTCGAAGCCAAAAAAAGCATATTTTCTCTATTTTTTTTTTAAATATAATATATAAATTATTTTATTCAAAATGTTAAGCACATAAAAGAGTAAAATTTCAACAATATTTTAAAAAAATTTCCTCCAAAAATTTGGAAAATTCTACTGGTGGAACCTGGTTTTCGGAGACCCCTAAAAAAATGTGTCCTCGTGGTGGTCAGGATAACTCATGATAGCTTTATCTGAAATTAAAAAACGAAATTTTTTCTGTTAGTAGATAAGTATAGCTCGTGATTGAACGAAGGATTTAAAAAAAAATTTAAGTTTGAATTTATGGCAGAGTTGTATGCAAAATAGTTCAATTTTTGGTACAATTTACACTATGCCTTGGAAAATTAGTTGCAATCGAAAAAAATCACTAGTCAATGCTATTTTGAAGAAGTGTGCAAAATTTCAATAAGATCGCTGGATTAGTTTTTGAAAAATCGTGTCCACCGACTTCAAAAATAGTGTTTTGAGAAAAATGCGTATACCTGCGACGCTTCCGAAAGACTTAAAATTTTGGGAGAATATTCTAGACATATTGTACTATTAGATAATAAAATTTAAAAAATGAATTTTTTGAAATTTTCAAACCCACGTAACCCTTTAATAACTTAATTAATATAATTATGTGAGGCATATTATCTATGTGTGATATCTAGAAGCCATAATAACCATAGTAATGATATTGATAATCTACCTTTGGTCACTTCTTGTTTGCCTTTCCAATGTAAACACCAAGTGTACCGCTATATCTTTGTGATCATCTATAATACTACATTCTCCGCATGTTGACCCAAAAAAATATGGAAACTTCTAAGATGCAGACAAATATATAATATTCTACTTGACACACGAAATTGAAACTCTAATTTGAGTTTATTTTATTTCTTCCAAATTATTTCGTGAATTTATCACAGCTACATTAGTCATTAATTACTTTTCCAAACAGCTTTTTCATAGGAATTAATTTAATTAAATATAAAAGGTAATAAAGTTTTTATCTTGCGTTTACCTTTATTATTCATAACAGCATTCCCGTCTGAATTATAGGAATTTACAAGAATAATAATCTTCAATTACATTCTTTGAGGTAGTTGTTCTAAACACCCACACATTTATATGATTACAATAAATAACTTCATAAAATAATAAAATAAGTTAAAAAAAAATTCTTCTCCGCTAATGTGGTTTAAGAGCATGCGAATTATTAAATCGAATTCTTTTTTTTTTAGAAACAACGCCAATCTTCCACCATCCGTGCCCGAGGGCCAGGAGATGTCTTCGAGTCCGAGCCAAATCCAGCCATACCCGAGTTTCCCAAAGCCCCAGGGTTATCCGGATAAGCTTCGACAGAATTCGCCGAACATCGTACCCGGTAGCAACGCGAATCTCGTGCCGAATCTTCAGAATCTCAATCCGAACATGCAGTCCTCGCCGAATCTCGCTCACGCGGGTGCTAACGCGACGAATCTTTCGTTGAATTTTCAAAATTTGAGTCCAATACCGAATCTTCAGAGTCCGAGTGGAAATCCGAGCGTGCCGCAAATTTCGGATCCTGATTTTCCGAGAACGAGCTCAGCCTCCACGGTGGCGGGTCAGTACAACGGAAACGTACAGGTAAAGTATCGTCGCGAAGATTCAACGTGAAATTAAGGTACTAGTCTCGCCACAGCCGGGTTGAAAAGTTTATTCTCCGTTTAATCGATGAAAGCTTCCAAATATTGCGAAATATCCTTATAATGTGGGTTGTTCATCTTATCGAGATGTAAAAACTTATAAAGTAGATGCACACACTACTGTAATCTAGTTCTAGTCTGCTCTAGTCGCTTCGTGGCGCTAGCGTCGCTAGACATTACTTAATTTAAATCGCTAAATCTCTAAAACTAGACGGTCAAAACTCATGATTTTTTTTTACCCACTTCGTCATATGTCAAAAAAAGAAAATCTGTAGAAAAGTTTGGAAGTTATTGCGTGAAATGTGAAATTTTCCACTGCTCCCCATAAGAACACGTGTAAAATCATGAAATTTTTGGTTGCCAATATCTCGAAAACGAAACGGTGAATACTTTTGAAATTTTGCAGGTAATAATTTAATAGTGTCCTGAATGAATCCTCAAAATAAAAATAAAATCTATAGAAAAACGTCTTGGCGAGACTACTACATTAATACAATCGAGTTCGTTCTGAAACGAGTTCATTTATCGTTCGACTTGCAATTCGTATTTTGTTTGCGTTCTTCGCTAATCGATAGCCAGGCGATCAAGCGTCGTGCAGAGATCATCCACAGATGGCGCAAAACATGATGGTCCACAAGCTACAACCAAAGATATCACCGGTTGGTTCGATCGCATCGCAACGTCCGCTTAGCCAGCTGAGTTCTCACAACGTGAACAAGCATTCGCAAAATTACGGAGCGGCGGACGCCGCTGCGCCCCTTCACAGTCTCATGTTCAACAAGCCCCTCGAGAGTTCCCAGTCGATGCATAATTTGTCGAAACCACCGAGTCTGCCGTCAACGACGCCAACGGCGACAATGACGACGGGAACGACAACGATTAACTCTGGGAATTCGGGTGCGGCAGCTAGCAGTACGTCGCCGGATCAAAATCAAAATCTCAAGGGAGCTCTGTCCTCCGGTAACTTGGCGGCTGTCCAACAAAACGCTTCGAACAAGCAGAGCGCCGATCAGAGGCTGACGCACGAGCAATTCCGTGCAGCTCTGCAGATGGTGGTAAGTTTTCTATAACGTACGATTGACGCGAAATGACAAACGCTTGGCAAACGCTATGCCTCTTTTGCTCTAATTACTTCATCGGTTTCTAACGACGGAACGCTGTACGCTGGACGGAACGTATATACGTGTGCAATATAAATTTAAGGGAGGTTTCTACATTGTTGGGCCACAAAATGTTCGATTTTTCACCAATTTTTTAATACGAAATGGATATATACAAAACTGTTCCGTGACTGGCTGACTGACTGACAGACAGACATACAGACAACGCACAGTCTAAACTACTGAAGATAGAAACATGAAATTTAGTACATATGTTCCTTAGAGGGTGTAGAAGTGCAGTAAGAAAGGATTTTTTGAAATTACATCCTCAACGGGGTGAAATGCAGTGTAAAAGTTTGTATGGGAAAAAATATTTTTTTTGGTCGCATTTACTTGAAACTTTGCATCAACACTCCGCAATAAAATTAATGAAACCCGAATTTCAGCATTTCCAAAAAAATGCAACCCTTAAGGGGTTGCAAGGGGGTAGAAAAGTTTGTGTTAAAAAACATATTTTTTTGGTTGAATCGACTTGAAAAATGGCATAAACACTCAACAATACAATTAATGGAACACGTATTCCAAAATTTTGAAAAATTTAACCCTTAAGGGATTGCAAGGGGGTGGAGAAGTTTGTGTAGAAAATTTTTTTTTGGTCGGTTTTACTTGAAACTTGGCGTGAACACTCTATAACGGAAATAATGAAACATGCACTTCAGTATTTCCGAACATTCAACCCTTAAGGCGTTGCAAGGGGATCAAAAAATGTTGTATAGAAAAACATCTTTTTTTTAACTCTGATTGACTTTAAAAATTGCATAAATTCTCTACAATACAAATAATGGAACACGTATTTCAGCATTTCCCAAAATTAAACCCTTAAGGAGTTGCAAGGGCGAGAAAAAGTTTGTGTAGAAAACGATATTTTTTTGGTCGATTCTACTTGAAATTTGGCATAAATACTCTACAATGCAAATAATGCAACACATATTTTAGCATTTTCCAAAATTCAACAATGTTGAATTTGAATTTGAATTTTGGTTTTTTTTAACAATAAGTCTCAGGGTGTCAATATCTTTAAAATACGCTGGCGTAGATTTACGGGAAGATCGTTTCTCCCACGGTCAATTTTACGTAGCTTGCACACGCGTAAGTTCGCCCACGGACTTAGGTAGCCCATAGTCAAGTGTATAGAAAAGTACAATTTTGTGTCATTTTACATCTAAAAATCTCGAGCATTCTGAAGAAGTCGAAATATAGTTTAATTTTCGTGCAACTATGTGTGAAAGTGTATTCGTGAAAGCAAATTCGAGTATTTGACCGACCGTGGATAACTGAACATTTTTAGGTTCGGAGAGGCTTGATAAATTGTGTCAGTTATTGCCGCTACGTATCGTAAGCATTTTGAAAAAGACGTATTTAAAAAAAAACTGCAATACAGTTCATGTTATAACACGTTTACACTGACATCAAAATGGTATTAACAGCAAAAATAAGTGGACGATGATTTCGGGTTGGCACGTCGTGCTGCATCGAACCACAGATTTCGACGTTTTATGTCTTGTGGCACATTCAGAAATACCTATTAGGGGCACTTTTCGTCGTATTTATACAAAGAGGAACGAAACAAGGCTTATACGATTGTGTCGTTGCCATCGTTGACAGAATACTCGTATCACACGAGTAGTTCGTATAGTCGCGTTCGATCATTGTTAATTGTTGAAAAAAAAAAAATACTTTGCTTTAAAAACCGCACATGATCTTTACAATGAAAAAAAAATCATTTAATGACCCAATTACAGGTCCTTTCTCTATTAATTCGACGTCAACTGTAGAAACTTCGAGACATTCGGCTCAGCCGTTTCTTGGGAAAGAGTTTGCAAAACTTTTCATAAACTTCTTTACCACTGGGTTTGTCCTTTATTTGTATAAAGCTCAACGAGAATCTCACGAGCCTCTTTTCCCCTCGCACACGATATCAATCGATTCGAACGTCGCGTTAATTGTTAAATGTTGACGGGACAGGTGAGTCGCGGTGATCCTCGTGAAAACCTGAAGAATTTCGTGAAGATCGGTGAAGGAAGTACCGGAACGGTTTGCATAGCGACGGACAAGACGACCGCGCGTCAAGTGGCGGTGAAGAAGATGGATCTGCGAAAGCAACAGAGGCGAGAACTTTTGTTCAACGAGGTCGTAATAATGAGGGATTATCATCACCCGAACATCGTCGAGATGTACGACAGTTTTCTCGTGGAGGACGAGCTCTGGGTCGTAATGGAGTATCTCGAAGGTGGCGCCCTCACGGACATCGTAACGCACTCTCGTATGGACGAGAGCCAAATTGCCACCGTGTGCTCGCAGTGCCTCAAGCCACTGTCTTATTTGCACTCTCAAGGCGTTATTCATCGTGACATAAAATCCGACTCGATCCTCTTGACTGCCGATGGTAGAGTCAAACTGACAGATTTTGGCTTCTGCGCTCAGGTGTCGCAGGAACTGCCGAAGAGAAAGTCCCTCGTTGGTACTCCATACTGGATGAGTCCCGAAGTTATTTCCAGGTGCGTTATCGTCGAGAGCCGCCTATCGAACGACTGTCAAGTCAAATAAGAGTTCAAAATCTGCACAGTTCTTCACTCCAGATCTTGCCCTTTTTCCTAGCACGTGCCCATTTAAAAACGTTATTCCCCCAGGTTACCTTACGGCCCGGAAGTTGACATCTGGTCACTCGGTATAATGATCATCGAAATGGTCGATGGAGAGCCTCCCTTCTTCAACGAGCCACCTCTTCAAGCTATGCGTCGAATCAGAGACATGTTACCGCCAAAACTAAAAAATTCTCACAAGGTGATTTATTTTATTACAGTAATAGTAGTTGTAATTCTTTATTTCCAAATATACCCTTGCGGGTTTTTACATAGTTCTCCCCGCTTCGGCTAGTGCGCTGCTGGTTTTGGGTTCAGTCGAAACGCTTGTAAACGTTATTTTTATTTATTTACTTCAATTTAAATCCAACTTTTTTATATTGTGTTTAGAATTCTTGCCCGCGTGATGGTAATCACCGTTTTAAAAATTTTGTATATCCAATTTTTTTTTCTTATATTCTTCATCTAGTTTGTAATTATTGCTCGCTTTTTTTTTTAGTTTCCATTAACTTCTATTATTGTTAATATGAGGAAATGAAAAAATTATCGCTCTGTCGATTAAATGAAAATACAAAACACTATATTCACATTATGTGGGAAAGTGTATGTAAACGAAAAAAGGAATCGTAGAAAACCAAAATTCAAACGAAAAGCGTAAATAAAATAATCTTTACCTATCTTTGCCCTTTTGCATACTACGTTTATCACTTCCCGCATTTTGTCGGCTATTCTCGTATGTTTCTCAAAGGTGTTCCCTGTTGAGAACCACACTTCCAGGTACTTGTATTCCTTCATTATTGCCAATCGTTCATAATATCAATACTGTTATATTTTGATTTTATCACGATGCATTTTATACCAATATTCGTTATGATGTCAACGGTAAAAATAGCTTAATTTTTTTTATTGAAATAATAATAACAGTGATAATATGTTTTCATGCTGGATAAATGTTGAACTATGCTAATAGTCATAGTAATGATAATAAAAACATACGTAACTTTGAAAGAAAAAAAAGTTTCACGAAATAAATTAACTCTACCGGACTCGCAGTCCAAAAGAACCGTGCGCTCTGTTTAATTTATTTGATTTTTATAGTTTTTTCATTCACTTAACAATGTGAATATTGATATTAATATGGACATGAATTAATTATTAATGCCACTGATAACGATAACAACTAATGGTAACTTTATGCCAGCCTCTTTTTTTCCCATTCTAATAAATAAAATTTTGATCGTTTTGCAAAACAGGTAAGCCCAAGACTTCAAGGCTTTCTCGAGAGAATGCTCGTACGCGATCCGAACCAGAGAGCCACAGCGGCTGAACTTCTGCAGCACCCGTTTCTCAGACAAGCCCAGAGCCCCAGTATTTTGATCCCGTTGATGAGAGGCGCGCGACATACCAATTGCTGACTCGCGACCATCAGGTATAAAACGCGAAATACCGGAAGTACGCGGAAAACACCGGCTTTTTAATGATGGGAAAAAAAACGCGCGTCTTCTCTCCCAATCATGTGTACGGCGAGGCTGACGATATCGTTTCATCATGTCAGACTGACGTGAGATTATGTTGTTTTTTTTCCAACGATTTCCAGTATATTATTGGAATCTCGACGTTCCGACAAACGAGGCGATTGAACACATTCTTGCATTAGAATTATTCTGCGGATTGAGTAACGCCATGAATATATATATATATATTTCATTTTTACTCAAAATCGAAGTGAAACGATGATAATATAAATATTTACGAATAACATTGTTGGCAGCTAGATGTAAACCCAAGTGCCTTGAGAAAACGTACTCTCTTCAATTGCGAAAAATGAAACGAAAGAATTAACGAGAATTCGTGGTCGTCGGGGGAATGTAAGTAGGACGTCCCATTTTGATTGACGCGTTTCGCAGCGACTAATCGGGGCAACATTCAATTGCAGCTCAATCGACACGTGTTTTTGGAAACTTGACTCTTTGCCTTAGGCCATAAATTTATTCCTCGTTGATATCGAACAAAAGTTAGAGAGAGATAGAGCTAGACAGGAGAGATATTATTGTCGATGAACGAACACGACGCGAAAATGTTGAAAAATTAAGAAATTTAGGGGCTGCTGCCACAAACCTTGCTTATCGGTCAGCCTTTTTAGGATTGACCCTACGAGTGCTCACGATAAAGGTATACATGCGTTTTTTTTTTCAAGCTTACTCGATCAACATTCGATACCGTACAGTTCAACTTTATGGAACGTATTTTCATTTTATTTACTATAACAAAAAAAACGCCTTCGCAATCTCGCGAGCCCTCGAAGGATCAATCGTGTAGGATATAATAGTATTATAAAGCATGCAAGTACATTGACGCTACTCCGAGAAATCGTTCAACGGATGACAAGAATATTGCGCTTATCAACAAATTCATAAGAATTTCCATAGCGGAGTAACCAATTGATGCGAAACAAGTATCAATCGTAGCGAGGGGGTTGAAAATTGACTTTAACTACTGCCACCAAGAATTGTGAGAATGAAACACTTTCCAATCATTGTGTCGTATGTAGACAACTAAATTCTACATTGTTTAAAAAAAAAGCGTTTTTCCG
The DNA here is from genome assembly GCA_963932345.1 of Ophion ventricosus. NCBI lineage: Eukaryota > Metazoa > Arthropoda > Insecta > Hymenoptera > Ichneumonidae > Ophion > Ophion ventricosus. Next base: position 3,114,786 of record OZ010714.1, on the reverse strand, counting down.
TTTTTTATTTTTCTCTCGACGTTAATAAGCTATATTTAATAAGTTATTTTTTAACTGTTGCATGTATCGGTACAAACTTTTTTCGCTTAAAGATACACTCTTATAGAATAGAAAACAATTTTTTGTTGTTGCATATAAATATATATTTAACAATAAATAATCGTGTAGAGGCATTTAAAAAATAGTATGTCGCTGGCGTTGATGATTTGCGCTCTCTAGGTAATTTGAAACAAAAAGTTTCAAAAAGATTCTTAATCTCTATAAGTGTCCGCTATCGCCCGAACTATAATTATTAAAAAATATTTTTTATTTATACTTTCGGCCGAATTATGACGAAAAAAACTTTTTTCGAACACTTTTGCAAAAAACGATGCCATTTTGTTATTTTGCAATATAAAAAAAGTAATTCTGGTTCGGGCGATAGCGACACTCGTACAGATTGAGAATCTTTTTGAATTTTTTGTTTCAGATTACCTGGAGAGCGCTAATTATCAAAGCCAACGACATACTTTTTTCATCTCTTTACACGATTATCAATTGTTAAATAAATATACATTTATATGCAACAAAAATTTTTTTCTTCTAATCTGCGAGAGTGTATCTTTAAACGAAAAAAAAAGTTTGTACCGATACATGCAACAGTTCTCGAAAAAAAAATGATTAAAAATCGCTTATTTTTGTAGCCATCACAATAGAATAGCCCCTTAAGACGAAATTAAACACTGTGTGAGTGAATGCACGCGAATTTTGCCAGAATAATCAACAACTACCGACACGATAGTTTTCGGAACTTTTCTCCGTTTTTTTTCTCCACAGAATGTGGTGATCCGACTGTTAAAATGTGAGTTTTATTGTGGCTAGGTCGGATTTCTCTTGGTTTTCCGATCACCTCAACCGGAAATTAATTTCTTAATCTTTTTCGGTCCCAGTATTCCGTGGTAAATCAACCTCTGATTTGTTTTGCAAAGACGGATATACGACGAATACACACGCTTCCTCTATCAATCAGACATCGATTGCGATATTTTTTATTGATTTGGTCCCGTTGTTTTTTGTTTTCGAAGAGTTCCGAAAACTTTTCATGGATTCCCAGGTAGCAATTTCCAGATAGCTGCCCAGAAGTTGTCTAATTGGACACCAAATGTCCGCTTGGAAGTCACCTACAAGTTATCATATGTCCAACAATTATCATTTTGGATGGTTGTTAACTTCGAGGTAACCTTCGGACGGACATTTGGCACCTGTTTAGCTGACTATTGGATAACTTTTTGAAAATTGCTACTTGGGTTTCTTTAGCCGCGGAAATCAGTGTCATTTCGTTTTTCGCGAAACATAGGGATATTAGACACAACGACGAGTCACATCACTAGAGACGATTCTGCGCGTCTCGTTGCTCCGAACTAGCAAAGAAAAAGCAATCGACGTTCATTCATTAGCAATATGTGCATCGATTACCGTGTAAAAGTGACCTACAGTATTTGTTTTTTTTTTTACCGTTGTCTCCGTTGAAACATTGACCGCGCAGTGCGTAGCACGAAAAAAAAAGAATTACGTTTTATGGGACGCGCGAACTCGAGAGTCTGCTGTTTCAATTTGTTTCAAGGAGGCAGCTGATCCTGAGCCGGAATAGGAGGAACAATTTTTTTTTTACAAAACTATACAAAGCGCAAAGAAATAATCGTTAGGACGACATTGTACAGAAATTGAATAAAAAAGTCTCATCAGCATTATACGGCGTATGCTTTTCAAGTAGTGATAACTATTATTTATATATAGCGAAAGAATTTTACGAAATAAAATAATGAGTCGTGGGTTTCGGGCTGAGCCAAAATAGCATTTGAACCAGTGAGAAAAGTCGGAAAACTACGGCTGTGACGTGTGACTTCCGGTGAAATATAGGAAGGCATCAATGCACTATTTAACCGCGGGATGTCGACGGCGGTAAAAACTGCGTAGAGATCTCAACCGGTAGTGTTGAGATCTCTCACGTCGTTGGTCGTTGTCCCAAGTTCTTGTTCGTTGGTAAGGTGGGAAAGCAAGAGAAAAGGATGTTAACGTTTCGTCTCGAGTATTGTGACAGACTCATCAGTAGAGCTATGCCACTATATCCTGGCCTAAATGCGCTGAAGATTAGGATTTAGGGAGACGTTATCTATGTAAAGTGTTCCCTAAAATTCACGCAAAAAGTAATTTTGATAGAAAACAGAGGTTTTAATTAAAAATGGTAATTTTTTTTATTGTTTCATAAAGTTTACAGTAAAGGTTTATATATGGAATAACATATGCATTTGTTTCTCAACAATCACTCGTGGATTTTCTGAACCCCAAATGCGACAATTTTGTCGATTAAGACCTTAGGCCACTCTAGGATTTTCCAAAAATCGATTTTTTTTTTGTTACAAATGTACCTTAGTACCTATAAAATTATATTCCAAAAGATTATGGGTGTGAAAAATCTCTAAGTACTCGATTTTCGAATTCTAGCGCAACCCCTCTTGATTCTTGTCGTGACTTTTTACTAAGTTTAAACGCGTTTATCTCAAAACTACATTTTTCAAGTCGGCCGAACTCATGACTCAAACAAATTTCAACCGATTCACTTGAAATTTTAACTGTATATTTAGAATTACATTTACTGAGGCACTACGTAGGATTTTCTTATTATATTGCATAGTTCCTTTTTTATAAACAATTTTCTGGCGATTTTCTCATGGCATTTTATACTTTTTGTTTTAGAAATGCGCCATTTTGACAAAAAACAATATATCAAAAGAATCCTACGTACTTCTATAGCTATTCTTATATATAATCGAAAAAACTTTAGTGTCTCATCATAACTTAAAAATTATAGCAGCTGTTGGCCCGGCCGTTGACATTCCAGAAATAAAGGCGTCATCGGAAAAATGCTGCACAGTCACCATTTTGACATGTATCGCTGTGAAAAAATAATTTTGTATAGTCAATTACATGAATAATAAAACCCCTATTTTGTAATTCCGATTTATTTTATGGTTTCGATGGAAAAAAAATCACAAAATATGCCCTTTTTTGGCCTCTAGAGTGGCCTAAGGCCTTAACGAAGCCATCAAGATGAAAATGAGCCTCATCGCGGAAGATGAGGCTCACTTTGTTCGAAAAATCAGCATCCACTTGTTGTTCCATAATCCATTTAAAAAATTCTCTTCGCTGTCTGGTCAGTAGGCTTCAGTTCTTGAATCAATTGAACTTTGTAAGCATGAAGATGCAAATCTTTGGTGAGAATACGCTGTGGAGAGCTTCTCGAAATGTCCAATTCTTGACCACGGTGCCGAATTGATGTTCCTGGACTCTCAGCAACACTCTCGCGAACTGCTTCGATGTTTTGTGTTGAACGTCTTCTTGAAGGACGTCCATAGTGTCTAAGAACACTAATTGATTCAGTCTCCCTGGATTTTTAAATGAATCTCTTCACATTTGATGAAGTTAAATCACTATTTCGATCATATTTTGTACGAAAATTGCGAACTGTAGCTGCCAAAGCGTCATTATTTTTGAAATATTGCTCAACAATGAAAACGCGTTGTTCTTTCCTGTAGCGCTCCATTTTTAATAACCCTGAACTGTCAGCTTTCACGCTGCCTTTTTTTTCGTTGGCACAACATTACCGCACAAATGGAGTAAACATTCAAATCTTGTGTGAATTTTTGGGACACATTTTAGAAAGGCGTGCCTCTTGTAAGCGTTTCTGAAAAATGCTGAGACTTTGGTAACCGCGTAGCGGCATGATGTGAACCGCCACGACTGAGTAATAATACCGCACAATCCAAATACGATGTAGGATAAACCGACAAGTGAATGAACCAATAACGACACTATAGGATTCAGATGGACTGTGAAATGAATATATAATGGAAACAAACTTTTGAATTGCTACAGTTAACAAAAGATATTTTTATAGTAGAAAACGAAAAGTATTCGAAGCAACTGCAATAAAGAATATTGGAGGAATTGATAAATGCGTAAGGAAATGACTAAATCGCTAGTGAATGGACGAAATTACAGTAAAACCGCGATTAACTGTACCTGCGTAATACATACTAAAATCGTTAACTTTATACAAGAGAAGATCTTATGAACAATTTGATCGGAGACCGTGGTGTGTTGACATTCTGAAAGTCGTTCGCATATCAAGGAGACAATTTACGCAGTCGCTCGAGCATGGAGTGGAGTAAAAAAAAAAAAAGTATGGCACGATCGTTTCGAAAAATAATGCCTGCAAGAAGATGACATTGAGATCCAGAACGATGCTTTGGAGACGTCTGAGAATATTTTGTCGTCTTATGGCTTTGCAACAGTACTACAAGAAGTAGATGAATTGGTAAGCATAGAAGGATTGGAAATCGTGCCGCGGTTGCAATGCGATAATAATGATTCGGGACGTGAAGTTCTTACGAACGAAGAGCTGATACGGGACGTTCTAAAACAATCGAGCACATTGTTACTTTCTTTTTTATTTTTATATCTTCATTATTTCATAACAATACTTTTATAAAATTCTTATGTTATTCGAACTTCGTTTGCGACCCGAAAATTCTCAAAAAATGTAAGCTACACTTTCCATCTGTCGAGCAAATGAGTTTGTCTATTTTTTTTAACCCTTCGTGGTCACCCTGGGTAGAATCGCCCCGACGATCAATATGTGGCGTAAATGTACAAGATGAGGCACATAAAGTGTTACAGAGCAATAGCACTCAAACTATTGATCATATCCAAAAATGTTTCAGACAAAAGTTTCAGTGTTCGAGAAGGCCGTCATACTGGACCATCCTATTTTTTTATCGGTGGAGGCGCTGAAACTATGTCAAGGTCAACTCCACTTTTTTAAATGGAACCATGTATTATTTTTTTCGATGACATTATTACCGACTTTAAGACGAATTCAGCGACGTACAACACAAGGTCATTCTAGTCACGCAAAGTATGAAAATAGTCGAAAAATCGAAAAATATCGGAATAATCACTTTCAAAGGATCCACTAACCTTGGTTTGGGTCTATCTACAGAAGATGCTCGAAGTGATGACCCTCGACTTGTAAGCACTTGTTAATTCGCTGATGAAAAGACCGTCTAACTTCAGCCAACATTTGTGGTGTAATTTCGGTACATGCTCGGCGTATTCTTTCTTTCATGTCGTCAGGCGTGGTAGGTGCTACCGCCATTACGCGTTCTTTGACAAAACCCCATAAAAAGTTCATTTTCGCGATCCGATGTACTCACATTAGAAGGTAATGCGTGACTAACTGATATGTCAACAGAAAATGCGTACTTGCTGCCGATAAGAAACATTGGTATCGGAAGAAATGAAAACAGCGATCAAACAAGTGTTTACAAGTCGAGGGTCATCACTTCGAGCATCTTCTGTAGGTAGACCCAAACCAAGGTTAGTGGATCCTTCGAAAGTCATTATTCCGATATTTTTTGTTTTTCGACTTTTTCCATGCGTGACTAGAATGACCTTGTGTTGTAGGTCACTGCATTCGTCTTAAAATCGGTAATAATGTCATCGAAAAAAAATACATGGTTCCATTTAAAAAAGTGGCGTTGACCTTGACGTAGCTTCCGCGCCTCTACCGATAAAAAAAATAGGGTGGTCCAGTATGACGGCCTTCTCGAACACTGAAACTTTTGTCTGAAACATTTTTGGATATGATCAATAGTTTGAGTGCTATTGCTCTGTAACACTTTATGTGCCTCACCCTGTATAATAGTTCCCGGCTTCGTATGGGACTGTACACACCATCTTACCTGGAGTTTGAAGTTATCTTCATACCATAAAATTTACCCTCTTCACATGTCAGAATAAATACCTTTTTTGGAATGCGCACTATGCTACTATTTTTTTTCCCAAAAGTAGCATATTTAAGGCGGGTGCTCAGGATCTTTGCGGGGCAGGCGGCAAGAGGGGAACGCTTACTATTAAACACACCTGTAAGGGCTGCCAACCCCGAATGTTCACATTTTCGGTTACGTAAAATAAACAAATTTCAGCTAATAAAAATGTGGAATGCATATAATTAACTGTTTAGAAATGTTATTAATCGTTTTTTGTTTGTTGACATCGCGAATACGTTATTTGCCAAGTTGAAATGCGGCAAACGCGTAATTTAGTTCTCAGTAATTGGTAACACTGAGCTTGTGATACGAACGCCACATAGTGAGCGTTCATACGTCAAACTTCCTTCGCGAATGTAGCTTTTGTGTTCGACGAAAATGAATAGATGGAAAGGAAAAATCCGAAGTGAAAAACAGTATAATCTACGGTTAAAGTAAGTACAAAATGGAAAACAGGGAAAAAAGTAGTAATTGAGTCGGAAAATGAATTCGCAGCCGAGGGACGACGCATAATTGATTTAAAGGTTATGTCAGAACACATGCATTGCAGCTTCTGTCACGAGGAGTTATGGATAAAGAATATCGAACATGAAGAAAGACATGAAAAATAACTCTGTTGTTATCATAAGGAACAAAAATAACAATAGTGATAAAAAATATTTAAATATACTCTTTATGAATAATAATAATCTTTATGAAACCGTGGTAAGAAATCTATGACGAGGAAGCAATACTTTGTGCGTTTCAAATTGTGGCGCCTATTCAAGATGGCCGATTTGACAGCAACGTTGCCACGTGTCGTAGTGCGCTTTATCGTTTTACGCAAATCAGCTACAATTTTCTGTTTTGTTTCGAAAATATCACGATAACGAGGCAGACAAAACGCTTTACTCTTCGTTGAAATCATTTATAAATATGTCAAGAATTTCTTCCGCCTGTTTGTATTCAATTTTCATCATTTTTATTAGATTGTAAGAGTCGTATCAGAATTATCGTATAGCTTTTGCTATGTCGCCCGTGTATAAGAGCCTAACTTCAATAATTAATTGCCCAAGAATCATGCAGACGAATGACTTGAAATTTTGCACGGAGTCGTAATACCTGTTCGCAAATATCGTCAATAAATTTCAGCAAAGTCTCATTATTACGCGATAGCTGAGAAACCTTAAGGAGTATCACGTCCAAATTTTAGGTTAAGATGTTAAAAATTTACGAAACTATGACTTTTTTTAGCGAAAAAGTGTCTTTTTTTGGGTTTTCACCTCTTTATGCATTTTTTTTAACATGTTGCCATTATATTTCTTACAAATAAATTTTTCGAACATCATCTAGAAAGTTCAAAGCCAGTTCCGCAATTTTTTGAACTACTTCGGACGGATAGTTTGGTCACAATACTTTTTTGAAAACTGACTGGGTAGAAACGACCCAAGTGTGACCACTGCGATTAAATTTGGACGTATGACCACCAAGGGTTAATTCAAATCAGCTACACTGCGTCCTTATCCTTAGGATGAATCAATAAAATAAAAAAACGAATTAAAATCTCAGCAATTCAGGGCAATTTCGCATGAGAAATTGTGCATTCAGCTGCACTTCTCTTGCGGACAAATGAACCGTTGACGTTAAAACTCAAGCGTCAATCACGATCTTCCATAAAATACACAGCGCCACGCAAGTGCCTGCGGTATTCTTTTCTCTCTCTCTCTCTCTCTCTCTCTCTCTCTCTCTCTCTCTCTCTCTCTCTCGGATAAACGTAGTAGTGAAACTCGTAGAAACTTCGAAGTTGAAGTTTCGATTTAAAACTTTAATGGTGAAACGCTCGATCACTTGGCAGATGAACGTGAGCGAGAGCGACCGATATACAAACCATTTCTCTTTTAATTGACCGAGCGACCGAGGATCTATGCGAAATCCTTTTCGAGTATAGTCATCGAAATAATCGCTGTACTCGCTGTTGCGTCATCTAAGGTAATAGTCTGGTCAAGGCGTTATTGTATAGATTTTTTTTTTCATTTTAAAGACTCATTCAGGACACTATTAAATGATTACCTGAAAAATTTCAACAGGATTCACCGTTCCGTTTTCGAGATATCGGCAATCAAAGATTTCATGGTTTTACACGTTTTCTCATGGGGAGCAGTGGGAAATTTCACATTTCACGCAATAACTTCGAAACTTTTGTACAGTTTTTGTTTTTAATTCTCAATTACAGAGGACCATATGACGAAGTGGGTAAAAAGAAAATCATGAATTTTGACCGACTAGTTTCAGAGATATAGCGATTTAAATTAAGCAATGTCTAGCGACGCTAGCGCCACGAAGCGAGTGGAGCAGACTAGAACTAGACTACAGTAGTGTGTTCATATCCGTATACGCAGAGTATCTCCTTATTAGTAGCCGGAATCGATGGTTCGATACAAAAGTGAGGGTTAGGTAAACATTATATTAGGCGTTTTCATCATTACTTTATAAGTTTTTACATCCCGATAAGATGTACAACCTACATTATAAGAATATTTCACAATATTTCGAAGCTTTCATCGATTGAGCGGCGAATAAACTTTTGTACGTGACTGTGACGAGACTACTACCTTAGCAAACAACAAAAAAACGATATTTTAAAACGTCACGAAAATAGGTAAATTATAATGTCAAGTGCGACCAGTGAGTAAAATTCTAAACGCCCGAGTTTAGAATTTTATTCGCTGATACTAATCCACGAGTAAGGAACGAGCAACATTTCTTCTGTGACTTTATCATTGAAGGAATTAATTATAATATGCGGAAGTAGCGAGAAAAAGCTATTAACATTAAAAGGTGAGAGAACATTAAAAACATGAGAGAGAGAGAGAGAGAGAGAGAGAGAGAGAGAGAGAGGGAGAGAGAAGGATTAAGAAAATAAAAGCCAGATCGAGCGATACGATTTTTTTTTCTTCCGTCACGCCGACTGGCGATTTCATCATTATGATAATCATTATAGTATCGTTGACCGAGAGAGACGGAAAGAGATAGAGAGAGAGAGAGAGAGCGAGAGAGAGAGAGAGAGAGAGAGAGAGAGAGAGAGAGAGAGAGAGAGAGAGCGAGCGAGCGAGCGAGCGAGAGAGAGAGAGAGAGAGAGAGAGAGTCAGCACTCCTCCGAAAACGTCAGTCAGGTTAAGCGACCCCTCGCTATTCGCGCGCACTAAGTCTCGGCTCTCTGTTACCAGGCAAAGACTCCGTTGCGCGCTCGTTGAAGAAAATGAGACAGAGTGAGAGAGAGAATGAGAGAAGGCATGCACCGCGCGACTTGCCGAGTCCGAGTCTCTCATTGGTCGAGCGCCTCGACGAGCCTCTCGTTTGACCGGAATGACCTTCGCATTCCGCATAATCGTACGAGCGCACTTTCCGTGTAACAAGCGCCGCCCGTCTAAGCTACCGGACCGGCCAATAATCACAATCATAAGAATAATTACAATCATAATAACGAGAATCGAAACGAAATAGCCCAGGAAATAAGTGCCATGAATCCATTTGATGTATCATTTGTTTTTTACGTTCTTACAAAATGTACGCTAGCAACAACTCCCCCTGCCGCTCAACTTTTTATCGAAATAACACTTTTTTTTCGATTTTTATATTTTATTTGTCAATTTTGAGGAAATAACGTACGCACATGTTTGACGAATCGTTATCTTTGTTATCATTATCGCTTAACTTATTTTGTCATAAATTATTGTAAATACATATATAAATACATACATGCATACATACATAATTATAAATTATTGCCATTGCTGCTTTATTATTGCGATTATTATTATTATTATTATTATTATTATTATTATTTCTTATATTTATTACTATAATTATTGTTGCTATTCTTATTACTAATTTTTATTATTATTGATTAAATTTTTTTTATATTATAACATTCAATATTTATTTCTTATTTGTTAATTTTTTATTATTTTAATTATATTTTTTATTATTGTTAATTTTTTATTATTATCTTTATTGGATAATTAAAAAACATTAACTTTATCAATGCTATCATTATTTAATTGTTATTCATTTTTATTATTTATTTTATGAGATTATTTTTTAATATTTCATTTTTTTAAAATTATTATTGTGACGATATATGTGAAAATGAAATATTTTTTAATATTTAATTTTTTTAATTATCATTATTGGCGATAAGCGTATACTTATGCGTGCAAGATAGTTGCGAGAACATGATAATAATAATCGGTCAAATGCGTATTACATAACCAAGAGAAGTGAAATAATTATTATTCGAAGAATTATTTTCAATTCATTTATTTAAATCCGCAAGAACGCGAGAATATTGATGTCCATAAATAAAAATCATTGTCAATGTTCCAATGATAAATATAGCTTGTTGTTCGAGGTGATGGATATTTCGCGATGTTGCGAAAATCGAACGTTCAATTGGACCCGTGCGGCTACGAGAACTTGTTTCAGCAATTGGCCGAAGTAAGAAGAAAATAAAATGTTCAATCGCACCACGAGAGTTGTTGTTTTTTTTTTTTCCAGGCTTGCATCATTTTATTTGCTTTAGGACATACGCGTGAAGATTTTCTCCTTTAGCTCACGCGTCATTCGCGTCTCGTCCCAATTTCGCATTAATGCGGCGCGCAAGTTTATCCCAAGACGAATAGACACGATCGTGATTCACCGGGCGGCGACCACTTCCGACGTGTGTACACGTCGAAGATCACGGAGGCTCGTCTCGCCGCCCGTTAAGCCTGCGGCGGAAAAAAAAAAATTGGACTTTGCTCGCCGGTAATCTTCCGAGGCGTGTAAATTTATTCCTGTTCGCGACAGAAGAAACTTTGTGGTACAGCGAACGAAGAAAAAAGAATGCTAATTCAGACGCGCATACGTTCGCTCGCTCTTAACCTATAAATAGGCACTGAGGCGTTTTCTTAGAGAATAAAAGTAAACGAAAACGTAGTTGGGGTATCGGGTACAACATCTTACTTCTGACGATAAATCAGACTATTTCTAGATATCCTTTCGAAACTCTGTCGTAATAATACGAAAAAAAAAAGTACTCGATTGTGCATCCGATGACTCGTATATTTTTGGGTCGTTGCGGTTTTCGCGTTAACAATTGACGACAGTCGCGACATCTGTCGCAAGATTATTAAGGGTTTACGGGGTTTCAAAACCAAAAAAAAGCATATTTTCTCTATTTTTTTAAAATATAATATATAAATTATTTTATTCACAATGTTAAGCACATAAAAGAGCAACATTTCAGCAATATTTTTAAAAAAATTTCATCAAAAAATTTGGGAAATTCAGCCGGTGGGACCTGGTTTCCGGAGAGCCCTCAAAAAAAGTGTCCTCGTGGTGGTCAGGATAACTCGTGATAGCTTTATCTGAAATTATTGGGAGTATAAATTAATTCGGTCCGTTTTCAAGAGATGGCTCTGGCTGTTATGAATGTTTCATAGTGACAGCTGATTTCGGTGGTTTCAGAGAGGTTAGACATCTGTCAATAACATTCAGTTTATATCGCTTTGAGTCCATTAAAAACCTTGTTTTTTTACTGTGTTGAATATGTCAAATTTTGTGTTAACTAAGCAGCATTTGCGGAAAGTTTTACTTTTCTGCTTTAATTGGAAGAAAAGTGCAGCTGAAGCGCATCGAATGCTTGTTGAAGTTTATGGTGATGATGCTCCAACTGATAAATCATGTAGGGAATGGTTTCGACGCTTTGAGAACGGTGATTTCAGCGTTGAAGACAAGCCTCGCCCTGGACAGCCAAATGAGCCAATGAGCTGCTACAACCTGGCGATTCCATTACGGGCGATCGGTATAGACTACAATTGATTCGTTTGAGCCGTGCATTACGAGAAAAACGGCCGGAATACGAGCAAAGACATGACAAAATTATTCTTCAGCATGACAACGCTCGGCCTCATGTCGCAAAAGTCGTAAAAAAATATTTGTAAACGCTCAAATGGGATATTTTACCGCACCCGCCGTATTCTCCGGACATTGCTCCTTCTGATTACTGGTTGTTCCGACGGATGCAGCGGGATTTAGCAGGTCACTGGTTCACTTCTTTCGCAGAAATCAAAAATTGGCTCAAAACTTGGATCGCCTCAAAAGACGAGACTTTTTTTCGAGATGGAATTCGAAAATTGCCTGAGAGGTGGGAAAAAGTAGTAGCCAGCGATGGACAATACTTTGATTAATCTATTCATACCTTTTATTTTGAAATGGATTCTTTACCACAAAAAAAAACACGGCCCGAATTAATTTGTACTCCCAATACTATTAGATAATAAAATAAAAAAATTGATTTTTTGAAATTTTCAAACCCCCGTAACCCTTTAAATGATTACCTGCAAAATTTCAAAAGGATTCATCGTTCCGTTTTCGACGTATTAGCAATCAAAGATTTCATGGTTTTACACGTGTTCTTATGCAGCAGTAGAAAATTTCACATTTCACGCGATAACTTCGAAACTTGTCTACAGATTTTTTTTTCATTCTCAATTACAGAGAAGCATATGACGAAGTGGGTAAAAAAAAATCATGAATTTTGACCGTCTAGTTTCAGAGATATAGCGATTTAAATTAAGCAATCTCTAGCGACGCTAGCGCCACGAAGCGACTGGAACACAGACTAGAACTAGATTACAGTAGTGTGTGCATATCCGTATACGCAAAGTATCTACGCATTAGTAGCCGGAATGGTTAGTCTGATACAAAAGTGAGGGTTAGGTAAACATTATATTAGGCGTTTTCATCATTACTTTATAAGTTTTTACATCCCGATAAGATGTACAACCTACATTATAAGGATTTTTCGCAATATTTCGAAGCGTTCGTCGACCGAGCGGAGAATAAACTTTTCAACGTGACTGTGGCGAAACTACTACCTTAACAGAAAACAAAATTGTTTCCCGCCTCTCTCTCTCTCTCTCTCTTTCGTAGAATTCGCTTTCAGTTTGTACTTCCCCGTTAAAGTCCACCGCTTCGTTCATCACCGAACGTCCCCGTTCGCCGTGAGCCGAAAAATCCTTGAAACATATTTCGAAATTTGTGCAACTTGATTATATCGACCGAAGAATAAGTATAGGTGTGCGTGTGGTGCTCAGCTGCTGCGGTCGAATCGTCGTCGTTCGAAGCAGCTGTTGACCCGTTGATTCCGAAGAATTTGAGGCAGGCGAGAAGACGGTCGGGGCGGGGGGGGGGGGGGGGTGCGTGTGGCGAGGAAGGTGGATGGAGAAGAAACGAGGAGAGAGACGCGAGTAGCTCTATCCTATGGACGACGTTCTTTATCGTGGGCTCGTCCGGCGCTTGTGATAATAATCACAGTATAATGGTATAGTAATTGCGTGAAACGAAGCGAAACGAGAATCACGAGTAAAGCCCCGGGTTCGACGTCGCGAGGCCTCTCCTTCGTATAACGCCCGATACCTTTCTACTCTCCGATTGGTCGACGCTTCGGGCCGAGCCTCCGAGAATTCGTGACGTCACGCCGCGGACGAAGATCGCGATGTTATAAGAAAAATAAAAAAAAACGGAGCGCGCGCGTGGTAAAAGGAAGAAAAGAAAAAAGATGGCGGGGCAGAGAGGGGAAGGGTGAAAGCAAAGAAAGAAAAAGAAAAGGGAGGCCCGTAACGACCTTCGTTCCGTGCTACGTGCGAGTTCATACGTATAACTGAACGCGCGGGCACGTACCGGCCGGCGACACGCAAGGAATTACATTGGCGCGCGCATATGCAAGTGAAAACGTGGTCTCGCCCGGAGGCGCGACTCATCGAGCCTGCAGCTGACGACGACGACGACGACGACGACGACGACGACGACGACGACGTGGGCTCGATCACGCGAAATCTCAAACGCCTGTTTCGCACATTATTATCATCATTGCTTTTATTATCACTGTCTTTCTCTCTCTCTCACTCTCTCTCTCCATCTTGTTATTATACACGCGATCCCATAACGCGTCAATTGACCTATGCTTCTCGCGTTTCGCGCTACGTCAAACGGCGCTCACGTCAGCGACCATCGGGCAAACTAATTGAACGCGTTAGAGACTCGTAACTCTCCGTTACATTCGGACACTCTTCAATTATTCAATCGCTCCTACTTAATTTGTACATAGCTCGCGTATCGATTAAAAGAAAAAGTCGAGCAGGCGCCCGATAGGCTTAATCGAGAATCGGAAAAAAGCTAGGAGCGGAAATGAATACGTTTGGAAAATTTTTATCGTGTTGAATTTTACATCGTCGGAACGCAACGCAAAGCTCTTTTTTCTTACATTTTATCTCCTTTATTTTTATTATTAGAGATCTTTTTTTTTAAATAGATTGTAAAGATTGCTGAAGATATATCTCAAAAAATGCTTGAGGGTTTTTATTGGCAAAATCTGTGGAAATAAATTGAAGCGAGAAATATTAATTTTCATTGCACTTCAACGATGCAAACTTCAATGTCATGAATTTGGCTTAAGGGGTCATCACAGTGTACCATTTTTGAAAAAACGATTTTTCTTTTTGCATTATTCGATAGTATAGACGGTTATAAATATGCTGTTCAATTTTTGGGGCGAAATTCGAATAATTTCGATCGCTACAGCCTTTCTTAGAGAAAGTGATTCGAGCAGCGGCTTCCGCACTCGAAACTTTAAGGAGGGTGCTCAGGATCTTTGTGGGGCCGGCGTGCAAGAGGGGAACACCTGTGCTTAAACAAGGATACCTGTAAGGGCTGCCAACCCCGAATGATCAAATTTTCGGTTACGTAAAATAAACAAATTTCAGCTAATAAATATGTGGAATGCATATAATTGACTGTTTAGAAATGTTATTAGTCGTTTTATGTTTGTTGACATCGCAAATACGTTATTAACCAAGTTGAAATGCGGCAAACGCGTAATTTAGCTCTCAGTTAATTGGTAGCACTGAGGACAGATACGAACGCCACATAGTGAGTGCTCATCTGGCAAACTTCCTTTGCGAATGTAGCTTTTGTGTTCGACGAAAATGAATAGATGGAAAGGAAAAATCCGAAGTGAAAAACAGTATAATCTACGGTTAAAGTAAGTACAAAATGGAAAACAGGGAAAAAAGTAGTAATTGAGTCGGAAAATGAATTCGCATCCGAGGGACGACGCATAATTGATTTAAAGGTTATGTCAGAACACATGCATTGCAGCGTCTGTCACGAGGAGTTATGGATAAAGAATATCGAACATGAAGAAAGACATGAAAAATAACTTTGTTGTTATCATAAGGAACAAAAATAACAATAGTGATAAAAAATATTTAAATTTACTCTTTATGAATAATAATAATCTTTATGAAACCGTGGTAAGAAATTTATGACGAAGAAGCAATACCTTGTGCGTTTCAAATTGTGGCGCCTATTCAAGATGGCCGTTTTGACAGCAACGTTGCCACGTGTCGTAGCGCGCTTTATCGTTTTACGCAAATCAGCTACAATTTTCTGTTTTGTTTCGAAAATATCTCGATAACGAGGCAGACAAAACGCTTCACTCTTCGTTGAAATCATTCATAAATATGTCAAGAATTTCTTCCGTCTATTTGTATTCAATTTTCATCATTTTTATTAGATTGTAAGAGTCGTATCAGAATTATCGTATAGCTTTTGCCATGTCGCCTGTGTATAAGAGCCTAACTTCAATAATTAATTACTCAAGAATCATGCAGACGAATGACTTGAAATTTTGCACGGAGTCGTAATACCTGTTCGCAAATATCCTCAATAAATTTCAGCAAAGTTTCATTATTACGCGATAGCTGAGCAACCTCCTTAAACGCGTTTTTCTCGAAATGTCGTTTTTCAAAACGGTGTACACTCTCAATGGAAGAATTTTCAAGCTATCCGTCTCAAATTTTAACACAACATTCTTCACGCCATTCTTCATCTTGGTATAGAAGCTGTTTTTTGCAATCTTCATTTTTTTTTAACAAAAAACTGTTGAAACAGCAGGCTAAATTCGATACTTTTTTTTCAAAACGCCGCCATTTTGTCAATTTTTATTTTAAAAAAACTCCATAGCAAGATAGCGGCTTTCGTACTGATTAATAATCTTTTTACAAATTTTGTTTCAGATAATATTTACGGCCAGAACCGTGCACTCCGTGAGGACTCCTTTTTTTTGAGACATTTTCAACCGTTAAAAAAATGGAAAAAAAATGAACGGTTAAAAAATCATTTTCTGTTCTTCATGAGTGCTTTGATTTGACATAAAAAAATCAGACTGATTAGCGTATTTTAACCGTCGAAAAAAAATCGCGAAAATCAGCTATTTTTCGACCCTTTACACTGTGACGATCCCTTAAATTTATGACGTTGAAATTTGCATCGTTGGAATGCAACAACGTTTTTTTTTCTTCATTTTATATTTCTTCATTTTTACTGTTAACAAAAATCTATTTTTTTTTCCTGCAAATTGTAGTCGTAAATCTCTAATGAGAATAACTAAAAGTATTCCAGTCATGTTCATAGACTGAATCGGCCAAAAAGAATTTTTATCAATTGAAGAAAATTCATTTACGTTGCATTCCAACGATGCACACTTCGAGATCATTAACATTTGTCAATAACGCTTGATGTAAGAATGATAAGGATTTATCTGTAACGGATCTACACACGGGCAAACACGTCTCCGGATACAAAAAGATCGAGAGTGACGTCTTTCTATTTTCGCCGATCCAATGGTCAATGTCTAAGCACGATAAGAAATCACTCGGACAGATGAATGCGATTACAACTGCGTCGGATTTCTTTAATCGCGCGTAATTGACGATTAATTCTTGAAAATTTATACATAGCTTGATGACGACGTCAGTTATCACTGACATTTTGATATATTGTCGTTCACTCCAAACAGTTACATTATATAAAGGGTGATAATTTTTTCACCCTTAAACCCTATGTCCCAAGTGTCACGGTAATGGAAATATGATTTTCTTCATTTTTTTTTAATTACCCGAAATTACGCTTTTAAATCGTTATAACTTTTTTGTTTGTGGTTGTAATAGCACGAAATAACTTTTTTTTTGTATTCAGCAATTTATGTTCGTTATAAATAAATCATTATTTGATACAATTGGTTTCAAGAAAATGACTAATGAGCTTCCAAAGTCTTGAAAATGTGTAAACGTATGAAAAATGTAAACTTCTAAATTTATTATTGAAAAAAAAAAAACTAAAAGCTATTTTGAACTTCGCTTTGTTTTAAAAAGTTCTCTAGTTTATACCCTTTCCAACGGTATGCTACATGTCATAGAAATCATTCATTATGTGGTCAAAATAAGGGATACTAGTTTGCCAGGGTCAGGATTAAGAAAAAACTTTTTATGTTTCCGATGTTTTTATTAAACTTGAGCTATAAATTTTGCTCAAATTGACCTCCTTTACTTCCTATGCATGCAACATAAGTTATTTCGTGCTATTACAATCACAAACAAAAAAGTTATGACGATTTAAAGCCAAAATTTCGGGTAATTTAAAAAAAAACGAAAAAAAATATTATGTATATTACCGTGACATTTAGGATGTAGGGTCTAAGAGTAAAAAAACTAGCAAATGACGCCCTCCCCCCCCAATCCTTCCAAAAATTGTGTCGTCCATGCGCCAAACACCCTGTATATATAAATATAAAAAAATATATATACATACATATATATATACACACACACACACACACACATATATAATATATAAACCCTCACTAAAGTGCGATATGGGAGTAAAGTATGGGGGTGAAAGCGACGGGAGCAAGTGGAAAAATTACAAGCGGGCTATGTTAAGATGGCAATGGGCCTAAATAGGAACACACCAAGTTACATATGGAGGATGGAAGCGGGTTGTAGGGGTATAATGACAGAAACGTGGAAGAGAGCGGCAAATTATTTAATAGAAATAATGAAAATGGGGGAGGAAAGATGGCCGAAAAATGCCTTAAAGAGAAAGCGCGAGGAATGCTCAATGGGAATCCATCAAAATGGGGAGTGGAAGTAAAAAATGCCATGGATGAAGTAGGAGAGGGGAATATATGAAGAGCAATAGCAAACGACGATAGAACGGAAATGGAAAGAATAATAGAGAGAGGTATGAAGAAATAGGTCGACCAAAAAATCCAATAGGATTGGACCAGAATCGAAAAATCAACGTACTGTCCACAATACAAAAACAGAAAGAATAACATAGAGACAGAAAATTATTGGGAGGGTGTAAATATAACAGGGGAAATAAAAGAAACTTGGGCGAGATTAAGATGTGGAAATGTGGGGAAAGAAGGAAATAAGGGGGGGGGTATATCGATAATAAGTGCAGGGTTTGTAAAGAGGAAGTAGAAAGCCTAGTGCATGCATGTACGTGCAAAAAAGCCAAGGAGAACATTAACAAAGAAATAGTGGAAAACATGGAAAAATGGATAGGCGACAAAGAGGGTGAACAAATCGATATGGAGATACAGAGGTTATTGAAAAAGGAGCCTGGAACTCAACTGTGTGCATTTATTGAACAGTACGAGAAACTAATTGTAGAAATTGCAAATGAGGAAAAGGATGTGTGAGGAGACGAAAGACAAAACGACAGTAGATCATAAGTTAGAAATAAGGAAATATTGTAAGGGGAAACATGTATGTAGGGGGGGGATCTCTTGTGTAAACACCCTAAAGGAGTATACCTGAAAATAAAAAATCTAATCTATATCTATAAACCTTCACTAATCACACGTTCGTCAATTAAATGAAAATGTACATGTATAAATTACAAAAAAAAAAAAAACATTCCAACGTACAATTCCTCTTTGACGCAATTTTCATTCGACACTCGAAGGATTATCATTGCTAATTAATGGAACAATATTATTACGAAAAACAAAGGAAAACGATTTTCTTGTAATTTTATCGTACGTGTATATATTTTCAATTGTTATACATCGAGTTCTCGCACTTCTCTCGTTTTTCTTCAGACAAACAAGAAGAGTTTAAAACATTGGAGGCTTGACCTTCAAAGTCTGGATGACCTTGACAACAGTGATTTCAGAATGCCTCGAGGCACGTTGCCATATTTCTTCTTCTTCCTCGCGTTGTCCGAATGTTTGTCATTTCTTTTTTTTTTTGTTTTTTTTTTCTCGTTATTCCATTCTCGAAGCTTCGCGCTCTACTTGCCCATACGTTGGATCGACCATTCTTGCTGGCACAGAGGGCAACGGTTGTTCTGTTTCACCCACAGGGACATGCAGCAATAATGAAACGAGTGATTGCACTCGCCCCATACGACCACGCAGTCCTGGCGGCCGTAAAAGTCCTTCTTGCTCTCGGCCTGACAACGCAGACACGCGTCTGCAAAATAAAACACGAACGAGGATAAAAATATCAGATTAGAAGTCGTTGCTTCGATATGTATATTTAATTGTATGAATAATCGGACTTGCGATACGTGATCTTTTCGATCAATAATCATTATAGCAATAATACAATTAGTATTTGTATTGTTAGTGAAATGTAATAATTAATGGGATTAACATTGATATTAATAGTATTGATAATTGCTAGATAACGCTAGTAATGAGTAATAATAATATTAATCGTAGTAATAATAATATTTTTTTTATTCCGATGTTTATGGCACTATCCCATTTTTCATCCCGTTCCTCACAACCCGAATTAAAATGAAAGTTAAACTTATTAAAAATGAAAAAAAAATCATTACGTAGTATATATAATGATAATGATAATGATAATAATACTAAGCTCCAACACTAATCATTGCGCGTGAGTTATCTCTTCCGGGATTTCCTAAACGCGGTAATCTTATGCGCAGTGTAGATTGAGGAGAAAAGTATTTTTTTTTTTCAAGCACTCGTTGATAATGGGTAATGATTAGGCTGTCTATTGAGTGATGTATATACACTGCAACCTCTCCGAACGGCACCTCCATAAATGAAATCAGCCTTCCCCCAGGTGGGAGGAAGAAGCTATATTTTTTTCAAATCGGCAAATCTCGATAACCAATTGGCCAATAGAGCGCGGAAAAAAAATGCCCTAAAATAACAAAAATGTTTACAGAGCACAAACATTCATTGAAATTTAAGATTATAACTATATTCGGGTATTTTTTGAAGTCCCATTCGGAAGCGTAAAAAGAGGTTTTTACTCGATATATATATATATATCGAGTAAAAACCTCTTTTTAATATATATGTATATATATATATACAGGGTGTTTAGCGAATGGACCGATAATATTTTTTGAGGAATGGGGGTTTGAAATATGATTTTTTTTCGGTTTTTTTTTAATTACCCGAAATTTCGCCTTTATATCGTCATAACTTATTTATTTGTGGCTGTAATAGCACGAAATAACTTTTTTTGCATGCATACGGAGTAAAGGAGGTCAATTTGAGCAAAATTTATAACTAAAGTTGAATAAAAACATAGGAAACATATAAAGTCTTTTCTTAACCCTGACCCTGGCAAACTAGTATCTTTTATTTTAACCACATAATGAATGATTTCTATGACATGTAGCATAGGAAAGGGTATAAACTAGAGAACTTTTTAAAACAATGCTAAGTTGAAAATAGCTTTTAGTTTTATTTTATAATGAATTTAGAAATTGACATTTTTCATACATTTACACATTTTTAAGACTTTGGAAGCTCACGTGTCATTATCTTGAAACCAATTGTATCGAATAATGATTTATTTGTAATAAACATACATTGCAGAATACAACAAAAGTTATTTCGTGCTATTACAACCGCAAACAAAAAAGTTATCATGATTTAAGGGGTTACGTGGGTTTGAAAATTTAAAAAAATCCATTTTTTAAATTTTATTATCTAATAGTAAAATATGTCTAGAATATTCTCCCAAAGTTTTAAGTCATTCGGAGTAAAAGTCTAGGAGAGAGAGAGCCTCTGGGAATTCCCCCCGTTGGGAATTAGTTTGCATCGGTGCATTAGTTTTTGAGAAATCGCTGGACACGATTTCTCAAAAACTAATGCACCGATCTTATTGAAATTTTGCACACATCTTCAAAATAGCATTGACTAGTGATTGAACGAAGTTTTTTTTTTCGATTACAACTAATTTTACAAGGCTATACGTAGTGTAAATTGTACCAAAAATTGAACTATTTTGCATACAACTCTGCCAAAAATTCAAATTTCAATTTTATTAAAAATCCTTCGTTCAATCACGAGCTATACTTATCTACTAACAGAAAAAAGTTGGTTCTTTAATTTCAGATAAAGCAATCATGAGTTATCCTAACCACCACGAGGTAACTTTTTTTTTTAGGGGTCTCCGGAAACCAGGTCCCATCGGCTAAATTTCCTAAATTTTTGCATGAATTTTTTTTAATATTGTTGAAATGTTGCTATTTTATGTGCTTAACATTTTGAATAAAATAATTGATATATATTTTTAAAAAATAGAGAAAATATGCTTTTTTTTTGGTTTCGAAACC
Organism: Ophion ventricosus; assembly: GCA_963932345.1. Taxonomy (NCBI): domain Eukaryota; kingdom Metazoa; phylum Arthropoda; class Insecta; order Hymenoptera; family Ichneumonidae; genus Ophion; species Ophion ventricosus. The sequence continues at coordinate 3,093,439 of OZ010714.1, read as the reverse complement.
CACGTAATCCCTCAAAGGCAAAATTTCGGGTAATTAAAAAAAACGAAAAAAAAAACATATCTCAATTACCGTGACACTTAGGACATAGCGTCTAAGGGTGAAAAACTTAGCAAATGACCCCCTCCAATCCCCCCCCAAATTGTGTCGGTCCACGCGCCAAACACCCTGTATAAAAAAAAGAAGAATGATCGCAGAGCAAAAGAATTTATTGAAATTTAAGATTATAAATGTATCCGTGTATTTTTTTGAATCCCATTCAGAATCGTAAAAAGATGTTTTTCCTCGATATATATATATATACGAAAAAAATAAAACGAAACGAAACGATCGACAATCAATTCCGTCATATCCGTGCTTTTGAATGAACGATATCAATCTACCCAAAATATTGATTCATTTAAATAAAACTCTCATGAATTCCTCGTTTCATTCGTATAAATCAATAGCCTCTCGGTGTCATTAATAAATATAAATATACAGATATACGAAGTGCAAAAGAGAAGAAAAAAAAAAGGATTGGGACAAAAACCATGTATACATAAAATTGAGTTCATTATCTCGATTATTGAAAATTTATGATTATCACGAAGGACAAAGATCTCGTAAATTTATCGGCGTGAGACCCTCGATTATTTATCCTTTAATTTTCGCTTGTCATATTACTCTCGAATCATTTATTACTCGTCACTATTTCCTCAGTCCCTTTCTTTTTTTTCCATCACACGGCATAGCTCCTCTTTGTCAATGTCACGTGTGTCCGTTTGTCCGCGCGCAGCGTAACGGGCAAAAACGTCAGCAAACGGGCAAAAACAATCAGCTGAGCTTGAGAAAAATTTACGTCCCTTGAATTTTCGACCACTTGTGTTTGTGCGCGCGCAAAGAGGACGGGGGGGGGGAGGGGCTGGGAGGCTAAGAAAAAAAAACAACGGATCAATCATCCGTTGCGACGCGTCTTTCGGCGATTAATCAAACGCGGGAGAGCACATAGCCCAAACAGACTCGTGTTGTTTCTCTGCAACGAGAATTAAGCGTCGAGGCCGTGTGTTGTTTCAATCGCGCGATATTTTGTCTTTTTCGTTCTCTTCTTCTTCCTCTCCTTGGACTCGGTCATTATTTTTTTTTCCCCCCGCAATTGAAACGCCAAGGTTTTGGTCGCAAAAGCAATTTTGCGAAACGACAAAATTCATTGTTAGTGGAAAAAAACCAAACGATTGGTGAGAGTTTCGCTCAATTCGTTGGCGTCGTCGTCGTTGTCGATGCTTTCTTTTTTTTTTTTTGTTTTCTTCTCTTTGTTCTTTTGGGTTTGATGCTACTAAACAGCACTGTCGTATGGCACGAACGAAATCAAGTGTTTTCAATTGAGATCGATAGTTCAGTGAAGCAATGAATAACGCGCGAAAAGTTCACTGTATAATTCGGTAATATTCCACTTGTCGCTTATAGAATAATAATAATATCAATGATAATGTCACCAGGCGTAATCGAAACGTTTGATTTTAATCTGTAAGGACACTGTTTTACACTATTTGGTAATCGGTGGAAAATTTCTCATCAGTGTAAATTAAGCAAATGAGACTGATTTTTTTCATTCGAACAGAATTATAATTCAATATTGATTCCCTCAAAACAACTTCCTTGGGCAGCCACACAGCGCTAGAGATGATTCTTTCAATCCTCAAAGCAGTGCTGGAACTCGGCTACTGGAATAGCCTTCATCTATTCGGTTACAGCCGTTCTAATGTTTTCGAATGTCCCAAAATAACGACCCTTGAGGTGATTTTTCAATCTCGGGAAGAGGAAAAAGTCACAAGGACTCAAGTGAGTGCGAATAAGGAGGCTGAGGAGCCACATGAATGTTTTTTACTGGCCAAAAACTCGTTTATTGAAATTGCTGTGTAACATCAATTTTTCTCATCCCCAAATCATTGGTGAAAATCTGATAAACGGTGATGTGAGTCAAATTCAACTCTTTCCCGATCATTCTGACTGTCAACCGACGATCTGAACGCACAAGATCCCGGATTCTGTGCGACATTTTCATCGGTTCTTGAAGATGAAGGCCTTCCGCTGCGTGGTTCATCTTCAATCGACTCTCTTCCTTCTGAAAATGCCTTAAACCACCGAAAAACCAGGACCCTTGACAAAACACTGTACCCCGTAGGCTTGCTGAAGTTTTGCAAAAGTTTCCGCTGCACTGTGCCCAAGTCTGAAGAAAAACCTGATAGCACACCGTTGCTTAAAATTGATGTCACTCGATTTTAGAACGCACTAGAAAAAAACTGTTTTACGAAAAAAATCGCTATGGACAACCAAATGACTCTAGCGAGTTCAAACTCGTACTGAAGGAGTATCGCATGTTCACCTGCCGCCCCTCTAAGTCCAGCGTCCCAAGTGTTGCCAGATCGAACTCTACGTTGCAAGTCTCATTACTTAATTTAACCACCTCGTAGTTTAAGGTCTTAGGCCACTCTAGGATTTTTCAAAAATTGATTTTTTTTTTGTTAAAAACGTACCTTAGTACCTATAAAATTATATTCCAAAAGATTATGGGTGTGAAAAATCTCTAAGTCCTCGATTTTCGAATTCTAGCGCTACGCCTCTTGATTAATGTCGTGACTTTCTACTAACTTTAAACGCGTTTATCTCAAAACTGCATTTTTCAAGTCGGCCGAACTCATAACTCAAACTAATTTCAACCGATTCACTTGAAATTTTAACTGTATATTTAGAATTACATTTTCTGAGGTACTACGTAGGATTTTTTAATTCTATTGCATAGTTCCTTTTTTATAAACAATTTTCTGACGATTTTCTCATGGCATTTTATACTTTTTGTTTTAGAAATGCGCCATTTTGACGAAAAACAATATATCAAAAAAATCCTACGTACTTCGATAGCTATTCTTATGTAAAATCGAAAAAACTTTAGTGTCTCATCATAACTCAAAAATTATAAGAGCTGTTGATCCGGCCGTTGACCTCCCAGAAATAAAGGCGTCATCGGAAGAATACTGCACAGTCGCCATTTTGACATGTATCGCTGTGAAAAAATAATTTTGTATAGTCAATTACGTGTATAATAAAACCCCTATTCTGTAATTCCGATTTATTTTATGGTTTGGCTGCAAAAAATCACAATATATGCCCTTTTTTACCTCTAGAGTGACCTAAGGCCCTAAGAGTCGACTTTTTTTTATTCATTTGGCCACATTTTCAAAAGCGTTAAAATTCCAAAATTTCATGGTTACATTTTTCCGTGCCGAAAAAACCGGACAAAAACTCCAATCTTCAGAACTCTAGTTTGGTTTTTTGTTTCAAAGACTGGTGTTGGTCCAAAGGCACGACAGTAAGGTCAGCTTGAACTTCTTTCCAATGAAAACTGGACCGTTCACCTACGTAGTAATTCCAATCGTAAAGGTTTGCGGAGGTTTTGTATTTTTTGTGTTTCCGGACCTATTGGAGCGTACTTGATTATATGTAATTATTGGTGCCAAGGGTACACCATCAAGCTGTGACTGTCTGTGACGCGAACTTGCCCATGACCTTTGGCGCATGCGCGCTTCTCGGACTGATAAGACTCGACTCGTGTCTACCGTATTTATTTGTCAAGAAAACGTCGACGTTGCTCTCGTGCTATTGACCTTTCGCCTAGTTATGATACTTATTTCCCGCCTCTATCTCTCTCTCTCTCTCTCCTTCTTTGCCTCAGTTTCTCCCGCTTTTCTTCTCTACTTCGCAGTTCGTAATAATGTACGATAGAACCGTGATTAGATTTACTTTGATTTGTAACGAACGTTGCTCGTTGAGATGTATTCGTAAACCTGCGAGTACGTTGAGTAATGTTGCACCCTCGTTGCGATGTCGAGTGCTTGTGGGCGGCGCTTGTGATTGTGGGCCGCAGGTGGGGGAAGCGCTCAGCCTACCGCGAGCGCGCTCGCCGCAGGTGGGGGGTGCGCTTAGCCTACCGCGAACGCGCTCGCCACAGGTGGGGAGAGCTATCTCGCCGGGGAGCAACAGAGTCAACCGAGTACCAACAATGAATGCGTGGAAGGACTCAATAAAAATCGGGGTTCCACTGTACGCGCGACATTCGCCCGCTAGAAATTCGGCAAACCTCCGTTTTCGAATTCCAATTTGCTAGTGGAATATGTGCTTAAAAAATGAACTAATTTTACGCGCTTCGTATCATTGAAGGACAATCCTGTGACGGACGAAGAAATAACTGCGTCATTTATTCTTATATGACTTCGTATACAGGGTGTTTAGCGCATGGACCGACACCATTTTTTGAGGGATGGGGGGGGGGAAGTCATTTCCCTAGTTTTTTCACCCTTAGACCTTATGTCCTAAGTGTTACGGTAATTGAGATAATTTTTTTTGGTTTTTTTTTCAATTACCTGGAATTTCGTCTCTAGATCGTCATAACTTTTTTATTTGTGGTTGTAATAGCACGAAATAACTTTTGTTGCATGCATACGGAGTAAAGGAGGTTAATTTGAGCAAAATTTATAACTCAAGTTTATTAAAAATATCGGAAACGTAAAAAGTCTTTTCTTAATCCTGACTCTGGCAAACTAGTATCTCTTATCTTGACCACACAATGAATGATTTCTATGACATGTAACATATCGTTGGAAAGGGTATAAACTAGAGAACTTTTTAAAACAAAGCTAAGTTCAAAATAGCTTTTATTTTTTTTTTATAATGAATTTAGAAGTTGACATTTTTCATACATTCACACATTTTTAAGACTTTGGAAGCTCATGAGTCATTTTCTTGACACCAATTGTATCAAATAATGATTTATTTATAATAAACATGCATTGCGGAATACAACAAAAGTTATTTCGTGCTATTACAACCACGAACAAAAATGTTATGACGATTTGAAGGCGAAATTTCGGGTAATTAAAAAAAAACGAAAATAATCATATCTCAATTACCGTGATACATAAGGCCTTAGGCCACTCTAGAGGCAAAAAAGGGGCATATTTTGTGATTTTTTTTCAGCGAAACCATAGAATAAATCGGAATTACAAAATAGGGGTTTTATTATACACGTAATTGACTAGACAAAATTATTTTTTCACAGCGATACATGTCACAATGGCGACTACTGTGCAGCATTTTTCCGATGACGTCTTTATTTCTGGAAGGTCAACAGCTCCTATCATTTTTGAGTTATCTTGAGACAAAGTTTTTTCGATTATATATGAGAATAGTTATAGAAGTACGTAGGATTTTTTTTTGATATATTGTTTTTTTGTCAAAATGGCGCATTTCTAAAACAAAAAGTATAAAATTCCATGAGAAAATCGTCAGAAAATTGTTTATAAAAAAGGAACTATGCAATATAATTTAAAAAATCCTACGTATTGCCTCAGTAAATGTAATTCTAAATAAACAGTTAAAATTTCAAGTGAATTGGTCCAAATTGTTTGAGTTATGAGTCCACCCGACTCGAAAAATGTAGTTTTGAGATAAACGCGTTTAACCCTAGAATGGTAACCTTATTTTTTTTGACCTATTATGGTAACCTGGGGTGATAAACCACCCCCAATTTTGAAAAATTCATATCTCCGGTAAAATTTTACGAAAAGTGTTCAACTTGGGCTCATTCTTTTCGTTTTTTAATGCAGAATCACGTAGGCCTACGGCGATTCCGTTTGAAGTAGGAAAAATTAGTAAAAAATGAGGTAAAAGGGTGAAAAACATGAAAAATTCGTAAAAATGACTTTTTTTTTATTGAATTTGCAATATCTCCGTTGATTTTTAACGAAATTGAATAAATCCAACGGCATTATAAAGTGAAAATATACAGTTTTGAGACAGGATGGTTAGTTTTACTCGATTTTCGAAAAAGTCTATTTATTCCGGGAATCGAAGTCTGGGAATTTAAATGAAGTCAGTCGTAAACGTGAGGAAGGGAGAAAGGGTGCGAGATTTAAACTCGCCTAGGGTGGTTTTTCACCCCAGGTTACCGTTCTAGGGTTAAAATTAGTAGAAAGTTACGACGTGAATCAAGAGGGGTTGCGCTAGAATTCGAAAATCGAGTACTTAGAGACTTTTCACACCCATAATCTTTTGGAATATAATTTTATAGGTACTAAGGTACATTTTTAACAAAAAAAATCGATTTTTGGAAAATCCTAGAGTGGCCTAAGGCCTTAAGACATAGGTTCTGAGGGTAAAAAAATTAGGAAACGACCCCCCCCCCCCCCCAATCCCCCAAAACATTGTATCGGTCCATGCACCAAACACCCTGTGCGATCAGGGACTTCGTAAAAACTGAATTGTTCGAAAATCGCAGTTTTGTTGATTTTGGCTAATGGACAATCATATTGTATGTAGTCCACTAACAAATACACTTGCAACAATGATGGAAACTTATCGGTCAATAAATTGCGAAAAGAGAGAGAAAGGGAGAGAAAGAGCGGGTGCAGAACATTCGAGAAGGATTCTTAAACGTGTGCGCGATGCTCGTGTGAGAAAAGGATTGCCCCGAGTGGAAGCGCATTGCTTGATCGACGAGTGGAAGTTTTTCGATCGTGCTAATAATGCATTGAATTGACGAGCCTCTCTTGCGAGGCGCGCAGTGAAAGAGACGAGGCTCACAAATAATGAGGGAGAGGGGAGGGGGAGGGGGGATCCGGCGAGGGAATGAGTATGCCCCCTTCTTGAAACAAAAAGGTTTAGGAATATTCCGAATATGCCCGCTCTGCCTATACTACCAATCGATGGGTCAACAAATAAGAAAAATAAATCGTTTAAAACTTCGCAGTGGGGTCGGTTCATCCGGGAGTAACGGAGACGAGTTCAACCTCATTGTATCCGTTCTTTATTCTTTACGTAATAATCATCATAATAATAACTGTAATAATAATAATAATTATTATTATTCCAATGCCCCGTAGTACGCAGTAGTATTTAGTTCATTATTTTTGTTTTCATTGTTACTGTGATTATTGTTATTGCTATTTTTATGCATGTTACTAATACTATTGTTATTGATTTTAGGGGGGGGGGGGGGCCGTTACAATGTTCAAAAGATCGTTTTTTTTTCAGATATTTCGATATTATATATTGAGAGTATACTGGAAAATTGAAAAATCGAAATATGAAATTTGTTCTGTTAAAAAAAAAATTTAACACTTGAAAGTTGTAATAAGATAATGTCAAAATTTTTAAATCATGCGATTATTTTATCACTCGATTAGATTTTAAAAATTCATGAAAAATAACTCATTTTCGAGCGTCTAAAGGGTTTTCCCCCCTTAATGAATATATGAAATATATTCGTTATTACTATTATTATCGTTGTTTTTATTATTATTTGCTATTGTTAATATTAATATTACTAGGACTGTTATCAATAATACTGCCATTATTGTTACTATTACTATTATTGTTATCGATACCTTTATAATTACTAGGCCTACGCGTACTGTTATCATTATTGATTATTATAATAATAATAATTAAAAGGGTCAATTGAAAATTTTCCAGCTTTTTTTAGAGAAAAACACATCTTTCGAAGCAAAACAAAATTTATTTTTTTACGCAACCTCCCTTTAAAACTTCTCAGAGTTCAAATCTACGGCAAACTTTTAAAAAGATTTTCCTCGGAGATATGTACCGGCAAAGTACTAATTCAGGGTTTGTCTCAAGAGTGGCAATGATATCTGGCCCATAACTGGGCATTTGTTCTGAGCCAATACCCGTATAAAATGTCGAGCCGATTCATGGCACCATGACTTGGACAGGTGTTAAACAAACCGAAGTTGTCTCAATACTGATTTTGACTTGGGCAAGGCTTGGCCCTTGGTAGCCTGCCAGTATTGGCAGCTCTGGCATCAGTACTGAGCCAAGACTAAGCCAAGTTTCTGGTCTATACATGGGCATGTACCGACAAAATACTGATTCAGGGTTTGTCTCAAGACTGACAATAATATCTGGCCGAAAACTGGGCATTTGTTCTGAGTCAATACCCGTACAAAATGTCTAGCCGATTTACGGCACCATGACTTGGACAGGTGTTAACAAACCGAAGTTGTTTCAATACTGATTTTGACTTGGGCAAGGCTTGGCCCTTGGTAGCCTGCCAGTATTGGCAGCTCTGGCATCAGTACTGAGCCAAGACTAAGCCCGTTTGCAGTTCGTACATGGGGACGTACAACCAAAATCTATCGATAACATTTTTGGATAACAATAAAAATGGAGAGTAACGAAAATAAAGAATTTTAAATGCATTCCAACGCTGCGAACTTCAACAGCATTACGATTTTTGATGGAACCCATCGCATTCTGTACATTGAATTTTCCAAACAAAATATATAGGTATACAAAATGAGTGGATGTTGAAAAAGTATAAAACTTATGTGAAAAATGTATGAATCGCTTAAAAAAGTATATCGAAGCGTGCAGGTTATGTTTCGACATACCAAGTTTTTTCACGTGACATTTCATATATTTTCGATTCGAACGTGGTAAGAATTCTCAAACGGCGTTAATAGGGAAACAGTGCAGAATCAAATGGGATGCCAATGAGGACTCCCTAGGCGCGGTGTCCCTAACAAATCCTTATAGAGATGTAAGTGCATCTTGGGAATCCCCGACAAATTTGTTGAACAGGATCACGAAAGGATATTTTTTATGGGAAGAGCCAACAAATTACGACTCATAAATTAAAATAAAAACTCTTAAACGACTTAAATCTGGAAATAACCACAGCATCCACTTGGATTCCAATGTGGACGCCCTATGTGCGACGTTCCTATTAATCACTATAGTTCACATATATCAAGGGCATTTATCGGGCGGCGAAATTTTTTTTTTCCACTATTACTTTTTGTTGATAAGGCCGAAAACTTTTCAAATGATCCTCGTATTATTATTTCTATTATCATCGTAACTATTACTATTATCATTATTATTTTCTTTTTGTTATTATACTTGTTTGATTATTCTATAGGAGCGTACGTGGGTCGGTGAATTGGCGAGCTCGGGCACATGAGACCCAACGGACCCCGTGTTAACCCAACAGATTAACCCCCATCGACTACGTAATACATGTTCACGTGTCACGCTCTTCTTAAACGCCGCAAAACCCTCATCGTCGCGCGGCTGCGTATTTTGCAATCTTTACCTATACAGATAATCGTCGAACTTTCATTCGTAGTGAAATATCGAATGTTAAAATGAACCAATGAAAAACGGAGACTTTTATTTTTCGACAATTATTGGAAAGAGGTTCACATCAAAAGAGGATCAGATCAACGAACAGATGATTTTCGTTCGGCTTTCGTAACGTGAAAAAGAGAAAAATAACAATTCAGAGGTCCGCAATAAACTTGGATTTGCCAAACTGCCATTTTTCATTGCATAGTTTTATAGCCTAGAGTCCAAACTTTAATTTGCGACGAAGATTTTCATAATCTATTCATCCGATTCAGTCCAAATACGTACTGAGCATAGTTTATAACATTTTCTATAGTCTGAGTAGATGGTTTTGATGTCGGTAGCGATTTTTTTTCGTGAAACAGGTTTTTTTCTAGTGAGTTCTAAAAATGAGTGACATCAATTTTCGTGCAACGGTGTGCTATCAGGTTTTGCTTCAGACTTGGGAACAGTGGAACGGAAACTGTTGCAAAACTTCAGCAGGCATAGGGAGACAGTGTTTTGTCAAGAGTCCAGGTTTTTCGGTGGTTTAAGGCATTTTCAGAAGGAAGAGAGTCGATTGAAGATGAACTACGCAGCGGAAGGCCTTCATCTTCAAGAACCGATGAAAATGTCGCACAGAATCCGTGATCTTGTGCGTTTAGATCGTTGGTTGATAGTCAGAATGATCGGGGAAGAGTTGAATTTGACTCACACCACCGTTCATCAGATTTTCACCAATGAATTGAGGATGAGAAAAATTGCTGTCACACAGCAATTTCAATAAACGAGTTTTTGACCAGTAAAAACATTCCTGTGGCTCCTCAGCCTTTTTATTCGCCTGTCTTGAGTCCTTGTGACTTTTTCCTCTTTCCGAGATTGAAAAATCACCTCAAGGGACGTCATTTTGGGACACTCGAAAACATTGAAACGGCTGTAACCGACCAGCTGAAGGCTATTCCAGTATTCGAGTTCCAGCACTGCTATGAGGATTGGAAGAACCGTCTCCAGCGCTGCGTGCCTTCCCAAGGAAGTTATTTTGAGGGAGACAATATTGAATTATAATTCTATTCGAATAAAAGAATTGAAAAAAATCAGTCTCATTACTTAATTTATACACCTTGTAGTTTGCTCGAGTTTGCTTGACCAAAAATAGCCATGCGTCGGCACTATATTAACTGTCCTGATGATTTTAGTGATAAGCCGAAGAAAAATTCGTAGTATATTCGAAGGTTGAGCTCCACCCTCTGATTCATTATCAATTTTTTTTTATTTTAAGATTTCCGAACTCATCGGTATCGTTGAATCATTCGTATCGGACATTCACATTTCCGAGGTTTCGTTGGCGGACATAATTTCGAGTGCGTAAACGAAGTTATCGGGACTGCGAAAAGTCGAACAGTGATTCAATGATGACAGCAATTGTATCGCATATCTATGATAGTACCGGCCAAAAGTTTTCGATCACTTTGGATAATTGCAAAATTATATGAAATCTATAAAACGAATGATAATTATAAAGAACGTAGGGCTCTTTCCCATAGTAGGACTTTTTCCCATCTTTCTGGCAGTAATTAAATTCCACGTCGGAAAAACGACACGTCTTTTGAGGCTACCCAAGAGTCGATCCATTTTTTGGCATCTTCATAAGAATGGAAGTGCTGCCATCGATCGGAACAAATGATAATGTCTGGTGAATACGGCAGGTGGGTTAGGACTTCCCATTCAAGCGTTTCCAAATAGGTTTTCACCGGTTTTGCAACATGTGGCCGAGGGTTGTCATGCTGCAAAATCACTTTGTCGTGTCTCTGTTCGTAAAGCGGCCGTTTTTCCTTCAATGCTCGGCTCAAACGCATCAATTGTAGTCGATAGCAATCTACCGTGATGGTTTCGTTCGGTTTGAGCAGCTCATAATGAGCTACACCCAGCTGATTCCACCAAATGCAGAGCAGAAGCTCGGAACCATGGATATTCGGCTTTGCCGACGATGTTGATGCGTGGCCAGGCTTACCTCACGATTTTCTACGCTTAGGGCTATCGTAGAGTATGCATTTATCATCGCCAGTCACGATACGATGCAAAAAATCTTTCCTTTTCTGCCGTTGAGGCAGCTGTTTACACGTGAAAAGACACCGTTCGACGTCTCTCGGCTTCAACTCGTACGGCACCCAATGTCCTTGCTTTTGAATCATTCCTAATGCTTTCGAACGTTTCGAAACTGTTGTGTGATCAACTCCTAATGATTCTGCAAGTTCAGCTAACGTCTGACATGAGTTTTCATGAAGTAATGCCTCCAATTCTTCGTCGGTTTTTCGGTGCGCCAGAGCGTTCTTTATCTTCAACATCAAAATCATTATTTTTGAAGCGTCTAATCTCTGCATGTTGTTTCCGACAGAGTACGGTCGCCGTAAGTCTCAACAAGAATTCTGTGTGCTTCAGCTGCAGATTTTTTTTTAATAAAGTAGTGCAGTAAAATTCCCCGCAAGTACTCTTTTTTTTTGCACGAAATTCGGCATGTTTAACACTATGAAAAGAAAAAGTTGTTTACATTTCGGTAAAATGACATAGACTGAATTTCAAGCTTGCTTATAGTACTTCTTTATAGATTCGTTGTCATCTTAAACTACACGCAGGTAGTTCTGATAATGCCATCCGTTGGAAAATAGCGAGAACTTATTCAACGTCCCAATAGATCTGCGGCTGAAAAAAATATACTGGCTCATAGGAAGGAGGTCAAAGCTATCCATTTCACATTGATTGCCAGATTTCTCACTCTCATACGGTTTCCATGGCTTCTTTCATTTATTTTCCCCATTTTGATGGATTGCCATTTGGTATTGTTCATACTTACTTCCTTAGGCATTTTTCGGGCCACCTACCGTCCTCCATCTTCATTACTTATACTAAATGTCTCGCGGCTCTTTTCCATGTTTCAACCTTCATTTCCCTACACCCTGCTTCAATTCGCCAGATATAGTTACCAATGGAATTATATCGTTCGAATATAATTTTGCAATTATCCAAAGTGATGAAAAACTTTTGACCGGTAGTGTACACACATATATATATATATATTTAATGTCGAAATGCCTCAATTATTGAGCTCGTACGTATTCCTGGATGTTACATTTGTCTATGAAGATAAGATTCGGCACCTGAGCGCTGTTGAGTCAGTGAACGTCTTATACACACACGCACACGCATATAAGCGCTGGAAGATCGTAGTCCGATTTTCGCGCGAGAGATTTATGAAATAGCTTTATCATCGTTTCGACCTTGCTCGGGAATGCGACGAGAGAAAGAGTGACAAAAGAAACCTGCCGCGGAATTTTCACTGCACGTGATAATGCACGCTTATCGCTCGCGAATGCATTTGCTTTCGTTTAAATCCCCGTCCAGTCGTTTCCGCGATGTCTGGAAAAATGTTAACTTTTCTTTTTTTTACTGCTTCGACAAACCGAGAGGATTGAGAATGGTCTCGGTGCTACGCGAAACAGTCTGTTCGCACGTCTCTGAGACTTTGACCAGAGAGTTCCTACGGTATAGTCGAAAATGCAGAAAAACGGGTGAGTTTGAAATGTCGACTGTTCCTTTAAAGGCCCAGCGTATATACGCAAGGTTAAAACTATCGTTGTACAATTTTGAGGAGGCACGATCATTAAGAAGAATCCAACTTTAAGTCTGATCTTTTTATATGTTGTTGACGAATACGTTATGCATCCATTGTAAAAATTGAAGCTGTATTGACCGTTCAGTTTTTTTCGTCATAAAATTGCAAAGTCGAGCACTTTGAACTAGTGAAGCACGTCGGCTTATGGTGACGGTCAATCGGAAGTGCGATGATCACGGTTTTTCTAATCACGTATCCAACTAAGGTCGTTGGAAAACTGAAATTTGATAAATTAGACATAATAGATATTGTATTGTAACCTAGCTCTGCTTGGAAATCGTCGTGAAGACGAGTCACCCACAAAACGCAAAATTTTACCTATAATATTAATTCCGCTGAGGTAATTCGGTGCTATTTAAATAAGATTTCGATAGATTTGGTGCAACGTTTTTTTAGTCCGTTTTTATGGTGAAATTGTCATTGTGAATATGACGGAGACTACTCCAAAGTCGTTGAGGATCTAATTTTTCAGTTTTTGTTTTTAAATATGCAATAAATAAAATATTTATCACAAATTTGGCACATTGGGATCGACAATACGAATATTCAACATAAGTTAACATAAATCAGAATACCCGTGGGGTAACATAAATTTAGTCTCTTTGTTGACCCTGAAGAACTAGTCGTACCTCCTTAAGATTCTAGCTGTCATTATTTGCCTGTAATATATATCGACATATGTACGAGTATGATTGGGGAAAAATGACTTTGGAGAAATTCGCCGTCAAGGACTTCTCACAATAGGCCGTGCAGAAATATTGTTATGGATACAGTCCGATTCCGACTAGGACCCTGGTTTCTCAATCGGGAACCAGCCTGATATCGGATCGGATCTGGGAGGGAAAACGTAACGCTCGCAAATTGGATTCCAGCCAGGATCCTAATTCGGACTTATTAAGGACTCTAGTCAGAATCCAAATAGAAACTTTGCATAGGATCCAGATTAGAATCCCGAACTTCTAGAACAAGATCTAGTTCGATATCGAATCGGATCCCCGGGATGAATGTAAAAATCACCAGGAGATACCGATCCGCATCAGCTCGAGACGCTGCACGCTTTCTGATATCATTTATTCAAGGATCTGAAAAAGATTAGGTAAAAATTGGTGCTACAGAATAACTGTCAAAACTTATATATTTTAATAACAGAATTTCGAAAAAAAATTCTTTACATTTAATTTTTAAAAATCGAAAAAAACAATATATAGACCTTGAAAGACTTATATTTCCTGGCGAAAAGTCATATAGATTATTTATTCTAAGTAATGATATTTAAATTAAATGGAAATCGTTCGAACTTAGAAAAGATGTATTTAATTTGCTAAGAAAAATGTATTTAATACGTATTTCAAATTCCTGCTATCACGTATCCGCCTTGTTTTACGTAGCGGGCGCCATTTGGATTCCGATAAGGATACTCGTTCTAGGAAATTCGTAGCATATCCCGATCCTGGGATCCCGGGATCCTGGATCGGGAATTTAGATATCTATATTTAGGGAAATAGCGGAGGATCTACTTGGATTCCAATGTGGACGCCCTGCGTGCAGCGTTCCTATCGAATTCCTATAGGAATGGGTTAGGATCTGGGGAGTCTCCGATAAATTTCTGCACGGGAATCGTATTAAATTTCTTTTTCCATTTTGGTTTTTAAACTTCTTTCAATTTTTTTTGTTTGGCTTTCCATTCCATATTGATTCCATTCCCTTATGTTTCCATTCCATATTGATTCCATTCCCTCATGTTTCCATTCCATACTGATTGCATTCCCTTATATTTCCATTCCATATTGATTCCATTCCCTTATGTTTCCATTCCATATTGATTCCATTCCCTTATGTTTCCATTCCATATTGATTCCATTCCCTTATGTTTCCATTCCATATTGATTCCATTCCCTTAGGTTTGCATTCCATATTGATTCCATTCCCTTATGTTTGCATTCCATATTGATTCCATTCCCTTATGTTTCCATTCCATATTGATTCCATTCCCTTATGTTTCCATTCCATATTGATTCCATTCTCTTATGTTTCCATTCCATATCGATTCCATTCCCTTATGTTTCCATTCCATATTGATTCCTGTCGTGGTTACGATTTTTAACAATATGTATTCCGCACAAACGTGTTAAAATGTATATAACGTAGTACGAGAGTTCAGTACAATAATGTCCGAATAACGTTTCGTTGGACTATTCGAATGTACGTTTTAAAGAACAACTTTGGAAAATGCCTCCGTCGTCTTCGAAATCTAGCGTTCTAACACCCTCGCGCTGGCACGTCGTCATCTAACCCAATGATGACGCGTGGCCACGAAACAGCCGAATCCTTGTGCTCGGCTTTGTTTAAGTCTAGGCGATAAGAGACCTCCCAAATTCGTTTGGACCTTTCGCGTGCATAGCGACGAAGATTTTCGTCGTCATTCCATTCCCTTAGGTTTCCATTCCATATTGATTCCATTCTATATTGATTCCATTCCCTTATGTTTCCATTCCACATTGATTGCCAGATTTCTGCCTCATCTACGCTTTCCATAACTTAAAAAAAAAAAATCAGAAAGCACGAAAAGTTCAAAATTTCGAAAAGTGTCCAGAATTACTGCCACTATCGTAAACCATAATGTCTTAAAAAATCGCCTCGTTAATAAATGTGACCGTAAACGTGATACTCAGAACCATCCGCTGTCCACACAACTAACAGGTTCAAAATGACCTTTGCCCATCCGCACACGCATACACTCACAGATGTATGTCTGTTCACAATTATTTCGCATCGTCGTTCTACGTCGACGAATGGAGGCTCGACCAACTTCTTACGTCATGTATATATCTTCACCTTCCATGTCGTAATCCGATCTCGAAATGTACTCGAATGATTACACGTATCCTAATATACACACACGGACGCGCATGTGTATACACGAGTGTGCTGATTCCGGTAGAGGTGGACAAGATTTGCGAGCCCGGGGACTTTGAGACCTCCCGCCTTATCGTATGTTTATCGTATCTCTTTCGCGCACGTACCGTAGACGCGATACTGATACTATTGTACATGCAGCTTATTTTATATTGTCAACAAACGGGCGAGACGACGACGACGACGACGTCTAGAGCATTCGAACGTTTCGAGACTCAGGAGCTTGCGGTATTGGCGTAGCCAGTGGGGAGGGGCACGGCCTCCCAGAAAAAATCGATCCCAAATAATTGATGTCAAATAATCGATAAACTTTATTCAAGGTTTTACTGAATGGATATTAAAAAAATCGCCAAAATTCTTGAAAATTTGAGGAATGATAGTTCTCGATAGAATAATAAAACATGAATAATTTTAGAATTGTTCATTGAATCATTTAGTAGTTATAAACATATGAATTCAACACGGTCGCTTATGGGAAAACAGCTTCTGCAGACGTTAATGGTTGCAAAACGAATGGAACTAAATCGCTGTAAATTCGAAAAATATTATCCCGAGCGAAAATTGAGTTCGGGCTTTGATAGGGCTAATCTTAATTTTCCCTAACTTTATTGAGGCCCTGGTCTGGAAGCCTCACATGGGCCATCAGTGGCCAATCACACTTTGCTATCGAGGACCATTGAAGGCGGGCAACCACTTTAAGAGACGGAAAATTAGATAATTTTTTTCGGTTTTGTTTAACGTGAAAAAAAAACGGAAATTTCGGCAAGTCTGACAATAATTTATTCATATTTTCATACATCTCTGGTAATTTTTTCAAGTTATTTCATGCATTAATTAAGGTAAAATCCGTTGGTGTCCCTTGGTGTGTCTTCATCGTCGTTGTCGATTTGCGGGAATTGTGCAGCTCGCAATTTGCATCTGAAATAGTCCAAATTTTTATACATTCTTGAGATGATTTTTAAGAACATGAACCTAAATTTTGAAAAAAAAAATCGAGAATTGAATGTCGGAACGTGTTTGAAAAAAAATGATCGATTTTTAGCATTTTTTTCCCGGCATTTTGCAATAATAAATATGTTTTAAACAATCTAATCTTTCCAACTTCAGGTTCATGTTTTAATAAATTATATTATGTAAACGTGTTCCAAATTTGAAGATGATCCATCAATGAGTTTCTGAGTTATGATTCCCGCAAATTGAAAAAATGTCGTTTCGAGAAAAACACGTTTAAAGTTTCACAAACGAAAAACTCAAAGTCAAATGTGTTTAATCAAATGATAAAGTGTCTTACCGATTAATCAGCGATTCCAGCACCATACAGCAGTCCTTCCTCTTCCTCATGCAACACATTTGAAGCTTGCATTTCCTCTTTACGAGCTTTTCGAGCTTCTTTTATCTCTAATAAACTTTTTCTATTTCGCCGAGCCACGCGCATCTGATCCATTTGCTCGACATATCCGTAGCTCTGCCTGCCAACTACGATTTGTAGTTCCTTCGTAACCATGAGTAGGGCTGAATTTCCTTCATTGAATAAAATAGCAGCAAGAAATGCCGCTACCTCGATTATTTTGTACCCAGTATGGAGATGTTTTGGAGCTAATCGCCAGACGGTCGAGTTTGGGTTTGTTTGCGTTATGAAAACCCAAACAAACCCAAACAAACTACTTAACTGAGCGCTCGTGGATACCTGATACTAGGGAATCTACAACTGCACCCCGTAAAAGGCCCTTGCTTGGTCTCCGTACTTAGACCATAGTTTTAGTCAACCTAACCTAACCCTATCATTCTGTAATTGGGGCCCGATCCGGCTTTTTTTACGGAAAACCTTACTACGGAATCCACAAATGATCCCTCGAAGGCCCCGAATTGTATTAGGGATTCCCTGTCAATTTTTCGCACGGGATATCATCAAGATTTAGGATCAAGCGATTGATTATGCTAAGTTTCAAATAAATCGACTGAGTAATTGTCGAGAAATTAATTAAAGTAATGAGGAGTATCGTCTTTTTTAACGATGAATTAATCGCAATCATTGAAAAATCCAATATATATTGAGTTCTTGGGTAATTATTGATAATAATAAGATTATCTGAACGTATTAATTAAATTTAAAAATTGAGAAATTTTTTTGTTGGACAATTGAAACAGATGTACAGTCACTGACAAAACCTCAGTCAAGCACACACCAATATCGTCGAATTTGACTTCAATTATTATTAAAAGTGGAAAATTAAAATTTCTAAATGTTAATTTATTATAAAATTAGCTATTTGTAAGGCTAAACATGTACGGCATGATCTAGAATTGTAAATCCACGATACGCCCATTTTGGACCAACTTTTTGCCCGACGATTCATCTAGCAATACCTTAAAAAATGATTATAAATTAGTTGATTATTTTTAAATGTATTTGCAAAGCTTTGAAATTAATGTTAACATGAATGTGTGATTAAAGCAAGTTTCATGTTTTATGTATCTTACGTGATTGTCGACTATTAGGTCAATTTCATTTTAAAAAAAAGATATTTGTGAACAAAACCACTCCTTGGCAGGCCGGCCGCTCCTGGGTCCCTCCATAAAAAAGTTCTGGCTATGCCAACGAGTCGCGATCATTTTTCACACGTACTTGTGTATTGGACGAGCAACGACAGTTCGACAGGGGGGGGGGGGGAGGGGGTTGATGATGGAGTATAGGGAAAGGGTTAGGGTGTAAGGTCCGAGCGAAGGTGGGCGTGCAAAAAAATGTAATGAAATAATGAAAAACTCGGAGCGCTTTGGGATCGGAGCGTTACCGCACATCTGTAAGATTTTGCCTGCCGAGGACGACGTAGATAGCAATAGGCTGTGATCGTTGATAGCTGAGGGGATTCTGCGACGATGATCCGTGGAGAGTAAACAGTCGTTTTTCTTTTTATGACTTTAGGGTCGTATCGTTTTAGGCGGTGTTGTACCAAAGCTATTATGGAAAACACGTTTTTGATGACGTAGAAGTTTGCATCGTTGGAATGCAACGAAAATTATTATTTTTTTATTTCCCAAATTTCCTCGGCGAGTTTGTGCTACGAAAATCACGCAAAGCTTTTTCCAGGATTCTTCTTCAGCGATCTACAACGAATTAGCGAAATATAATTTTGCATAATAATGAAAATAAGAGACCGAAAAGAATTTTCGTTGCATTCCAACGATTGCAAATTTCAATGCCATTGTTTTTTTTTAATCTATTTTAAGGGTGAGTATAAGCTTGAAATATTAAAAATATATAAATACATAATAAATATACAATAAATATAATAAATATTAAAAATTCAATCAATCGAATATTTTCATAATCTAGGATATTAGCTTCGAATTGCAACAAAGATTTTGTAAAAAATAAAAACATTGACAGTGTTACGACGATTTTTGTGAAGGGTAAGCTCGCCCACTGCGCCTTGGCGAAACCGCCCGCTTTTTGGTTTTGCGTTTTCTTCGAAACTACGTTTTATATGAACCCGTACAAGCCGTAGCTCGAAATCTATATATTTTATATTTGCCCATTTTTTTAAATAACACATGGTTAAAGTTGTTTTATTTTTGTTGAAAAACGAACTTTTTCTCTTTTACACAGCTTGCCGTTTGCGTAATTTTCAAAATTTCAAAAAAGTATCCGGTTATACGAAAGCTTTATTATTGTCCTAATAAAACATTTTTCCGTTTTTATGTTATATATAACCGAAACTGGTAGATGTGCGGTCAGCGTTCGGCTGCGGCGGTATTTCGAGTTAAGCAGCATTGTGTATGACCAATACTCGGAGCGGTGACCACATAGCTGTGCACCGACTGGCGCATCGACCAGTGAGCGGAAGGCTCACTTCTGATAACTTGATGTAGATACGAAGTGTGTAAATTAAGTAATGAGACTGATTTTTTTCAATTTTTTTTTATTCGAATAGAATTACAATTCAATATTGTCTCCCTCAAAATTAATTCCTTGGGAAGTCACACAGCGCTGCAGACGGTTCTTCCAATGCTCATAGCAGTGCTGGAACTCGGATACTGGAATATAGCCTTCAGATGGTCGGTTACAGCCGTTTCCATGTTTTCGAGTATCACAAAATGACGTCCCTTGAAGTGATTTTTCAATCTCGGAAAGAGGAAAAAGTCACAAGGTCTCAAGTCAGGGGAATAAGAAGGCTGAGGAGCCACAGGAATGTTTTTACTGGCCCAAAAACTCGTTTATTAAAATTGCTGTGCGACAGCAATTTTTCTCATCCCCAATTCATTGGTGAAAATCTGATGAACGGTGGTGCGAGTCAAATTCAACTCTTCCCCGATCATTCTGACTGTCAACCGACGATCTGAACGCACAAGATCCCGGATTCTGTGCAGCATGTTCATCGGTTCTTAAAGATGAAGACCTTCCGCTTCGTGGTTCATCTTCAATCGACTCTTTTCTTTCTGAAAATGCCTTAAGGGGTCAGTCCACTTTGGAGCCACGAAAAAAAGGCTATTTTCACGATTTTTTTTTTGAGTATTTTATAAAAGATATGAATATAAAAGTTTTTGGGCTTGATAAATAAAGAATAAATAAAGAAATACATTAAAAAAAAAAATTTGATTGATTTTTATTCATTTTTAAGTACAAAAACTATAGTTTAACGTAACGCCTCAAAAATAGGTGGGCTAGGTAACTCCATCACAACTCGGCAACGGCTTGTCTGAAACAAAAAAATCAAAGTCCATTAGATTCAGTATGACACCAGCTACAAAATGACCCTCGGATATAAAGTTTTATCAAAAAATAAAAAAATGGCAGATGAAAAACGAAAAAAGTAAAAAAAAACGCGTTTTTTTCGCAGTTTTTCGCAAAAAAAAGAGTAAAAATAAAAATTTTAAAACCATCGAGGGTCATCTTGTTGCGTATCATGTTTACAATATGTGGTTCAAATTTCAAGAGAATCGGTTTATTAGTTTTAGAGATACGATGGAGCTAGATTTTGAAAACGTTGTTTCGAGAAAAACGCGTTTGAAGTTTATACTATGAAAAACTCTTACCTAAACTCAATCGGCAATTTCTGCATCGTACAAAATCCCTTCTGATTGCTCATCATCGTCGATTTCTTCAAGTCTTGCTTGCTTTCGATTTTTTGAAATTTTCAAAGTGGACCGACCCCTTTAACCCGCCGAAAAACCTGGGCCCTCGACAAAACTCTTTTGCAGAAGTTTTCGTTGCACTGTGCCCAAGTCTGAAGCAAAACCTGATAGCACACCGTTGCTCAAAATTGATGTCACTCATTTTTAGAACGCACTAGAAAAAAAAACTGTTTCACGATAAAAAAAAATCGCTACGGACAACCAAGTGACTCTAGCGAGTTGAAACTCGTACTGAAGGCGTATCACATGTTCATTTGCCGCCCTTCCAAATCTCGCGTCCCAAGTGTTGCCAAGATCGAACGCTACGTTGCCAGTTTCATTACTTAATTTACACACCTCGTACGTGAGACAAAGACTGTGCGTCAGAGAATCAGAAGAATACGCGGCTTTCTATACCGCTACGGGTTTTCCTTTTTTCTCTCCGTTTCCCTGTACTCGCGGCAAACAGGGTATAGTGTAGCTTAAGACGGCTGTGGACGCAACGGAAGTTAGGGTAGATTAGCGAAGTGCCGGTAGTGAGTGATAGGAGACGGTTCAATTGGGCCGGGCAGTACGTAAAAACCCGCGCAAATTATACGTTTGGAACTCAATAAAAATAAATATGAGTTCCACACGTATACGTTGCGGGTTTTTACGCATATATGTATATGGTAACTCGGATATTTCGACCATTAAGATAAGGTGGAGAAAATTGTCTCTACGAGAAAAATGAGCTGGTGAAAATGCTGGCTGTCTTGACAAGTGTCCAAACAAGTGTACAAAACTCAATAAAGCAGACGTTTGTACCTCGCCAGCGCACGTACAATTGTGAAATTTAATTAAAACTAATATAATTGTGATATTCAATAAAAAAAACTCAAAATTGAAAACGTTCTTTCGCTTATCAAATATTCCATACTAGGCACTCCCAGTTCTCTTCTGCATATATAATTCGGTGTTGTTCTATCCACTTCTAATGCCATCTTTATAATATCCACTCCGTATTCTTTCCAGGGTGTCCAATTTTGACCAGAACTGAAATTTCATGTCATTTAAGGATTTTTAAGGCAAGGATTAGGGATTTTTTAGGGATTTAGATTAGGGACTTTTGGGATCATCTGGAAAAATATTACATACATTTAGGAACTTTGAGTAATATCATCTAGTCGTTTTACACGAATAACAAAGAAAAACTAATATGTTGAGATAACGAATCATTTTTTTTTATTCTACCTTTTTTTTTTAATACCGTAGATTGTCGCAAACCCGCGAAGATTGGAAATTATTTTGGATAAATTAATACATAAATCGGCCATGATAATGAGCGCTGCAGAGATCTTTAAAAAATCAGGTAGATTGGTAATTTTTCATGATATTTCATGACTTTTTCAGGGTCGAGTGTAATTTCATGAAATTTAAGACTTTTCATGACTTTTGAGGTCGGTAGACGCCCTACTTTCAAACACACTTGTTTCTCCCAGAATTACGCTTTTTATTATTTTCGATAATCGAATAACGATTTTTTGCAATGCCTGCCCCGAAAGTGTGATTTTCGATTGGTGTTTAGCGTGCGGAAAGTGGCTTATTTCTCAACGATGCTTACTTTCCCGCACTAGTGCGGGAATGCGAGACTTTCCCGCACTAGTGCGGAAAAAAATCTATTTATAGCTCACTTTACCGCATTGATTCACGAAAAAACGGTTTTTTTCACGGTTGATAGTTTTTTGTTCTACGATTTTGGACCGATCGAACAAACTTGAATATAGCGACATTCATGTGATATGAAACTTATCACAGTTGACGTTTGAAATGTGAAAAAATAAGAATTGGTTATGGTTATTGGTTATTGGTTTTGTTGAATCTCAAAACCCACTTTCGAGACAGTCATTGCAAAAAATAATGTATGGGACATGTGCGAAAAAAAAAGAATTACATCGCGCGTAAGTTGCCGAATTCGCCTCGACTTATGGTGCATTTCTCACTCGTATTCGTGTGAAATGCACCATAAGCCTTCGGCTCATGCGGCAACTTCACGCGCGACGGAATTCGTTGTTTCCCGCACTTGTAGCATAAATTACTATTTCTCTATTTTGAATAACCGTCTTCCCGTGCGGAAATTGAGTTCGGGCTTTGATCGGGCCCATCTTAATTTTCCCTAACATTATTAAGGGCTTGCATACATCTGGGTAGGTAAAAAAGATCGATTTTTCAAAAAGGTTTTTTTTCATAAGGAATTTTTCATAAGGAAATTCGCAGTAATGACGAAGTTATAGCGTTTTGTAACTGACCGGGTGAGCAACGACTAACGGTTGGGGCGCAGGTAGACGCGGCCTTTGTCATCTGTTTGACTATGAGTTTGACTATGAATGAGGTTGACACAGCAAAAAAAAAAAGATCTAATGGAAGCGTCAACATCTAAGGAAGATCCGTCATATGGCCCAGGAATCGACGATTTCATGTAAGTTTAAAATAAACCAGTTATTTCAGTGTAAAGTGTACTCAAAACTTTAAACACGTTTTACTCGAAACAGTGTTTTTAAAATCGGTACCAGAAATATCTCCGCAACTACTGGACCGATCGGGATCAAGTTTTGCACAGTTATGCTTCGCACAATAATCTAGTACTTATCGAGCCGTTTTTTCGATACCTGGCATAGTTTTTTTTTTTCGTCATAAGTACTGAACAATTTTGAGGCGAAAAATCGCCTGTTTTATTCCAGTGACTGCCATGACCCGAAAAAATTGAATTTTTAAATTCCGGCTCGATAAGTACTAGTTTTATCTATCTACTTTAAGAAACGAATATTTACTTTTAGATAAAAAATGGCAGAGGCACGTCTGGTACTGCTAACACTGTCAACAAAAAACACGTCCCGGGAAAACGACTGTAACTTTTTTACCGTTTGAAATTTTTCAATCAAATTTTCACACAATGTAGATAAAATATCATACTTCAAAATGTATATCATGCTTGTTCAATAAAATTCAGTTTTGTACACAAAAAAAAATCTTAAACATAACCTTACTTTTAGCCGTCTCAGGTGTATGCAAGCCCTTGAGGCCCTAGTCTGGAAGCCTCGCATGAGTCACAATTTACTACCGAGGGCCATTGAAGGCAAAATAACCAGGGCCTTTAAAATTGCCTCAACGGTGCCCCATAAAAATTATTACAGCCGCATACGACGTGCGTGTGTGTGCGCACTGTGAAAAAGAAATGTGTTATTTCAATACATTTGAGGTTTAGAATTCTGTTGCATATTTTGACACGTTTGATCCCATGTTGTTCCAATGAATGCATTGCATGCGTATTGGTTCAAGGCATCACAGCTCGTCTACTAAACGCATAGTTTTATTATTATATTTAATCGATCTTGATAATTATTATCCCACAAATTCTTTAGCCAAGCAATTCATACTGATTTGCCCCTATAATAGCAAAGTCTGGTAGTATTGGGGAAATCGCTACTAGGGAATCTACAACTACACCCCTTAAAGGCTCTTAATTGGTCTCCGTACTTAGACCATAGTTTCAGTCGACCTACCTATCCTACCATTCCCTAATAGAGGCCCCGGTCCAGCTCTTTTACGGAAAAACCTACTATGGAATCCACAAGCGATCCCTTGAAGGGCCCGATATGTGTTAGGGATGCCCTGCCAATTTTCCGCACGGGATTACGCCTTTTTTTATTTTCGATAAAATTTAAGGGGCTATACCAGTGTGAACGCTGAAGATTTGGGTGATTTTCGGGAATTTTTTGGAAGAAAAGTACTCAATTAAATGTTTCGGAAAATTAAGAATATATTTGGCTATATTTGACCTATATTACATATTTTTTTCATAGAAAAATATTGAGATCCAAGCCACTTATGCGCTGCCTTTGGAGGCGCAAAAAAAAAAAGTTCCTCCACTGCTGACATGATTTCGGCCGATTGAGTAGCTGAAACCGAAAAAGGAAAAAATGTCGTTAAACTGGAAGGTATTTCCTGTACAATGACGTAGGATTTTCGAAAAAATATCAAAATCTAACAAAATGGCGTAGTTATGAAAAAAAAAGTCTGTTTTCTTGCCTATAAAATGGTCGTTTTTTTTCAATGCCAAATCGTCAATTTTCATCCAATCAATAATATCCCACGTCATTGTAGAGTAAATATATTCAAGAGTACTCAGTTAAAATTTCAAGTCAATCGGATAATTGCTCTTTGAGTTACAATGTCAGCAAATTTGAAAAATCTCATTTCGAGAAAAAACGCGTTTAAAGATTTAACTATCGATTTTTGCAAGATAAAATGATATTTGCATGATAAAATGATTTTTACAGGATATTCTTGAAAGTATAAACTGTCGAAAAAGGCAAAAAAAACATCGATTTTTTTTAAAGTGTCACACCGGTATAGCCCCTTAAATAAAATTTCGATTCGGTTACTTGTATTTATTCGTATAGCTTACGAAAGGGTTGCAAAAATCGAGGGGAGAAGATACGGTCGTGAGAGGCATCAAATTACAAGGCGGCTGTTGAGGGAACTCTGACGATTCGGGCCAGTGATTGGGGATAGCGTTTGTTTGCGAATCGGGGCAATTATGGATAAGAAGCGATGACAGCAAGGCGATGACGACCGTCAAGAGAAAAACACCCATCCCGAGAGTCCGTGTGAAATCGTCGGATTCGCGCATGGGGCTTTGGAATGGTGCGTCCGGTGCGCTGACGAAACAGGCGCGCGTTATTGTGCATTATTGAAAAGCGGGTTGCGAGCGTGAGTAGTAGAGGCGTACGGTCGAGCGAGCGCGCGTGCGAGAGAGAGAGAGAGTGCGATAGAGTGCGAGATGAGAGAGAGAGAGAGAGAGAGAGAGAGAGAGAGAGAGAGAGAGAGAGAGAGAGAGAGAGAGAGAGAGAGAGAGAGAGAGAGAGTGCGAGAGTGCGAGAGAGATAGAGAGAGAGAGAGAGAGAGAGAGCGAGAGAGAGAGAGAGAGAGAGAGAGAGAGAGAGAGAGAGAGAGAGAGTGCGAGAGAGATAGAGAGAGAGAGAGAGCGAGAGAGAGAGAGAGAACGAGTGGCGCTCGACGTTGTCCGCCCCACCGCGCATCTCGCGTGTTTCGTGTCGCGTGTAAAACGCGCGCCGGGGCACCTTCGCGTCGGCCCAAACGCCGAGGTGTACCGAGACTAGCCGAGGACGAAAAGTCAAACTTGCCGGCTGTATATATACAAGAGGCGAACCCCGCAAACTCATCATAATCTAAAGGAGATCGCAAACGCGCGCGCGTGATTTTTCCGGTCTTTCGCCTTTAACGGTCATCAACTTTGTTTTTTTTTTTTTTCGGCCTAACGAAAAGATAACATACGTGACGAACGGTCGAATCAAAGAAAAATAACAGCGAAATTATAAAGAAATAAAAGAAACACCTGCTGCAGCTATATTCGATATCCTTCTTTTACTTTTTTTTTTTTTCTTCTCCACAAATATTAAAGAGGGGTCGAACGGCGGACGCGACGAGCCGATTACGTTCACCGTGCGTGCGCCAGTCGACGCGAACGATTCGCAATTGGCTTTTGCTTTTTGTCGCGCCGAGCTCTCTCGCGACCGAACTATCGCGTTGTAGGAAAAAGCCCTTCGCGCAACGCGCGCGAAGATTAAAAAAAAAAAAAAAAAAGTAGAAGTAGTTTCGCGGTTAACCGTACAGGTGGCGTAAGGCCTAGGATCGTAATAAATTCGATAAGCAAAATTGACACGCGCGACGGTGCACGAGACTTCGCACAGTATTGTCGCTGTCACAACAGAGCCACGTGTCCCCGGTGAAACGCTCTATCTACCGTCTGCATTATCAAGAAGAAGAAAAAAAAAAAAAACAAAACATTGCTCCTCTGCTAATCGAACGCGATCGTAGAAATTTTTTCACCCGCGAGAATTGACGAAAAAGTCGAACGTGTCGAAATTCGTCACGACTCGCAAAAGGATCTCGCGCGAGACGAGAACTTCGAATGTTCGAATTCCCGTAGAACAACGAGACGCGCTACTACGAAGAAAGAAAGAAAGAAAAAAAAAAAAACGCACACGAGATGTCGTCGAGCAGCGGAAAGAATTCTTCGTCGCGGCAACAGCAGCAACAACGTAGAAGACAGATGCTTCAACCATGGCCCGTCTGTCTTATGCCGCAATTTCACAAAAAGGTCAGTCACGCTTAATTGCGCAATAAAATTCAAAAAATCGTTTTTTTTTTTTTCACAATTCTTCGCGCACGTACGGAGTCTCCTGTAAGGCAGGCTTTTTTTCATATCGCGCAATGAATTAAAGAGCCTCGTCATGAGTCTACGAACTTTTCCACTGTCGAATAAACCCAAACAAGCTCAAAGCCGAATAAACGAATTGATCCATTTAAGCCTCTCTCCCTCTCTCTCTCTCTTGCGTGCCAATTCACCGCGCGTCTTCTTTCACGAAACAATATTACGTCGTGCGCGCGTTTTCGGCATCGAAGTGTCGAAAAGTACGAACTTGTTCTGTTTTCTACTGCATCGAAGGCTGTTGCAAATCGAAAAAGGCACTCTCCAACCTATCGACTGTTGCAACGATCATTTGAAACGCGGCGCCTCCCCGCCGTCTTTTTCTCCTACTCATCGCGCGTTTCTCGTGAGAATAATATCGTGAATTAAAATTACGATGCACGAGGGAATTGCGACTGTCGCCTCGACGGAGTTTTTCGCCTTTCTAGGGTAAACCACGACCGCTAGATATACATGCACGAGCCTATCCACACCGGGTAGCCTTCTACCCCCCCCCCCCCCCGCCCTTCCTCCCTTCGCTCTCTGTCACTACCTTCGTACACATGTATATAAATAGAGAGAGAAAGAGAGAGAGAGGAAAAGAGCTGTCTCTCCTGCGTACGATATACGCTTTACTTCTCGATCTTTCTTACTGTGGTGCGCGCCGCGCGCGGGTTTCTGGAAAGTTCCATCGCCTTTTACCCGCTCTCGGCTCATTCGCTGTTTGCTACCGCCGACAGCTTTGCGCTTGCTCCACGAAATCGGTGGAAACTCACACCAACACACACACACCCACGCGCGTGCCACAAATGCCACATGCGATGAACGAGCGATTCTTGTCATTTTAACCTTTGAAAAAAAATCTTAGATTTTTTTTACAAAATGTTTATATGCACACTGGTTTTTCGAATGCCCGAACTCTCGCCAACGCACCCGACGATGCCTTTCATGAACCCGAATCTTTGAACTATTAAGGACGTACGCTTAGTTGAATTTTGTTGAAAATATCGATCTATATAGATACATTTTCTTGAAATTATCGGCGTTAAGGTGAAATTTCGGGCAATTAAAAAAAAAAACGAAAAAAACATCATATCTCAATTACCGTGACAAAAAAAAATGGAGTTGACCTTCAAATGTCCGAAGTACTTCCACCTGCAAAAAAAACTATTATCGCTATCGGATGGCCCCTTTCCTACTGTGCAATTTCATTTCAGCAAATATTTCTGTGAACCTTATAGTTTCGAAGATATCCAAGGTGCTAATAGTTATTGATCCACCCTATATATATATATATATATATATATATATATATATATATATATATATATATATCGATTTTATCTTATTAAATTTAAAGATCGATATTTTCAAAAAAATTCAACTCGGCGTAAGCCTTTAATTGCAAGAAAATGCGTATGTGTCTATATATATATATATAAACACATACACTTTTTCTTGCAATTATCGATTTTATTCCCGAAGATTTTAAATGTCAAATAAAAATCATCAACATAATGCAAGACGAATCACAGCCATGTTCATTTTATTATGAATAGATCAGTATGTGAAATCAATCTTGCAATTATATATATAGGGTGTCTCAAAATGACCTGACGTTTTAAGGCCTTAGGCCACTCTAGGATTTTCCAAAAATTGATTTTTTTTTGTTAAAAATGTACCTTAGTACCTATAAAATTATATTCCAAAAGATTATGGGTGTGAACAATCTCTAAGTACTCGATTTTCGAATTCTAGCGCAACCCCTCTTGATTCATGTCGTGACTTTCTACTAACTTTAAACGCGTTTATCTCAAAACTACATTTTTCAAGTCGGCCGGACCCATAACTCAAACAAATTTCAACCGATTCACTTGAAGTTTTAACTGTATATTTAGAATTACATTTTCTGAGGCACTACGTAGGATTTTTTAAATTATATTGCATAGTTTCTTTTTTATAAACAATTTTCTGACGATTTTCTCATGGCATTTTATACTTTTTGTTTTAGAAATGCGCCATTTTGACAAAAAACAATATGTCAAAAAAATCCTACGTACTTCTATAGTTATTTTTATATATAATCGAAAAAAACTTTAGTGTCTCATCGTAACTCAAAAATTATAGGAGCTGTTGGTCCGGCCGTTGACCTTCAAGAAATAAAGGCGTCATCGGAAAAATGTTGCACAGTCGCCATGTTCACATGTATCGCTGTGAAAAAATAATTTTGTATAGTCAATTACGTGTATAATAAAACCCCTATTTTGTAATTCAGACTTATTTTATGGTTTCGCTGAAAAAAAATCACAAAATATGCCCTTTTTTGGCCTCTAGAGTGGCATAAGGCCTCAATTTATTAATAAAACGTATTATTTATTTGAAAAGTACGAATATTTTAGTTCTAATATGAGGTACAAACATGAAGGTTATGTGTAGAGCAAAATATTCGATAAATGGCTGCCTCGTCCCTGTTTGCAAACGTTTACTCTTTTGACGAAATTTGCAACAACATTTTGGCATAATTGCGAACTAATTTCATTAATGGTGCGTCCAATTGCTTCCCTGAGCTCCGCAGGAAGGTCTGTGGATCATTGACATACACTTTTCCTTTTAGAAAACCCCTAAGAAAGAAGTCCAATTCAAGTTCAATTTCACCTGTCAGAATTGAACAAATAACATTAAATTTTGTGATTCACCACAGTATCCCGAGATCGTGCGTTATGATGACCAAAAGACGTGCGGACTTTTTCGAACCGTCTCTGCAAAATTTTCACCTTTTTTTGTAGTGAATTTTCACAGTTTCTATGCATTGCTCGATCGTGTAATTCTTCATGATTAAACCTCAATACTTCCTTATGCCAGCTGTCAAAGATTAGCACTCTATGTTCGTCACAAAAAAAAAATGTCGCGCGATTTAAAGTGTCAGGTAATTTTGAGACACCCATTATGTGTGCATGTGTGTGTGTGTGTATGTGTATATATATATGTGAACATCCAGTCTTAGGAACACCTACGCGTTCGCATTTAATGTCGACTCGAGTGAAATGCCAGGCCTTGTCGGCGCGCTTTTGCACGACCAAGCCTTTCAACGTGCTCGCTTTCCCGATAATTATAAGTTTTTTTGTTTTTTTTTCTTTTCATTATGAGTTATTGCCTCGATTATCGCCGGCCGTCCCACATGATCATCATTTTTTTCGACTGGAATGCGTAACAATATGCATATTTTCTTTTCGTGGACGTTGCAAATTTCAGTTGTTAGAAAACCGTGGCTGTCGCTTGTTAGCATTATCGAGAAAGTGAGCTCTCTTGGGTCAAGTGATATTTCAATGCTCAAAATAGAATTTGACAAAAAAAAAAGCGCGTTCATGTGCAACTTGAATTGCGAAGGGCATGTTGGGCTATGAAGACACGATGTTGAAGTTTGCATCTTTGGCATGCAAAGGAAATTAATTATTTTCATTTGTTCAAATTTTTCGTCAATTTATCGTCTGCGAAGATCACTCGAGCGTTTTTACGTATTCTCATTAGCAATTTACGACCTTAATTTACAAAAAAAAAAAAAAAACGATAAAAAATCGACAATGATAAAAATAAAGAAATGAAAAAAAGCACAAAAAACAATCTTGGCATTCTAACGGTGCAAAAACGTCAATGTTCATCCGAAGACTTCTTCCTCGTACACCGCTCGCGATCGCCCAATTTTTCATTTCGTCAATTTACGGGTCTTCCGGAATTTATGTTTTTTTTTTCTCCGTCAATGTCATCGACGAGCATGAAGCCAGACCGCGATCTTTTTTTATGGTCCGAACGAACGAGGTCGCGGCGGGACGGATGAATTTTGCGGAAAAATTCATTGATACTGCGGTGACAGAATCTTTGGAATGTCGGTACACGACTTTGTACCGCGCACGGCGCGTTCGGTTCGATCGGAAGAAACAATAAAATAAATTAAAGAGAACAAACAACGAAAAAAAAAAAACGAAGGTGAAAAATTCCCAGTCCCGCCGGCTTTGATGAGCATTTTTTTTTTCTCGTTCTTTGTATATAACGTGACAGGGCAATGTTTCTCGGAGACGCTCCCGGTATATCATTGCACTGCACGTGGAACGATAGTGTCAGATCGAAGATTCATTCGTGATTGCATTCGCGTTCATAACGATATATGACGATGGTAATATAACGGAGATAAGATTTGAGCTGGGAATATTGGCGGAATTTCGCGCGACGTAAGTGCATGCAAAACAATGATCCGGAAAATTTGCATATTTATATTTACATGTACATATGCAAATTATATATATATATATATGTGTGTGTCCTGTTCGGGATATCGCTTCTAACTTCCTCTCTCTCTCTCCTTTACCCCTCTTCATTTTCCTCCCTATATATATATATATATATATATATATAAGGCCTTCCACGCCATTTCACCTAGCTCGTGACCCCAACCATTTTTTATTTTCCTGATTTTTTTTTTGTAAAATTGTATCGCATGAAAGGTCCACACCAATTTTTAGATTTTTATCTCTTCTCTTTTAGGAGTTATAATTTTCCAAAAAATGTTGATTTTGGACGTTTTGGAAACGTTTAAACGCTGATAACTTCTGAACTAATTGAGATATCGACAAATGTCAGTATGTATATTTTTTTCATTTTGAATCATACTTTCATGAAAAAATATGAAAAAAATTATCAATTGTACTGGACCACGTATCTTTTGCTTCGAAAGTGGAAAGTATTTTTTTTAAAGATGATTGCCTTTTTTTTTAATTCTCTAATATAGAGTGACCCATTCTATGATTTTTAAGACTGGTCTCTCATTGTGAGCCTATTTTTCCTTGTATTTTTTTCTCCGAATTAATCATATTTTTTTGAGAAAATTTTTATCATTTTAATCTCCAATAATGCTATATATCTCCATTTTAATCTTGAGTAATGCAAATCATGAAACGGTTCATTTTTCATTTGTGTTGAAATTAACGAAAAAGATGATTTTTTGTGCAAAATTAATTAATTTATATATATATACAGGGTGAGGCACATAAAGTGTTACAGAGCAATAGCACTCAAACTATTGATCATATCCAAAAATGTTTCAGACAAAAGTTTCAGTATTCGAGAAGGCCGTCATACTGGACCACCCTATTTTTTTTTATCGGTGGAGGCGCTGAAGCTACGTCAAGGTCAACTCCACTTTTTTAAATGGAACCATGTCTTTTTTTTCGCCTGACATTATTACCGATTTTAAGACGAATTCAGCGACCTACAACACAAGGTCATTCTAGTCACGCAAAGTATGAAAATAGTCGAAAAATCGAAAAATATCAGAATAATCACTTTCAAAGGATCCACTAACTTTGGTTTGGGTCTACCTACAGAAGATGCTCAAAGTGATGACCCTCGACTTGCAAGCACTTATTAATTCGCTGATGAAAAGACCGTCTAACTTCAGCCAACATTTGTGGTGTAATTTCGGTACATGCTCGGCGTATTCTTTATTTCACGTCGTCAGGCGTGGTCAGGCGTGTTTACAAGTGTTTACAAGTCGAGGGTCATCACTTCGAGCATCTTCTGTAGGTAGACCCAAACCAAGGTTAGTGGATCCTTTGAAAGTGATTATTCCGATATTTTTTTGATTTTTCGACTATTTTCATACTTTGCGTGACTAGAATGACCTTGTGTTTTAGGTCGCTGAATTCGTCTTAAAATCGGTAATAATGTCAGGCGAAAAAAAATACATGGTTCCATTTAAAAAAGTGGAGTTGACCTTGACGTAGCTTCAGCGCCTCCACCGATAAAAAAAAATAAGGTGGTCCAGTATGACGGCCTTCTCGAACACTGAAACTTTTGTCTGAAATATTTTTGCATATGATCAATAGTTTGAGTGCTATTGCTCTGTAACACTTTATGTGCCTCACCCTGTATATATATATAGGGAAGGAAGAGAGAAAGAGAGAGGAAGTTAGAGACGATATTTTGAACCCATCATATCTATGTTATGTTGGCAATCAGCACATCTTCACTTTTTTTAGGACAGTCCTTGAATTTTGAAAAATGAACTTTATATAAATGTGCGTGTACATTCGACGTTGAAACGACCTTTATATAAATATGCTTACATTCGACTAAAGGTGATTTTGAAGACATTGGGGTTTGCACAATGTTGAGTATGATGACATTAGCCTACTATGAGGATATATATATATATACATATACCGGGTGTCCTGTAATGAATGGATAATCCTGGAACTGTCGATAGGTCAGATAATGTCCTACTATATGCTGGAATTTCAGTTTAGTAAAAGTCCCACGGTTTTCTAGATTTTGGGTTTTATGTTATTATTATTTTTTCTTAATCATCTGCTTTTGGTTTTTCGCATGCTCTTTCTACAAATGATAATTTTTTTGACCTGGTTTTTTTTTTAATACTCTCGGTTATTTGTTTTATCTAGAAAAGTCTTCTTGTTAACATTAAGGACATGTACAAGGTCAACATAACCTCACAAATTTTCCAACCCAGTTTTCCCATAAATGGTTAAGGTTTTTGAGGAAAAACAAAGCATCAGGCTCTGGAGAATATCCTGACACAGAGCTTGATGATTTTCTTTTGCCCAAAAAATTATTCATTTTTGAGAAATCTCGGTTCGAAAATTTTAGCTATCTCTCTCGCACTCGTATGTCACGTGGTACACCTTCTACTTCACCTCAAATGTTAAGAAAACTTTATGAAAAAAGATCTGATGCAGAATTTTCATACAAACCAATTCGAAAATCTGATTTTGATAGCCTGTCATCTTTTGTGATTGTTTAATAATCACATGCGAAGTGGCACGCGAAAAACCAAAAGCAGGTGATTTTTTTCTCAAATAATAACACAAAGCCCAAAGTCTCAAAAATCGTGGAACTTTTACTGAACCGAAATTCCGACATATAGTAGGACATGATCCGACCTATCGACAATTGCAGGATTATCCATTAATTACAGCACACCCTTTACATATAGAAACGATATTTTGAATCCATCATATCTATACGATGTTGACGATCAGCGCATCTAGCTCTTTTGACGAAAGTCCTCGAATATTTTCCCCACGAATCGTTGATCTTGCGCAAAGAACCGTCCTTGCAATGAACTTCATATAAACGCGCTTACATCAGTCTACATGTGATTTCAAAGACATTTGGGTTTTGCATAATGAGTATGGGGGATGATAGATGATTACGAGGATATATGTCTATATAGTCATGTTGTGTACATACACATAAATCACATATGAATCGGCTCAACAATGAGAATTCGCAACAGTCGTGTAATTGCAACGAGGCGACTCTCGGTCGACCTTCCCAACGTGCGGCGGCGTCAAAAGCCGAATCTTCGCCTCGCTGTATCGCCACCGTTAAAACTCCAAACTAATTGACGTCCCAAAGAACTTCATATCGTGGCGACAATGTTGACCACTTCGTACACGTGCACGGATGATGGATCATCGACAGGTCGCGCTTTGTATTTAGCCGCGGGAAAAAGAATAACGAAGCGATAAATAGTAATGGAAAATTCATCAGGCAGCAGGAGGTGAGATATTTAAAAATCAGCCGTTTCGCGGATAATTTATGCTAATGGGCTTTGCCGTGATTGATCTTAGGTGTACGTCGCGCAGATGACCGTATGATTCTTGGCGCGCAATGTGTGTATGTTTGTGTTTTTCATGGGTGTGTTATCATCGCCTCGTTCAGCACTCGTTCTAATGAAAATTGTCCAGTTTTATCTTCAGCGAAATAATATAAGTGTTACGTTAATATACGCTATAAAGGATATCGCATAATGACTTAAGGTCAATCGCTGGTTGTTAAATATATATATATATATATATACAGCCTCGGCCAAAAGTATTAGGCATTCTGTAAATTTTCTATCCGGCCAAAAAATCGTATATTACGGGGAAAAAAAATCGTAAACCACTTTACCAAACGGAATTTTGAAGCGGACAAAGCCAGCTTCATTTTGCTTTTTTATTTTGGTTTTTGCAATTTTTTTTTACTCTTCGTTTGGTTTGCCTAATTTTTTTTATTTTCTTATCGCAACTGTAGCTTTCTAAGTAAATGAAAAATATTAAAAGTATATTTTTAAAAACATATTCGTTTGGTGGTAGCAACCCTTAATCTTGAGAGAAAAAAATTGAAAAAAAATAACTTAATGGGTTTTTAGGTCTTAGAATCGAACAAAAGGGACATTATAAAAAATTTGCCCCGAATAAGAAGCACTCTAATATATATATATATATATATACAGCCTTGCTCAAAAGTATTAGGCACCCTGTAAGTTTTCTATCCGGACAAAAAATTGAATATCTCAGCGACAAAAAATCGTAAGCCAATTTACCAAATAGAGTTTTCAAGCGGACAAAGCCAGCTTAATTTTGCTCTCTTATTTCTATTTTTGCGATTTTTTTTGTACCTGGTACGTCATTTTGAACCTGTCAGTCTTTCACGGTTTTCGAACTTTGCAAAATCCTGTGCTGGACTTTGAAACAAAATTATCTCACCATTTAGCGATAAGATCATTGAAAAGCACACCGTTAGCTTTAGTTTCGTCTTTTAAAAAAGTTTTTGCGATTTTTCTTCGCAGAGTTATCGTTTTTTTCTTGAAAAAAAAAAACGGTAGTTTTGCGAAAAGCCGATAGCGGCTTAAATTGAAAACTATGGGGTTTGGAATATTAGGTCTAAGGAATAAAAAGTTGTATTTTATTTTAGAGTCACTAAATTTTTTTTCGATTTTTTTTCCAAAATTTCTTCGTATCGCTGTTTTTGGTTGATCGTCGACGATTTGCTTCGTATCGACTACCATCTGATTCGTACGACGTATAAATCAAATTATGTACCTTTTCTCCTTTTGATATTTTCATTAAAACATCTTTGTTTCAAAGTAACGGCAATAAATTAATGAGACGAATCGTCGACTATCAACCGAACAAACCCAAACAAAAAAATTTTGGAAAAAAAATCTAAAAAAACATTTAGTGACTCTAAAATGACAAAATACAATTTTTTGCTTCTTAGACTAAATATTAACGGCAGGAAAACTGCCGTTTTTTCTTTCAAGAAAAAACTAGATGACTGTGCGAAAAAAAATCGGCAAAACTTACGAAAAAACGAAACTAAAGCTAACGGTGTCCTTTTCAAAAATCTTATCACTAAATAGTGAGATTATTTTTTTTCACAGTCCAGCACGCGATTTTGCAAAGTGCGAAAATCGTGAACAACTGGCATGTTCAAAATGACGTAACGAGTAGAAAAAAAAAAAATCGCAAAAATAAAAAAAAAAGCAAAATGAAGCTGGCTTTGTCCGCTTTGAAACCCCGTTTGGTAAATTGCCTTACAATTTTTTTTTCGCCGAAACATTCAATTTTTTTGTCGGGATAGAAAACTTACAGGGTGCCTAATATTTTTGAGCAAGGCTGTATATACGCGTGGTGTATAATTTATGGAGATTTTTCTTAGAAAATATTTTCTCGTAAAATATATATTTCCGTTAGGGAATTTAAACTGTTCGTCGTTTTTTCGATTACCTTACGCCAGTCTGTCAGACAATAAAAATGTTCGACAATTTCAATTCTCTTGCGGACAAATTTTAATTAGAATTTCGAGCTCTTTGAGCAAGAAAAATGTGGATATTGCTTTATGCAGTTGTACGTACACGTGGGTGTTTGATTTTTAACGATGCACCGACATGAGTCGCGAAAATAAGGTCGTAAAAAAAGAAAAACCATTTTGGAAAACGACCGCTTGTAAATCATGAAAGAATGGAAACACCTCGTGGCTGCTTTTCTTTTATTTTGTCTCAGTTTTTCTCTTTCGCGAATTGTTGATTGAGAATTTTGTAATTTTAATCAAGTCCGTGCAGAAATGTGCCCGGGCATTCCTAACTTTGTGACGGGCCCTGGACAGGTTTGGCTCATCCGATTCACCTGACCGGGCCCTTTCATGGAACACTCTGGGAAGATCGCAAAATCATTTTTTTACGGCTTGCACTCTATGTTTGGAAATTACAATGTTTTGGCCGGAATACATTGCGAGCAAGCACACTTTCACGTAATGTTTATACCCAGCCAGAGAATTGACATTTTCGGAAAAATGGAGGCTAACTTTAAGAATTATGTAAATTAGCTTTACTTTTTTACCCCATCGAAAATATTTATAATTGATTGGGATAAAACTAATACGTCTTTTGTAATTCTATTCATAGTCATGTCGTACATGTTCAGCCTTACAAATGGCTAATTTAATAATAAATGAACACATTAGAAATGTTAATTTTCCACTTTTAACCCTCAATCCATGAACCTGGGTCGTTTTCGTCCTGCCCAAATAATTTTATTCGCTGGTTGCTATTTAATTAAAGAAAAAGTATATTAAAAATAAGAAAGAAAAAAAATCCTATTTTTCCTTGAGAAGTACGGCCTAAAGATAGATGACGAATTTTTTCAGATTTTTTCACTGCCAATTGTTGGTTTGGTAGTGACCCAGGTTCACGGGATTAAGGTGCCTCAAATACCTTCACGGATTGAGGGTTATTAATAATTAAAGTCAAATTCGACGATATTGGCGTGTGCTTGACTGAGGTTTTGTCAGTGACTGTACATCTGTTTCAACTGTCTAACAAAAAAAATTTCTCATTTTTTAAAATTTAATTAATACGATCAGATCACCTTATTATTATCAATAATTACCCAAAAACTCATTATATATTGAGTTTTTCAATGATTTTTTATTAATTCATCGTTAAAAAAAGGCGATACTCCTCATTACTTTAATTTCTCGACAATTACTCAGTCGATTTATTTGAAACTTAGCATAATCAATCGCTTGATCCTAAATCTTGATGATATAATATTTTCCGAATTTACGGCGATTTAGTTCCATTCGTTTTACAACCATTAACGTCTGCAGAAGTTGTTTTCCCATAAACAACCGTGTTAAATTC
Organism: Ophion ventricosus; assembly: GCA_963932345.1. Lineage (NCBI taxonomy): Eukaryota > Metazoa > Arthropoda > Insecta > Hymenoptera > Ichneumonidae > Ophion > Ophion ventricosus. Next base: position 3,055,351 of record OZ010714.1, on the reverse strand, counting down.
ATATATTTATAACTACTAAATTATTCAGTGAAAAATTCTAAAATAATTCATGTATTATTATTCTATCAAGAACTATCATTCCTCAAATTATCAAGAATTTTGGTGATTTTTCAATATCCATCCAGTAATACCTTAAGCCTTTTCGTAATGAATTTTAGTCACGTTTAATTTATGGAATTAAATCTCCAGAACACGAAATAAACAAACGTACCTTTCCCTCTTCCTCTATTTTAGCTTTTGTCAATTTGAACACGATGTACCGAAGAGTCTTGCGAATAAAGTAGGCGCTAACATTACGCGAACGTATTAATGCATCATTAATTATACGTGCGAGAGATACACGTGTATACGTATATAGATGATGATGCAAGAATTTGCAACATTGCGACACTTCGTCGCCAGGCAAAAATATATACATGCATACACACACATTCCTATTTATCATTTTTCCCGTGCCTTTTCGTTGCAACATTTAACGGAAAAAAATAAAATTGACTGCCAGTGATTTTTTCCGCAACGTTTTAGCCTGCAAATATTTTACATTTTTTATGCAAATTCAATTAACGATTTTTTCCCTCCTATTCCAAAGTAGTAGTAGATTAACTCGAATGCATCCCGAGGTTGGATTGGGTGTGTTCTGAAATTAGGGGCGGGTTTAAGGTAGTAAGTCTCGCCAAGGCGTTCTTCTGTAGATTTTTTTTTTATTTTAAGGATCCATTCAGGACACTATCAACCCTTCGTGGTCATCCTGGGTAGAATCGACCCGTCGATCAATTTTTGGCGTAAATATATAATAGTTGCCGGCTTCGAATGGGACTGTATTCACCATCTTATCTGGAGTTTGAAGTATCCTCATACCATAAAATTTATACTCTTCACATGTCGAAATAAATACCTTTTTTGTGGAACGCGTACTATGCTACTATTTTTTTCCCAAAACTATCATATCTAAGGAGTATTACGTCCAAATTTTAGGTAAAAATGTTGAAAATTCAGGGAACTATGATTTTTTGAGCGAAAAAGTGTCTTTTTTGCGTTTTTACCTCCTTATGAATTTTTTTAACATGTCGCCATTTTATTTCTCATAAATAAATTTTTCGTACATCATCTAGAAAGTTCAAAGCATGTTTCGTAATTTTTTTAACCACTTCGGACCGATGGTATGGTCACAATACTTTTTTGAAAAGCATTGAATAAAACAGCGGCATTTCTTGCTGCTATTTTATTCAATGAAGGAAATTCAGCTCGACTCATGGTTATGAATTAACTACAAATCGTAGTTGGCAGGCAGAGCTACGGATATGCCGAGCAAATGGATCAGATGCGCGTGGCTCGGCAAAATAGAAAAAGTTTATTAGAGACAAAAGAAGCTCGAAAAGCTCGTAAAGAGGAAATGCAAGCTTCAAATGAGTTGCATGAGGAGGAGGAAGGACCGCTATATGGTGCTGGAATCGCTGATTAATCGGTAAGACACTTTATCATTTGATTAAACACATTTGACTTTGAGTTTTTCGTTTGTGAAACTTTAAACGTGTTTTTCTCGAAACGACATTTTTTCAATTTGCGGGAATCATAACTCAAAAACTAATTGATGGATCATCTTCAAATTTGGAACACGTTTACATAATATAATTTATTAAAACATGAACCTAAAGCTTGAAAGATTAGATTTTTTAAAACATATTTATTATTGCAAAAATGCCGGGGGAAAAAATGCTAAAAATCGATCATTTTTTTTCAAACACGTTCCAACATTCAAGTCTTGATTTTTTTTTTCAAAATTTAGGTTCATGTTCTTAAAAAATATCTCAAGAATGTATACAAATTTGTTGGACTATTGCAGATGCGAATTGCGAGCTGCACAATTCCCGCAAATCGACAACGACGATGAGGACACGCCAAAGGACATAGCGGATTACACCTTAATTAATGCATGAAATAACTTGAAAAAATTACCAGACATGTATGATAATATGAATAAATTATTGTCAGAGTTGCGGAAATTTTCGTTTTTTCCTCACAATATAAAAAAAATAAAGAAACATCTAATTTTCGATCTCCTAAAGTGGTTGTCCACCTTCATCATAGTTCCGTGTCTAGCAATGTCTAGCGACCGGAGCAGACTAGAACTAGATTAGAGTAGTGTCTGCATATCCGTATCCGCAGAATATCTACGTATTAGTAGCCGGAATGGATAGTCTGATACAAAAGTGAGGGTTAGGTAAACATTATATTAGGCGTTTTCGTCATTACTTTAAAAGTTTTTACATCCCGATAAGATGTACAACCTACATTATAAGAATATTTCACAATATTTCGAAGCTTTCATCGATTGAACAGAGAATAAACTTTTCAACGTGACTGTGGCGAGACTACTACCTTAAATTGATTTTCGGTTTGATAAACGTCGAGTTGACCTTGAAATCAAATTGAAACTAATATTTGAAAAAAAAGAAATAAAAAACAGAGGTAACCGAAGCCCTTGAAATTTTTACGCCTGACTTTTTCGCCCAAAAAGAATATTCTTGGCAATTTTCGAATGCATAATTTCTTGTGTCTCGCCCGCTTTACGTATATATACGTAACAAGATAATTCTTGATGAAACGTACGCGTACGAGAGATGCGCACACTCGGGTAAGCGCGCGCGCCCTTTTTTTTTTTCTTCAAATATCCGCTAGTGGCTTCTCATTTCATGAGCGCGTGGTTCACGAAACGCGGTGTTGTAAGCCGAGAGGAGAGAGCACGCGATCGCACGTGATACACAACGGCGGCAACAGACGGCGGGGACGAAAATGATTTTCTCACTGACAAAGGCGAGAGATAAGAGGCCCGCGCTTGAACCGATGAACCTTAGAATGAAAACGAGATGAAGGCCAGAGGCCGCTGTAATCGAGAGCTCCCTCGCCCCCGTCTCTCTGTCTCTCTTTTGTGATCTTCGCAATGTAATATTAATCTTTCAGCAAAACAATGCCACCCCCCAACGGTACACATGCGCGCACGACATCGAGCGCCAAAGTCAATTTTACGCTGCAACAACATTCGTCCAGAATTTTCTCGAATAATACTCGTAAAATATGTTCGTCGAACGAAAGCGAAACGCGATGTATTTTACGTGCAAAATTTGTGGGCCTCGAGCCGGGGCGTTTCGTCCCTGACAGGGGGCGCACAGCACCATCTGTCGTTCGTTATCGGTAGCGCGGCTGCGATCGTGATCTTGCGAAATGCGAATACTTTTCATCTATCGTTTATCCTTCATTTACGCTTCTATTATTTATTTTACGGGCCTAAATGAAGGGTTAATAATAAAGTGAGGTAACGTATTTTATTTATCTAATTACGGTATGCCTTTCACGAAACTCGAATATTTAAGGGGTTACGTGGGTTGGAAAATTTCAAAAAATCCATTTTTTTAAATTTTATTATCTAATAGACAATATGTCTAGAATATTCTCCCAAAGTTTTAAGCCATTCGGAGTGAAAGTCTGGGAGAGAGAGCCTTTGGGAATTCCCCCCGTTGGGAAAGACCGGCCGGGAGCGACGCAGTTATACGCATTTTTCTCAAAACACTATTTTTGAAGTCGGCGGACACGATTTCTCAAAAACTAATGCACCGATCTTATTGAAATTTTGCACACTTCTTCAAAATAGCATTGACTAGTGATTGAACGAAGGTTTTTTATTTTCGATTACAACTAATTTTACAAGGCTATACGTAGTGGAAATTGTACCAAAAATTGAACTATTTTGCATACAACTCTGCCAAAAATTCAAATTTCAATTTTTTAAAAAATCCTTCGTTCAATCACGAGCTATACTTATCTACTAACAGAAAAAATTTGGTTTTTTAATTTCAGATAAAGCTATCATGAGTTATCCTGACCTCCACGAGGTCACTTTTTTTTTAGGGGTCTCCGGAAACCTGGTCCCACCGGCTGAATTTCCCGAAGTTTTGGATGAAATTTTTTAAAAATATTGTTGAAATGTTGCTCTTTTATTTATATATTATATTTTAAAAAAAAATAGAGAAAATATGCTTTTTTGGTTTCGAAACCCACGTGACCCCTTAACAATTGATTTTCGTCTAAAATTGAGTGAAAATAGATATTAGTGAAGTTTTGAGCTAAGTTATCGAACTTTTGACAAAAAATTACGACTTTAAAAATTATCTAATTTATGCACTACTTTATGGAGATGACATGCTGGCCACATTTCTATCTGATAATTGATATACTTGAAAACTCTAGATGTCTCATATACCGTGCAGAAATTTGTTGGGGGCTCCCCAGATCCTTACGTAGAGAGTCCACATTGAAATCCAAGTGGATTCCGTGGTTATTTCCCGATTGAAGTCGTTTGAGACTTTTTATTTAAAATTCGCAATCGTATATTGTTGGCTCGTCCGATAAAAAAATATCCTTTCGTTATCCCGTTCACAAATTTATTGGGGAGTCCTAAGATGCACTTGCATCTCTATAGGAATTTTTTCGGGACACCTCGTATAGGGAGTCCTCATTGGCATCCAATTTGATTTTGCACTGTTCCCCGATTAACGCCCTTTGAGAATTCTTAACACATTCGAATCGAAAATATGTGAAAAGTCACGAGAAAAAACTTAGCGTGTTGAAACATAACCTGCACGTTTCGATATACTTTTTTGAGCGATTAATACATTTTTAACATAAGTTTTATACTTTTTCAAGCTCCACTCATTTTGTATACCTATATATTTTGTTTAGAAAGTTCAGTGTACAGAATGGGATGGTATCCATCAAGAATCGTAATGCTGTTAAAATTGGCATCCTTGGAATGCAATGAAAGTTTTTTTTATTTCCGTTATTCTCCATTTTTATTGTTTGCCATTTTTATTGATAATGTGGCATTCGTCTAGGATTTAAATTAGATTCGTACATTAGATTCCAATGGGGAATCCCGAATGGATTCCAACGGGGAATCCCGAATGGATTCCAACGGGGAATCCCGATTGGATTCCAATGGGGAATCTCGATTGGATTCCAATAGGGGAATCCCGATTGGATTCCTACGACAATTTTCTGTACGGGATAAACTGCTCTAAGCAGATCAGTTATCTCAAACAAAAAAACAAAGGCTCTATCTCAAACAAACAAAAAAAAGTCTTTTTCGTAGGACAATTATTCAATGTTTAGGCTACATGATTAGCTTTTTATTGAAATAAAAAAAAAAACTGGGTCTGGAAGACCCCCAGCGCCCTCGAAGGGTTGATCATTTTTCAATTTACCGAAGTGTCCTTTTTCTGTTCGTGTCTTAAAGTTTTGTAGCGCGGGTTCGGGCGAAAAGTCGAAAACGCGCGAAAGCAAAGGTTGCGGAAAGTAAAGTTCCCCGTTGAACGCGTCACAGCTGAGACTCCCGAGCTAATCACTCAGTTCAAATAGGTTATCTTAAAGCAATGAGGCTAAAAGTCAGCAGCAACGCCGCAAAGCGAATATTCCTATCGTAATAATATTTGTTTCTCTCTCTTTCTCTCTCTCTCTCTGTCTTGCTCGCTTTTCTTTTTCGATCTCTCTCCCACATTTTGTAAGCTTTTGAATGATTGGTCAGTGGGCAACGTTATCATGAACTATTACTCCTCTTTATGGTGTTTCTCTCTCTCTCTCTCGGCTCTTTCGACGCAATATCGAATGGTTCTTCGTATAAATAGACCAAATTTGTCGTTTCATCCCTTCAATGAGATAATTGTGGAAGTTGGAGCACAAACTCTGCGCCGTTCTCGCGTCGGCGTCAGCTTATTACTTTTTCGCCGTTTCTCTCTGGTGCTTTACAAGAAAAAAAAAAACTTCAAAACGCGATCGCCCGCGCTTCGCTCGTGATTTTTCTCTTTTTTTATTTTTTCTATTGGTGGATTTGGCCGAGTGTCCCGTGCTCAGGTACGGCCTTTTTGGTCACCGAGATAAAAAAAAGCACGTCAAAGTTGAATAGTGCGGAAAAAAAATTGTATATTGTCATTTTATCATATAATAATAGTAATAACAATAGTAACGATATGCTGTTAAACGAGCAAGTGGTGAACGTTTAGAAAATTGATCCGGAGCTTTTGACGAGAGTGATTCAGATCTAAATTTGGGCGAAATTTATATTGGGAAAATTGAACAAGCAGATTACTACTCTTCAAATTTATTATTAACCCCCGTGGTCACACGTTCTGCCTATAACACGCTGGTCACGGGGGGGTCGCAATGACCCCAGTCATGTTTAAACGATTGCCTCGTTGACTGTATCGTTCCGAATCACTCATAAAAATTCAGTATATTAGTTCGAACATTCTAGAATGTAGCATTCTCGGTATTATATTTTAATCGACTGTTGAAATGACGAAAAAAAAAATCAGCAAGCGGTCAGTGCGTAAAAAAGTTTTTTTTACTAAAAAAAAAAATCATAACTCTGTCAAGTTTCAATTCTTTTTCATAAAACTTTAGGGTGATACTCTTGAGATATTATAGTTTAGGGAAAAAAATAGCTCCATAGTGAGCGTTTAAAAGAAAGGTATTTGTTCCTATATCTGAAGAGCCATCTAGGAGTGAAATAAAGAACGATAATCATGAAAAATGAGTGATTTATTGTAAAAAGTGGTTATTATTCATTAAAAATTTATTTATTTATTAAATTTATTTTTTATTCTATTAAAAAAAGATTTATTATAAAATTTATTATAAAAAGTGGTTGCCAACAAATTATAGTAATTTTGGCTTAAAGTTGCGCTTGGGGTCATTTTGACCCCACTTAATTTATGATAATTATAGGTTCAAAGAGCTCAAAAACATTTTTTTTTTACAAAAGAAAATGGCGACGTTATAGCCTTTTTCCCCAGGCGTCTTTCCTGTGCCATCAAAAAATGCTCCATTTTTCACATTTTTACTGTTCATCTGAAACAGAAAACAAAAATATTTTTCGATTACTTACACATGTAGGGGAAGGATAAACCTATAAAATTATAAAAAAGTATAAAATTGAAAATTACGCAAGCGTTTAACCAAAAGTTAAAATTTTCGACCATTTTTTCGAAAATTTTTGCCCAAAAAAATTATTTATCTACGCGATATCGTTCAAACTTTAGGTTTATCCTTCCGGTAACATCATAGACAGAAAGCTCTCAAAATTTCAACGAGATCGATCAATAACTTTTTGAGCTACAGTGTGAGCAGTTTTTGAAAATGTAATTTCGAGATAATCGCGTTTAAAGTTTCAATACGATAAAACTATACATTTTAGTGACTTACCGATCAATCAGCGATTCCAGGCCCATACACTACCCCCTCAACTTCCTCGAAAAGCTGATTTTCTTCCATTTGCTGCTGTTTTCGGGCTGCACGATCTGCCTTTGTCGAGGAAAGGCTCATCCGATTCTGCCTCTCTATCCGTGCCCCGTCGGAGTTTTCGGCGAAAACTCTGGCGTACGTCCCAACAATTATGTCCAACGCATTCATAATTCTTAGAATGGAGGAATAGCCTTCATTAAACACCCCAGCAGCAATACAGGCTGCGATTTTAACGATTTTGAGCCCAGAATGGTGGTGTTTTGGAGCTAATCGCCAAACTGTTGCGTTGAAACACTCTCGTTTGCGTTTTCGGTATGGCCACCCAAGCATCTTTCGAATAAATCTTTCCTCGACAAATCTTTGTAAATTGGTGAATGATGCTGCTTCATCTCTTCACCAAGTACCGCATATCGCTCGCTAGTTCGCGGTATGCGGTCTAGGCCTTCTCCACTATGAGCTATAACTCCGTGAATATTTCATATTTCGATTTTTCCTTTTAACAGTATCTTCTTAATATATTATAGTTTCGAAATATGTAAAAAAAATGGATTTTTTGAAAATTCTAAAGGGTCTTCTCCTCTTAATGGTGCGTCCAATTGCTTCCTTGAGCTCCGGAATGGTTTGTGGATCATTGGCACACGAACTTTTCCTTTCGGAAAAGCCTAACGAAAAAAGTCCAAAAGGCGTCAAGTCGCACGATCTTGGTGGCCAATTGACATCGCCGCGACGCGAGATAACACGATCATGAACACTTCGTCTGCAATAACTGCATTGTTTCGCAGTGATTGTTCACAATTTCTATGCGTTGCTCGATCGTGTAATTCTCCATGACTAAACCTCAATACTTCCTGATGCCAGTTGTCAAAGATTAGTACTCTATGTTCGTCACAAAAAAAAACTGGCGCAATTAACAATGTCAGGTCATTTTGAGGCACCCTTTTTTATATATATATATAAATAAATAAATATGTAAAAGCAAATTGTAAAACTTTTGTTAATGTTTCAGCACGAGCAATCATTATTGCCGAATTGTTACACGAGGGTGTTACCGAGCAGTGGTACATCGTCGATCGCCTCGACGACCTCGAGCCTGGCGTTGGATTGTGCATCGAGCGCAACAATCGCGACAACGGTCAGCCCGTTCAACAGCCAACAGGCGTTGGTCGGGACCACAGGGGAGAGAGACAACACCAACAACAACACCAACAACACCAACAACAACAACAACAACAACAACAGCAACAACCATCATTATTATGCGGAAAATTTGAGGCACACTCAGCGCCGTGAGAGCCAAAGTCATCGTCACAACCGGGTGGAACAGGAGCTCCGGATCTACGATCCGTTGATCAAAGATCTTGCCGATTACAAACAATTGAGCGACCCGATAATGAGCATAGACATGACGGAAATGACGGGTAACGAGTCCCCCAAGGACCCAACCGACTCTGTATCCGAGGTCCATCGGTTCCTTCAGGAACACGAGTCTAACATCAATTCCGAGAGGATCGTCAAGCATCATCGACGAAAGAAGCTCACTTCCGGTCGGCTCGAATTCACCTACGCCTCTCAGGTCGGTCAAATATTCAATTTTCGCATCCTCGTGGATGCAAAGAAGGCTTTGCTTTCGTGACAAGAAAACAATCCCCCGCGATCTTTTGATGGAAATGTTATGAGAATGTTCCGGAAAGACGAAGAATGATATTTGGCAGAAGCGCGTAGGCTTGGGTGTGCGAAGGATTTTTTTCTTGCGAATAAACTTCTAGGGTTTTTGAGATACTCGGCTGAATTTTTAGATTGAATGATTTTAGAGAATTTTAGAATGAATTTAGGGAAAATCGTTGATGAGCTTCGAATTTTGAGAGATTTTTTACGAAGATTTTTCAGAAAAATTTAGATTTTTTTCTTAATTCTAAAACATTTAATTCTTATATTTTCAGTTCTAAAATTTTTTATTTTAGGAATAAAAAATCGATTTTTTTTACGGCGTGTGTTTTTTTTTAGAGTTTCAATTTTCCGAAAGATGATTTTATCGGTGTTTGAGGGCGTTTTAATTTTCTGAAATATATTTTTTGGTCTTACAGGGAGTTTTAAATTTACGAAATATGACTTTTGCATTTCGAGGGAGTTTTAATTTGACGAAATATGGCTTTTGGATTTCGAGAGGAGTTTCAATTTTACGAAATACGATGTTTGGTGATAGAAGGAGTTTTCATTTTACGAAATACGGTTTTTGGATATAAAGAGAGTTTTAATTTTCCGAAATGTGATTTTTGGATTTCGTGGGTGTACGAATTTTGCGGAAAAATCGCTTCTTTACGTCATAACTTTTCCATATTTGGAATAATCAGTTTATCGTAATTGACTCACATTCCACAGTCATCACAATCGCTTGTATATTTCGAAAATATTTACCAGACTACGCGTGCCGAAATTTTCGTAGGGATCGAATTGGATTCCCATAATTATCCCTACTTCCTGATAGGGATCCAATGGGATGACCCATTGGATCCCTATACGTCGTACGCTCGTACATTGGATTCGAATCGGTATTCCTCATTGGATTCCAATGTATGAATCCAATCTGAATTCTGAAGGATTCCTACATTATCAAAGAATTCGATACGATCCTTCATGGATCACATCGTATTCTGTACGTTAAATTTTCTCAACAAAATATATAGAAATACAAAACGAGAGAATCGAGAAAGTATACATTTTATCTTAAAAATATATAAATCGCTTAAAAACAAAATCTTAAAAATCAATTTGAATAACATCACTGAAAATCCACTGAAATTATCGTTTGTTATTTATTTTACTGCACTTTGACACAATATCATCACACCCGTACAAACAGAAGTGTGCAGATTATGTTTCAACACGTCGAGTTTTTTTCTCGTGACTTTTCACATATCTTCCATTCGAACGTGGTAAGAATTCTCAAACGGCGTACATCGAGAAACGGTACAGAATCCAATTGGATCCCGATGTGGATTCCCTATGTGCGTTGTCCCTTACAAATCCCTATAGAAATGTGGGAGCATCTTGGGACTTTCCAATAAATTTGTGCACGGGATCAGAAAAGGCTATATATATTTTTTGGGCGATCCAACAAATTTCGGTTAAGAATGTCAAATGAAACAATTTTCAAACGACGTTATTCGGGAAATAGCGCGATATCCACGTGGACTATTGTTCCATCTTGACAAATGGATTGCACAGTTAGCCATAAAAATCGCTCATGGACCGGGGCCTATCAGTATTCGATACAGCTCTCCATAATAAAATGTGCTCCCATTTTCGGTCCATTCGCGAATCAACGAAACGCGATAAGGGGTCAGTGGGGATTTAGAAGGGGGAAAAAAAACGCTGATAGACTTCGTCTATCAGCGTTTTTTTCTATCAGCGAAAGTCTATCAGCGAAAAAAACGCTGATAGACTTCGTCTATCAGCGTTTTTTTTCACAGCTTCGAGTTCGCGACGTTGCGGAGGGAGAAGGTAATAATTCTTTGCGAATGCGAATAATCGCCCGACAATTTGTGCAACTCGCGAAAAAGCGAACACGCGAAGAGTACGACGCTGCGCTGAGAAAAACGTCTCGTTTGAATGAAATAAAATTTCGTTCGAATCTTTTAGACTTTTGTCCGATGTTCAACGAAATGAGATATTCAACTGAAGGCTTCAATTCATTTAATAAGCGTGTTCAATTAATTGGATGCAAATTTCAATGAATTTAATATAATTATTTGTTAATAAACTCTTATTAACGACTATTATAAAAACTAATATCGTCAAAAAAAAAATATACTGCTTCTACACTACCAAAAAAAGCAATATTTATTTTAAATAGGATCTATTTAAATCAAATAGGTTTCTTCCTTGTCTTGCAGCCAGACCCTATTTGTTTCAAATCTTTTTTTTTTACAACTAAAAATAAATATTGTACTTGAAACAGAATAATTTGAACAAATTCAAGTTATTCTTTAAAAATATTAAATATATTTAAATTGAATTAAGATTAGATTCAAGTTAAATAAATAAAGATGAAACAGGATATATCGTACGAATACGAGAAAGGAATATATAGGTTAATGACATAAAAGTGCGGTGAAAGAAAGTAAAATTATTATTTTTTTTTCCTCTAACAAGGCTGTTATTTGGAAATAAAAGTAAGGTATCATCGTGCCTTTTATTAACAGGCGCGACTATTTACGTATAGAAAGACTAATCATTTTCCTCAACTGCAGAATGTTACAAAAGTCTTCTAACGAAAACAAAGCCATGAGATTTATTAGAAATAAATATGAAATATTTAGTTATTAAACGATATTGAATAGTTCTGGATTTGAATAAATAAATCATTTTAATAATGGGATGCAATAGGAAAAATTTGATTTCACGAAAAATCTAGTTAAATTAAATAGAAAAAAAAATCAAATATACGCATCCAGCTAATACCAAAAGAATTTTTATGTCAGTGTAACAGAAAAAAGTCTTCGAGACTGATAAAACCTCATCATCAATTTCGCGTCACCATAAAATTGCGAATCCGAATCGAAGATATCGAAATTCCAAACGATAGCTGGATTTTGGGAGAAAAAAAAATACAAATTACAATTTTGTTCGTTCAAAATTGGAACGTGGCGCCAAAGTCTTCCTGCTAAGCATTGAGTCAAACAAATTCCTCGGCAGCCAAACAAATTTCTGAACTGCAACATTTATTCAACTTCAATAAATGATATCTTCGAATTTGCCACTCAAAGTAAAGTTTATTCGAAATAAAACAGCCACGCTACGAATATTGTCAATTCGCAAAGTCCAACAAAAGTGCTTTTCTCAAAAGTGAATAATAAAATATACTCGATACGAGCAAAAGTCAATTGTGATCGATTAGATTCAAACAAATAATTTCTCTCAGCGCTTCATATTGCACAGCAAACGTCTTCGAAAAAGTGCGAGGGTGGCAGCTTGCGAATGATCGCGAAAAGGTCGACAGTACACTGATCGAGATATGTCCCACGAAGGGTCGCAGTAGATCTTTATACGTGTAAAGATTAACGGCGAGAGAGGGTCACCGAGATTAATTTTCTTTTTTATCGAAGCAGACCGCGGTGCGTTGGACGCGGCCGCGCCGCAGTAGTTCAAACCAGTGAGTGGTCAGCCGACTCCGCTCGTCTTTTAACTTTTCATTCTTCGTGCATCGGACTTCGTTCCGGCGCGTATCGGTTTTTCTCACGGTATCGAAGTTTTGCATCGTTGGCGTGAAACGATTTCTTTTTTTTTCTTTCTTTCGTATCGTCCAATTTTTGTCTTTGCCTGAAACTTTTTTGAACATCCTTATCAGGGATAGACAATCTTAATCCGGAAAAAAAAGAGTTTAGATGATGAAAAATAAAGAATTTTCGTTGCGTTTCAAAGATGAAAATTCCACCACACCATTAAGGTAGTAGTTATGCCACAGTCACGTTGAAAAGTTTATGTCCCGCTCAATCGATGAAAGCTTCATTGCGATATATCCTTATAATGTAGGTTTGACATCTTATCGGGATGTAAAAACTTATAAAGTAATGATGAAAATTCCTAATGTCTACCTAACCCTCACTTTTGTATGAGACTATCCATTCCGGCTACTAATACACGGAGAGAATTAAATGTTAAAAATTACCGTGCAGCAACGGTAACCAGATGACAACCCTGAAACTTCGCTTATTATTACTGAGTAAAACACAGATTTTCACGAAAATAAAATAAAATTTCTTCTTCGGATAGAAAATTTTACCAGATTTTCTAGTAAATTTTCATGTGTAACAAAATACGCAAAACTTAAATTTAAAAAATATATAATATCAGTGAAATTTTACTGTGCATTTTATTATTTTATGCCTTTCAAAAATGTCTATAAAAAAAGTGTCGTCTTTATAACAGTTATTTTAAAATGTATTATAAAATTTAATGAGTGTTATAGGAAAATGTATTGTGCTCTCGGTAAAAATTATCGTGCCCGCTACCCTTTTTGTATAGTAAAATTTTAGCTACGTATTTGAAATTTTCTGTAACGTGAGTTAAAAAAAACTTGTCGCATACGAATTATTATGCTTTTCTCACTTGTCACCACATTGAAATATATCACGGTAATTTTTACCGTGAAATTCACGACAAAAATTACTTTTTAATTCTCTCCGTGTACGTAGATACTCTGCGTATACACGGAGAGAATTAAATGTTAAAAATTACCGTGCAGTAACGGTAACCAGATGACAACCCTGAAACTTCGCTTATTATTACTGAGTAAAACACAGATTTTCACGAAAATAAAATAAAATTTCTTCTTCGGATAGAAAATTTTACCAGATTTTCTAGTAAATTTTCATGTGTAATAAAATACGCAAAACTTAAATTTTAAAAATATATAATATCAGTGAAATTTTACTGTGCATTTTATTATTTTATGCCTTTCAAAAATGTCTGTAAAAAAGTATCGTCTTTATGACAGTTATTTTAAGATTTATTATAAAATTTAATGAGTGTTATAGGAAAATGTATTGTGCTCTCGGTAAAAATTATCGTGCGCGCTACCCTTCTTGTATAGTAAAATTTTAGCTACGTATTTGAAATTTTCTGTAACGTGAGTTAAAAAAAACTTGTCGCATACGAATTATTATGCTTTTCTCACTTGTCACCACATTGAAATATATCACGGTAATTTTTACCGTGAAATTCACGACAAAAATTACTTTTTAATTCTCTCCGTGTACGTAGATACTCTGCGTATACGGATATGCACACACTACTGTAATATAGTTCTAGTCTGCTCCAGTCGTTTCGTGGCGCTAGCGTCGCTAGACGTTGCTTTATTTAAATCGCTATATCTCTGAAACTAGACGGTCGAAATTCATGATCTTTTTTTACCCACTTCGTCATATGTTCCTCTGTAATTGAGAATTAAAAAAAAAAATCTGTAAAAAAGTTGCGAAGTTATTGCATTAAATGTGAAATTTTCCACTGCTCCCCATAAGAACACGTGCAAAACCGTGAAATCTTTGATTGCCAATATCTCGAAAACGGAACGGTGAAGCCTTTTGAAATTTTGCATATAATCATTTATTAGTGTCCTGAATGAGTCCGAAAAATGTATTGCAAATCTATAGAAAGACGTCTTGGCGAGACTACTATCTTAAGTCCGAATTAGGCTCTTGCTCGTGCAGAGTTGGAAGGAGGCCGAGAGAGAAAAAGATACGAGTGAGAGATGTGGCATGCCCGGAAAACAGGTGTTTCGTTGCGCAATCGCGGATGTGCGATTAAAGAAGTTGTAAAAATTGCATTTACGCCGTTTTCACGCTCCTCGTCGCACATATGGAGCACATTATATCTACATATGTCTGTGTATATATGTATATAATGCTCTATCGCAACCTCTAATTCCATCGATCCCGAACAGCTGCGTATTCCGTACAATTGCTACGTTTTTTTTTCTTCTTCTATCGGCATACGATATTATACGATCATGGGTAGTTTTCGGGGGATGTGACGTTGTGTGTGCAAGAGAGAGGGAGAGAGAGAGATGCATTTTTCCATGTGAAGTTCCTCCTATGCGGAAGGAATCCTTAGATTTTTTGAAAATTCAGTTTTCGATGTATTCGTTGCTCATGATTACACTGTCAAAAAAAATGTAATTTAAATAGGATCTATTTAAATCAAATAAGTTTTTTCCGTTGTCTTGCTGTCTACTTTGACTCTATTTGTTTCAAATATATATTTTTTATTTGTTCAAGCTATTCTTTTTAAATATTAAATATATTCAAACAAAATAAAGATTAGACTCCAATGAAATAAATAAACGATAAAACACGATATATCGCACGAATACGAGAAAGAAATATATGTCCATGACATAAAAGTGCGGTGAAAAAAAGTTAAATTATATTTCTTTTTTTTTCACTAACAAGGCTGTTATTTGGAAGAAAAAAAAAAGGTATCGTCGTGCCTTTTATTAACAGGCGCGACTATTTATGTATAGAAAGATGCAAATTAATCGTTGCGTTCCAACGCAACGAACGGCGCAAACTTCAACGTAATGCATATTATATTTATATAATACTAGCTTGCACGGAGAGAATTAAAAAGTAATTTTTGTCGTGAAATTCACGGTAAAAATTACCGTGATATATTTCAATGTGGTGACAAGTGAGAAAAGCATAATAATTCGTATGCGACAAGTTTTTTTTAACTCACGTTACAGAAAATTTCAAATACGTAGCTCAAATTTTACTATACAAGAAGGGTAGCGCGCACGATAATTTTTACCGAGAGCACAATAACATTTTCCAATAACACTCATTAAATTTTATAATAAATCTTAAAATAACTGTTATAAAGACGATACTTTTTTATAGACATTTTTGAAAGGCACAAAATAATAAAATGCACAGTAAAATTTCGCTGATATTATATATTTTTTAAATTTAAGTTTTGCGTATTTTGTTACACATGAAAATTTACTAGAAAATCTGGTAAAATTTTCTATCTGAAGAAGAAATTTTATTTTATTTTCGTGAATATATCTGTGTTTTACTCAGTAATAATAAGCGAAGTTTCAGGGTTGTCATCTGGTTACCGTTACTGCACGGTAATTTTTAACATTTAATTCTCTCCGTGTAATAAAAGAAGGATTCAGCATGCCCAAGAATAAGAAAAAAAAACTAAATTCAAAGAAGAAGAAAAAAAACAAAAATCAGTTCCGTTCCTCAGCGATGAGTTGTAAGTTCAACCGGAAGTAACGTGAAAAATTCGCCATCACGTTCGCTGTGTACGGATATCGAGCCCACGGCACAAAAGCCAAAAAGGTCCATTGCGCGCGGAAGGAGGCAGCGAAAAAGTGAAGCAAAAAAAAAAACAATGCACAAGGAATAAGAGAAAAGAGAGGAAGAACCGCACGACGGTGCTAAATGAACAATTGTAATTGCGAGTTGTCGCAAAATAGAGGGGAGGTTGTTAAACGACATGGTGCGTTTGTTTTTGTCGAGATGTGACAAGTATCGTTTCTCCCTCCTCGTTTTTTTTTTCCCCCCCAAGAGAGTGTAAACGGAACACTTATAGTTTTGTAGTTTCCTATATAAGCAGCGCCGATTCTCGAGGTCTCGACAGGCCCGCGCTCTCTCGTAAAGTTTTCTCGTATATCGTTCGTGTCGATTCCTCGATCCTGTCTCTCTCCGTCCTCAGCTCTGTGTCTGTGTGTGTGTGTATGTGTACATAAAGTAGAAGAAAAAAAAATCGGTCGCGATGCGAGCCTTGACGGGGGACAGGGGAAATCTTGACGCGGAATAATCGATTACGAGGGAGGGGGGTGGGGGGGGCTCATCGACGAGATCGATCAATCCTCGAAACGAGAAAGGGACGAGGATTCGTCCTCGCGTGGCAATTGTGTCGCTTCTTCACGTTAAAGTGTGTACACTTTTCTCTCTCTCTCTCTCTCTCTCTGTCCCTCTCTCTCTCTCTGCCGATTGTTCTCCTTCTTTGCGCTCGGCCGAGATCGTTTGCCCCGCGAGGGACAAACATCGCGCGGCTTACCCACGATTTTGTCACTATTGTTTGCTCGACCGCCACATTCGTCGGACCTTAAATATTGTTCTCTCTCAAGCGGCAACTTACTCGCTCGAGACTAATTTTTCGCGGCCCTCGAGCATCGCGCCCGGTAACTCGAGAGAGAGAGAGAGAGAGAGAGAGAGACAGAGAGAGAAAGAGAAAGAGACAGTCGTGCGATTTCGTGTGTGTGTGAATTTATACGTATTATTTTTCCTGAATTTACTTGTTGAGCGATTGCAGGATTTTTACGAAACGAAGGCCTTGAAGGCCTTTTCCTCGCCGACTATAATTCTTTCCTTGTTCATTCACTTTTGGGGATTTTTTGTTTCTTGCTAAAGTCCTTTATTTATTCTATCTCTGTTCTATAATCCTAGTTTAATTATCCTCTCTCCCTTTTTCTCTGTGACTATAATTCTTTCCTTGTTTATTCGCTTTGCGGGGATGTTTTTTTTTGTTTTACTTAATTCGTTCTTTTATTTATATCTCTATTACATAAGTGTAATTTAATTTACTCTCCCAAACGTTCGCTTTTTTTTTCTCTGACTCTTGTTATAATTCTTACATTATTTATTCTCTATGCGGGGACTTTGTTTCTTTGCTAAATTCATTCTTTTATTTGTTCTATCTCAATTCTGTAATTCCACTTGGATAATCGTCTCGCCTAATATCTCTGTTCCTATCTCGTTCACTTTTTGACTCTTCCTTTGTACTTCTTGCCTTATTTATTCTTGCAGTGGGAGTTTTTTTTTGGTAAATTCATTCTTCTCGTCCTATCTCTATCCTGTAATTCCACTTTAATTATACTCTCCCTCTCACTCTTTCGTCATACATCGTTCCCCATTTATTCTCTTTCCAAAGATTTTCCTCTAAATACTTTCTCCTATTTATTCCTTTGATATTCTGCAATTCTAGTTAAAACATTCCACCCCCGTCCTTCTCTTTCTAAATTCATCTGTTTTTCTTTACTTCACCTTCTTTTTTTTCTCCGATTCCATCTACCTCTCTATCTCTCGCGATCCCTCTCGCGTTGTGTTTTGCTCCGCGGCCAATTTCGCGTATTCGTCGTCGCTCAAGTTGTCACGCGACAAGCTTCATCAAAATGAAGATTCTTATGAGAGCGGATACCCACGTGAATATCGAACTACCGGGCAATGCACCAGTCGCGAAGTGCACTTTCTCGCAGGTAAAGAAATATCAATACCAGCCGCAATGATCGTTGCTGACGTCCGTTCGAACGACGTGGACCATAAAACCCCGAAAAATTCACAAGCAACTGGTTCAGCGATTGAAAAAAGAAAAAACTATTATGTTTCTCATTTTACGTGGTTTATATATTTATTTGTTCGTATCAATTTGTGCAGGTCGTAGCCGCACTCTCGGTCTCCCTGGGCTCGATGGTCGTTGGTTTCTCGTGTTCTTACACCTCGCCGGCTCTCGTGTCCATGAAGAACAACGCCACGGCATTGTTTCAGATTACACCCGAAATTGTAAGTAATACTATTATCATCGTTATTATCGTCAATCATAATCGTTATTACCATTATCATTGTGTCCTTTTTATTGATCTTTCTCACTGCTGCCATCAGTTTATCGTCGCTATTTTTTCGTCATCAATGTTATTGGTCTTTGTGTTTATTACGTTACCCCCCCCGCCGAATATCCATGGTAATCAATGAATGGCTTGTTGACAAATAATTCATCGTAATTTCGATGGGGTTCGCATTTAAACATTTATTCTTCTTGTGGTGGTCCAAGCGTGGTCCAATTCGACATCGGGCACCCTTTATAAATATATACATATAAATATATATATTAGGGTGGTCCTTATTTGGGGTGTATTTGAATTTTCCTGCGGACAAGGCGGCAAAAGTTTTCAAATAAATAAATAAAAAAGTACGCGAAAGCTGGAGCCTGTAGGCCAACTCAAAGTACTCCCGCCAAGGCCGTGAATTTTCCCATTTAATTTCAATGGAAACTCGGACCTACTACACTTTTTTTTTTCCCCCCCACCTAAATAGTATTTTGAAAAATCTGAAACTTGGCATGTATTTTTCCTATAGTCATAGGTATTCTACAAAAAATTGGGCGATTTATAATGATGAAATTTTCAAAGTACCAGCGGGTCAAAGTTGCGTCTTGAAGTAAAAAATCATCATTTAACGAAATAAATGGATTAATAAATAATATTAAACAATTAGATATACTTACATGAGTTTTTACAAATTGTATGAACTAAGAATTGTTACATTAAACATGTGGTTGCAGTAATTATGACGAGACACATTATTTTTACTCGATCATTCAACAGCACGAGGCCATAATCGTGCTGTTGAATGATCGAGTAAAAATAATGTGTCTCGTCATAATTACTGCTTTTTTATTTATTTATTTGAAAACTTTTTCCGCCTTGTCCGCAGGAAAATTCAAATACACCCCAAATAAGGACCACCCTAATATATATATATATATATATATGTGTGTGTGTGTGTATAAAAGCTCGAGTTGTTTTTCTCCGATCGCGAATCTATGTGGGCTCGTTTATCGAATCGATATAGAGAGGGAGAGAGAAAGCAAAAGAGCACGGGTTCAATCATACGCGGTGGATAATTGAACCTCAAAAACGTCATTCGATCGTGGGGTTTGGTATATGTTTTGCACATTATTTTATAATAGACTTATTGCCCGGGCACACACTTCCTCAGTTTTCACTGGGAAATTATTTTTCACTATTATGATTACTATAATTATTAATTTTATTTATAAATTTAAAATAATATTATAAATTTATAAATTTATAATATTTACAAAAATTTATTTAATTTCATTATTATTATATTATTTATTCTATTATAAATTTTCATCGTTTATTCGATTATTTTTTAATTTTTATTTGATTTCATTATTATATTATTTATTTTGTTATTGAATTTATTACATTTATCATAATAATAATAATAGTGAAATTAAATTTCGCTATTATTATTATTTTTCTTCTTCATTTTTTCAGTCTTATTATTTCCGATATTCGCGTTTAAAGTTTCAATTGTTATTATTATTATTTCACTTGTTCACTATTATTGCAATTTAGGAAAAACACACGTTCTCTCCCGCATGTTGGATTCTCCTCATCGTCTACTGACTAAAAAATGTCACTATTATTATTATGATTATTGTTATCATTCTCATCAATATTATAATGTCGTCTGCTCTTATATGTATGTTTATATCTTATAACAATATAACATTGTTATAATGTTATTAACATTATAAACTTATATGTATGTTTATAATTTATAACAATATAACATTGTTATAATGTTAGCTACAGTTATATAATAATGGGGATAACAATAGCAAGAAAAAATAAAAATTGTCGAATAATCAATTACAATTAATAATAATTCCGATATCATGATGTTTATTACATCGAGAGGCGTGGGCAGTGGCGTGACGCCGAGCAATTGAAAACAAATTTTCTTTCGTTAAGGATCGCGGTGGTATTTTATCATTTACGGTAAAGCCGGCCTTTTATGATGTTGAAGTTTGACATCGTAGTATCGCAAGGAAAATGACTTGCTTTTTTTTATTTTCCAATTTTTTTATGGCCTTAAAGTTTGCATCGTTGAAACGCAACGAAAATCATTCTCTATGTTATCATTCCTATATTTTTATTACTATCCAAACGCCTTTTTTGCAGTTTTACATTATGGATAATGAGGATTCCTGAAAATATTTTCGTGATATTTGAACCCCAAATGTCAAAAAAAAAAAATCATTTCGTTGCATTCCAACGATGCAAACTTCAATACAATAATTTCCTTCGATAGATTTGAGCTACCGGATTCGCGAAAATATTTTCCAGCATTCTTACTGAATGATCTACAGCCTAAATCTGTAAAAAATGATTTTTAATTTCAAAAAAATAAGAAATTTGAAAGAATTTTCGTTAAATCCGTACTTGTGCAAACTTCAATTTCATGGCGTTTCGCTCGTTACTACGAAAACTCAACTCGACGTCACGCGAAAACGCACAGACCAATACGAGTTAATCGATTTGACGTTATTGTTTTATTTTTAATTTTTATTGTCCATTGTTTTTGGTTTTATTTCAATGTATCGAGACGTATACTCGATCATGACATTGTATATCATTATTATTATCATTATCATTGACGTACACTCTCGGATATAGGTGTGTTTATGATGTTGGATTTTGCATCGAGCATGCGATGCGACGTAAATTTTGATTTGTTTGCCGTGTAATTGCTTTGGTCGATTAATGCTACGAAAATGACACAAATCTCCTAATTCCTCATTGGACATCTACAATAATCTGAAACTGCCAAATTAATTTTTTTCATAATAAAATAAATCAGGAATAAAAAATATCAAAGAAATGAAGAAGAAAAAAGAGCATTTTCGTTGCGTTCTTTCAATTACTGTACAAGATTCAACACCGTTGAGTTTGGGTTATGTTCTCTGTCCCTAATATGTACTTAAGAGAGAGACTTATGGAAAGCCCGAGACTAATTTCGTTCGTCTTTTCTTGTCTTTTTTTCTCGTTGTCATCAGGAATCGTGGATCGGCTCGATAATGCCACTTAGCGCTTTGTTCGGCGGAATTTTCGGTGGACCGTGCATCGAGTATCTTGGAAGAAGGAACACGATCCTGGCGACCGCGTTTCCCTTCATTGGAGGTGAGTCAATTCTAACAGTCGATGAATTTCGAGGACACGTTCTCTTTTGTCTTTTATTTATTATTATATTTATTGTTTTTTTTATTATTTTATATTCGTTATATTATTATATTCATTATTCAATATTGCTTCGTGCACCCTTAACGAGCTTTCGCGACCCTTTGTCCTTTTCGCCGTTGTTAAAAATCTTCCGAGTGCGCGGGTGAGCGGCCATCCATCTGAATATTGGTTCGGGTGCACTTCTCTTGACCGTGAACTGACAGAAAAATTCTTTTGATATCCAGATGCGTCCATTTGATTTTTATTTTTTAATTTGAATTAACTAGATTTTTCGTGAAATCAAATTTTTCCTATTGCATTCCATTATTAAAATGATTTATTTTCATCTTTGTTTATTCAAATCAAGATCTATTTAATATCGTCTAATAACTAAATATTTTATTTATTTCTAATAAATGTGTGATTTGGTTTCGTCTGGTGGTATAAGACAAAAAAGACAGACGGAAAAATGGTACACGATTCAGTCTCTTAAAAATCTCATGGCTTTGTTTTCATCAGAAGACTGTCGTAACATTGTGCAGTTGAGGAAAATGGTTAGTCTTTCTATACATAAATAGTCGCGTATGTTAATAAAAGGCACGACAATAGCTTTCTTTTTTTTTTTTCCAAATAACAGTCTTGTTAGCGAAAAAAAAGAAAAATAATGTAACTTTTTTTCGCCGCACTTTCATGTCATGAATCTATATTCCTTTCTCGTATTCGTGCGATATGTCGTGTTTTATCTTTATTAATTTAATTTGAATCTAATCTTCATTTATTTAATTTGAATATATTTAATATTTAAGAAGAATAGCTTGAACAAATAAAAAAAATATATTTGAACAAATAGTGACAAGGAAAAAAACCTATTTGATTTGATTGACCTATTTGATTATTTTTCCTTTTTTTTTCTTCTTATTTTTTTGACGAATGAATAACGCTCGTCTTGTTGAGCACAAACGCCACCTCTGCCACAACATATTTATTTTTGCTTCTGGTAAATGTCGTTCCAATGGAAAAAAAAATACGAGAGGGGCGAGAAATTTGTATGGGACATTGCACACATTTTGAGCTATGAATTTCGACCTTGAAGAGGTGAGGTGAGGCACGGGGAAATTTGGTGACTCTTACGGAAACGTTCGTTAGGGCCGTGACACGACGCGAATATTGTAACTAAGATGAGTCGCGCTCGTCTGTATACGCAATCGAATCACGTACATTAATACATACAAGTACTATAATCTTGCGAGGTTGGCTTGGTTCGTCGTACGGCGCGGTTACTTGCTTGCTTGCTTGCTCGCGGTCGGGGCGAAAATAAATCCTTGATGGTTTCTCACCTCGATCATTCAATGACCAAGCAACAGAGGGAAGAGAGAGAGAGAGAGAGAGAGAGAGAGAGAGAGAGAGAGAGAGAGAGATGGGGGTGGGAGGGAGGGAGAAGAAATTAATTCCGACCAAGAGATAGAGGACGAAAGAGAAAGATAGAAAGAGAAGGAAAGAAAATTAATTCCGACCAAGAAACACGAGCAATAGAAGCAGGGAGAGGGAGAGAGAGAGCGAGAGAGAGCGAGCGAGAGAGAGAGAGAGAGAGAGAGAGAGAGAGAGAGAGAGAGAGAGAGAGAGAGGGAGAGAGAGAGAGAGAAAATATTTCCGACCAAGAGACAGAGGCAGAAGGAGAAGCTTCCTGAGATCGATCGATTGATGGAATGATTTATTGAATGATATTTTGCTATGACCTAGGGTAATTGGAATATACGTATTGAAGGATAACAATGTGAAATAAAGCAGAAACCTCTACATACAACATAAAGTTAAAATAAAAAACGAAGTTAAAGTAAAAAAAGTAAGAGAACAAAAAAAAAACGTTAAAATAATAATGGTATTGAAGTTTGCATCGTTGGTATGCAACGAAAATATTCTTTTTTCCTACCGCCCAATGTTTTTAAACCACATTTAGACTATAAAAATCACAGAAACATTTTTTGCACATCCTCATTAGGGAGTAAACGAGTTCACATGGTAAAAAAATGGAGATGAGAAAAATTAACGAAAATTTTCGTTGCGTTCCAACGGTGTGAACTTCAACACCATTAATAATAAAGTGAAGTTACAAAATGGAATTACAGGGTATCTAATTTTGACTAGAACTGAAATGTCATGTCATTTAAGGGTTTTTAAGGCAAGGATTCAAGATTATTTCATGACTTTCACTATGACTTTCTGGTATAAAAGCATAGTTTATAATTCTTTCGTGCGACTAATTTTCAAAATTTTTATATTTATATTCTGCTCTTTGAAACAGATGTGTGTTGTATGCCAACAAAAAGTATACGAAATAAACGAAAAGTCACCAAACTGTAAAATTCCATGTGTAGTAAAAAAATTGAGACGAACATCATTTCAAGTTTGCTGTAAAGAAATCTATTTGGGAAACATCTGGAAAAATATTACGTACATTTAGAGACTTTGAGTAATATCATCTAGTCGCTTTACACGAACAACAAAGAACAACTAGTATGTTGAGATAACGAATCGTTTTTTTTTCTACTACCTTTTCTTTCTAATACCGTAGATTGTCGCAAACCCGCGAAAATTTCAAATTATTTTTGATAAATTAATACAAAAATGTGCTATGATAGTGAGCGCTGCAGAGATCTTTAAAAAATCAGGTAGACATAATTTTTCATGACATTTCACGACTTTTTAGGTCGGTAGACACCTTGAATTAAATAAACTCGATATAAGATAGTATAATAAACAATACAAGAGAAATCAAAATAAGCTCAATATAAGACAAAAAACATGTGGGAAAAAAAAGAATTGACAAAAGATAAGAAAAATGAGTACTCGATACAAGGCAGGCGAGATGTCAAAAAATAAAATAGTGCACACCATGTAAAAGACCAGTCCTTGCAATTATTTTTAAATAAGTAAAATAATTATAAGAGCAAAAGAAAGAGAGAGAAAGAGACAGGGTGTGTGTGTGTGTGTGTGTGTGTGTGTGTGTGTGTGTGTGTGTGTGTGTGTGTGTGTGTGTGTGTGTGTGAGAGAGAGAGAGAGAGAGGAAAAGAGAGACAGAAAAAAAAAATCATTTCCTCATGTACTCTTCGTTCTTGGTTCGAATACAAATAATTTTCTCTCAAGGCGTAATAATAAATACGAAGCACCATTAGAATTATCGCGAAAGTACACCGGCCTTGCCTATCCGTCGAGATCTCATTGATGTTGTGCCACATACTTGTTTCTCTCCCGCCTTCCTCTCACCCGCTTCATCGCTACCTCGCAGTGTGTTGTATAGTCGCGAACGCGCGGAATACGGTAATTCAATGATTACAACGAGCGACGTTTTGATTTTTGCACACAGCTTGGCTGTTGATCGGTCTTGCGACAAACGTCCCGATGATTTTGGTGGGTCGATCGCTCTCCGGTTTCTGCGTGGGCATCGCTTCTCTATCGTTGCCGGTCTATCTGGGTGAAACTATACAACCGGAAGTTCGCGGCACTTTAGGACTCTTGCCGACCGCTCTTGGTAACATAGGTGAGTTTGTCCGGCGTTTTTTTTTTATCTTCTCCTATCACTTCCTTCTGCCTTTGAAAAACGTTTCTCTACAAATTGATATTTTTTTCTAATATTTTCTGTATTTTGTTCATTTCAAATGTTACGATTGTTACGGTATTAGCTATTCAGGGTGTCTAATTTTTCACCAGAACTGAAATTTCATGATATTTAAGGATTTTTAAGGCAAGGATTAGAATTTTTTTCATAACTTTTAGTATTACTTTCTGGTATAAAAGTATACTTTATAATTCTTAAGCACGACTAATTTTCTAAATTTTTATATTTATACTTTGCTCCTTGAAACAGATGTGTGTTGTATGCCAATAAAAAGTATACGAAATCAACGAAAAATCACCAAACTGTACAATTCCTATGTGTAGTAAAAAATGTGAGACAAACATCATTTCAAGTTTGCTGTAAAGAAATATATTTTGAAAACATCTGGAAAAATATTACATGCATTTTGGAACTTTGAGCAATATCATCTAGTCGCTTTACACGAATAACAAAGAAAAACTGACATGTTGAGATAACGAATCATTTTTTTTTGTCATTTTGGATAAATTAATGCAAAAATTGGCCGTGAGAATGAACGCTGCAGAGATCTTTAAAAAAATCAGGTAGACTGGTAATTTTTTATGACTTTTTCAGGGTCGAGTGTAATTTCATGACATTTAAGACTTTTCATGACTTTTTAGATCGGTAGACACCCTGCTATTGCTATTATTTCTCCTATTGTTTATGCCGTTTTTTTCCCCTTTTGTCTGGAAAATTTTCCCTCATTTTCGATTTCTTTGTCTCTTTCCTTTTTTACGAAAAAAAGACACAGACAAAAATAGCGAAAGAATGTTTTCTTTTTTTCTTACATCTTTTCTCTCGATTTCTGTATTTTCTGTTTTTTTTTTATTCGTTTTTTTAACCCTTCTGCCTACCGCCCCCCCCATAATTTTCCTTTTTCTCTGCTCTTCTCTTTTCATTTCTCCTATTCCACGTTTTCCTCTTTTTTTTTTGTAATTCCACTTCCTTCTTTTTCCCTATTATTCCCCATTTTCCTCTTGTCTCTTTTCTTCTCCATTCCCACAGCCCCCTCCCACGTGACCCATGCCGTTTGAAATGCTGTTGAAGTCTCCGAATGAACGGAAAATTAATCGATATTGAAATATCTCGTGTACAGGCATTCTGTTGTGCTTCGTCGCGGGTATGTATCTCAACTGGTCGAATCTGGCGCTCCTCGGTGCTTGTTTACCACTACCGTTTCTCCTGCTGATGTTCCTCATACCCGAGACACCGAGATGGTACATATCCAAGGGCAAAACGAAGCGCGCCCGTAAGTCGCTCGAATGGCTGCGCGACAAGAACACGGACGTGAGCGAGGAACTAGCAGCGGTCGAGAAGACCCACGTCGACAGCGAGAGAAACGCGACTCAGAGCCCACTGTTCGAACTCTTCAAGAGGAACAACGTCAAGCCGTTGGCGATTTCCCTCGGTCTAATGCTGTTCCAACAACTGTCCGGTATCAACGCCGTTATTTTCTACACCGTTCAAATATTCGAGGTAATTATGGGTCTTTTTTTTTTTTTTTGACTTTGTTTCGTTTTTTCTTCTTCTTTTCTTCATTACGTCGCGTAATGTTTGCCTTCACATTACAAAAGTCTCGCTTTTTTACAAGCTTTCATTGAAACTTGACTTTCTGTGAGATGCAAAACGGAAAATCGATATTTCACTCAATTCCCGATTACTTAGAGCTCTGAAATTTTGCAAACATGCATGTAAAACGGTGACGATGCATGATTCAACTTAAAACAAACAAACACACAAGGATATATATACACTCAGCAAAAAATGAAAGGAGCAGAAAAATTTCACAATTTTTTCAGTGATTTTTTAAAAGTCGTAACTGCGCCAAAATGGTCGTATTGGGGGGGGGGGGGGGGGCATTTTAAAGTTTGAAATCTCTAGTTTAAGAATCTCGTGGGTTCATTTTTTTTTGAGCATCACGCTCAGCGCTGTAATAAGAAATAGCGCGAAAAAAAAAAATTCTTTTTTTTTTCAACATCGTCCATGTACTACAAAAAATTTGTCCTGGCTGAATCAATGCTTGGATCTTTTAGCCTGATTCTTTAGCTTCAATTTGGTATTTTTTTGCTCTCTGTACGACCATTTGTCGCTGAGATATCGCCGATTGAATGAAAAGTCAGCTCTTTTTTTTATCAGCGATATCTCATGAACTAATATGATCGTACAGCGAACGGAAGGTGGGTTTCGGAAACTGGAATAACTCCTCTATAAGTGCCTTTTGGTATTTTACAGGATTTCTTTTAAGCTCAATATTGATTTGAAAAAGTAGAAAAAAATGACTTTCTGCCTTTTTGGAAAATCCACCACAACTTTGCAAATATTGCGAAAATGACCAATGTTTCCAGGTTTTCTTTTAACTCAATAGATGCCCAAAGTCCCTGTACAATTTTTAATGCATTGGTTAAACTGTTTTTTTTTCACCCGAATCGTCAAAGTTTTATCAAAAATTGAAGGAGCACTTTTGTTGCTCCTTAAACGTCAATTGATGATGGTTAGGATGAAAAAAAAATCGCTATTTTTCTCACAATTTTGCATTAACTGAATTGATTCAGCCAGAAATATTTTTTTTAGCCCATGGACGATGTTGAAAAAAAAAAATCGAAATTTTTTTTCTCGCGCTATTTCTGAGCGCGACAGCGCCGAGCGCGATGCTCAAAAAAAAAAAAATTCTCCGCGAGATTCTTAAACTAAAGATATCAAGATTCAAAATGCATTTTTCACGAAGTTACAACTTTTCAAAAATCACTGAAATAATTGTGAAGTTTTTCTGCTCCTTTAGTTTTTTTTTGCTGAGTGTATATTTCATGTAAAATTAGCGATATTTAATCATCCATATAAAATCTCACTAACACATACAAACAAATGTATAGGCGAATGTGTTTGCACGTGAAAAGTTTAGAGCTAAACTACATGGAAAATGCATGAGAACATATGAATTGGCTCTAAGTGCTCTCGGATCGCACGTTAAAAGGTAAGGTCCAATAGGTGGTGAGCAAACATCTATGATAGATACCACCTGTGCCAGTTCTCCAGGATTTCTCCTGACAATCAACCAATAATAACACCGGTTCGTTTGGAAGGATTAATCCCTATTTGCAAAAATTTCAGACCTCTACTAAAATCAATTAAAGACTAAAGAGTAGAAAATAATTTAAATGTAAAAAATATATATTTAAAAAAGCAAGCTTTTATTTAATGTACTAAAAAGTAAAAAATAATTTTTTTTACTAAGTCACCCATATGTGACTATAAATAAAAGCTTCAAAATTTAGACCTTCAAAATATAGACATATAATCTTCAATTTACATAAATCCGTTAACATATCAACTGTATTTAATTTACTGTAAAGCAACCTTAAATTTATTTTTGAAAAATCCTGAAACTGAATATAAACGTGTGATAATAATTTCTCTGCTTACTATTGTGCCAAATTAAATACGGTTAATGAAACTGAATTGATCAAATTTATTAAACATTTAAACATTTAATCACATATAGGTGACTCGGTAAAAAAAATTATTTTCTACTTTTTAGTACATCAAATAAAAGCTTGTTTTTTTAAATATTTTTTTTACATATAAATTATTTACCTTCATTTTACGAGGCTCTCATCGTCTTACCGACGTCCATTTTTTTCCTCTCTGTTCTTTTGGAATGACTAACGCTGAGATATTTTTTTGGAACTCTTCTCGGCTATTTCTTCACAGTGTGCGAAGACTCGAGTTTGAAAATGCGTATTTATGCGTCGTTGCTGAGTCAAGCTTCTCTTCTAATTGTTATTGAGCCGACCGGAAATTGATTTTCCGTAGTAAATTAACCTGCAAATATTTTTCTTTAAAGATACAAAGATGCGAAGAATCCTCCATATTTCTTCGCGTCCCTGTTGTTCCAGCGCGTCTTTGTTATCCGATTTTACGATCTTATTTTTTTTTGTCGTTTTCTTTATTTTCACAGGCTGCCGGAAGCGACATAAACGGTAATTTGTGCACGATAATCGTCGGTATAGTGAATTTCGCCTCGACCTTCGTCGCTACTGCGCTGATTGATCGTCTCGGTCGCAAGATATTGCTCTACATAAGCAGCTGTTCGATGATCGTGACGCTTTTCATCCTCGGTGGTTTCTTCTACGCCAAGGATCACCAATACGACACGTCCGCAGTAGGTTTCATACCGTTGGTCAGTTTTGTCGTTTACGTGATTGGTTTTTCCCTTGGTTTTGGGCCGATACCGTGGCTCATGATGGGCGAAATATTGCCGGTAAAGATACGCGGCTCGGCAGCCAGTGTCGCCACAGCGTTCAACTGGTTGTGCACATTCTTCGTAACAAAGACCTTCAACGATATTGTCATTGCGATCGGCCAGGGTGGCACATTTTGGACGTTCGGCATCATTTGCCTCGCTGGATTGGGCTTCGTTGTTTTCTTCGTGCCGGAAACGAGAGGACGCTCGCTCGAGGAGATCGAGAAAAGGCTCACCGGACCAGTGAGAAGAATGAGCTCGGTCGCTAATATGAAACCTATGCCGACCGCGTGCTAGGTACACAAACTCGAATTATGATATTTTTCATTCGCGTTATTCGTTACACATACCCCGCACCTAAATATGTATTGGATATGCATTACATGTACGGGATTAGCTAGGTACATTATTCAATTTCATTTCGTCAACTAGATTTTGTTTGTTTGTTTTTTTTTTTATATCGCGGCCCAGTCTGTACGACGAAAAACCACAAATGGGTTCTCCTCGACATGCCAAATTTGCCGCATTTGGAGTTTACCAGGAATCCTTTTATGTCTCATCTACTCCGATAATAGAGCTCAAACGTCAAATCTAGGACAATCTAGGTAGGGGATATCTTACGTGTGAATTCCATGAAGAAAAGTAACGTGCGATTTTACATCACAGCCGTATGATTCGTGTGTATCGGAAAAATCCTTTTTGAAGTGTGACATTTTCGACGCTTTGCTTTTCTTCATGGATTCGTGGCATGTTAACAAATATTGGCGATGTCTTTTTTTGAGACTTTACAAGAAATATCGGAGTTCTCGGGAAACCTCGCTGAATTAACTTTAATCATTTTTATCGACAAAACAAATTTACTAGTGTACGGTGAATTTCATGAACGTAAAGAATGAACGGATTACCAATTTTTCATTAATTGTTGAAAAGTGGTTATCGATTTTGAACGACGAAAACAAAAAGTTATCTTTGCGATGACGAGAAAAATGCAAGGCTTTTCGCGCGATCCCATGGGCTTAATGAAGGGCCAAGAAGGGTTTCGAAGGAATTACGAAAATTGTGTTTTTGTTATTAACGTCACTGGTGATGCGTAAAAATCTCGTAGTAACGTTATTACCAGACGAGAGTATTCCAATGTTTTTGTCGTAAACGTAATGAACGAAAAGTAGTTGTTCGCTTGATCGTTGAGACCAATAGTGGCGAAAAGCACGGTCGCATAGCCAAGAGACCAATCTAAGAGAGTCTTTTTTTATTCTCATAGGATATTTCATCACAGTACTTTCGCAATTTTAGGGAAAAGACTGCAGATTTTTTGGCCTCTGAGAGCCGCGCATTATTTTCATTGTTTTCTTACATCAATTTTTAATCGTGCCTTAAGAATTTTGTCTTTTTTTTCCGAACATTATATTCTCAGAATCTCACCAAAGTATCGAACGAAGAAAATAGTTTTTTGCGCACGAGCACGTAAAAGAATGTACAAAAAAAAATCATTCAAATGAGTAATTCGTATAAATTTAATTGATATTATTAATTTATATCAATACAATGCATACGAATTACAAGAGAAAATCTTGTTCTTTGTAATTTTTTTTTTTTTGAAAGCCATCTTGCCGCGCTTTTCACGTTCATTTTTATTGATACAGTAAAAGATGTTGGTACAGATGGGTTATAAAATTGATATAATTTCGCAAAATTACTGGAACAGTTGAAAGAAAGTAAGAAAAATATTGAGAGGCTAAAAATGATGCGGCCATTACGGCTATCGGAAGTGTGGGAGGGTGTTCTTGCGTTGTTCGAGGGACGAGCGCGATCGAGCTCAGTGAGCCCCCCTCCTTCAACTTACCAGGACCTCCAATTCCTTAATTTATTCGTCTTATACCCTCTTATCCCCTCCGCAGCCTTTGAGTCTACAGAATCCCAGAAGTTCTACCTCAGAGGACAACAAGAATCGAGCGTTTTTACCGTATAGTGCTCTTGACGCGAGATTGATATTATTCAATTTGTAAATATATACATACTCATACAAAAAAAAAATATATATATATAAAGATATAAGAGAAAGATATATTCCAACGTCAATAATTTAGCGCACGTGAAGATACTTCTGTAAATAGTCCGAATTCTCGTTAGTTTAAGTTTTACGACCTCGTTTCTTTCACTTTCTTTTTCCTTTCATTCGTTTCCTTAGACCTCGATATAGAGATGTACATAGACTTATAGAATTGTAAATTAGTAAATTTTTTTTTTTTTTTGTAGTACGACGCCAATCGTTCAATTAGAGTGCACACTAATGCGTGGGTGCTTCGAAAGCGACGCGGCACAAAGATATTGTATTTTTGCGAGATGAATTAGAAGTGGAAAAAAAGAAAACAACGTTCTGCGAGTCGGAACGATACGAGATTATATATATATATTGTAGCGAGAAAATGTTTTAGCTCCAAGTGTTTTATTTTGATATTGTTTCTGTCTTCGATCTGTAAGTAGAAGTTTTTTTTTCTTTTTTTTTTTTTGAGAATTAGCCTTTGGATCGATGAATAAAAGAAAGTATACAAATGATTAACGATGAGCGACTTGTTTTTTGTTATTTTTACATTCCTCCGAGTTTTGTGCAATTGTATATATATGTGTGGGCGTGTGTGTGTGTGTATGTGGAGAACTTAAGAGAGGTTGGGGGACGTCCATTAATTACGTGATCTCCAAATGGAGGGAGGGGGGGGGGGGTCAATGAAAATCTCACGTCAATTTTGTAATTCAGAAAATATACTACTTGTACATTTACGTATTATTTGTACAGAAAAGATTTGATAAGATACACGGTGTAAATATGGACACCTTAAGGCCTAAATCATTCTGGAGGGAAAATATTTAAAAAAAAAACAAGAATAAAAACACCTATGTAATTGTTTTATTATACACTATTCCAAACAATTGAAGGAACAGAAAATGTCTAAATTTTTTTTTGCATTTTTTGAAGCGCTGGATCTGTGGGAAAATTAATCGTATCGAGATGAAAAAAAAAAGAAGAATTTTGAAGCTTTAAGTTTCGAGTTTTGAGATCTTTTGGCAAAAAAATGTTTGTGATCTCGGTTATCACGCATTCATAAGAAATAGCACGAGACATTTTTTTTTTTTTTTTTTTTTTTTCAAGAATCCACGAGCCCGGGAATTTATTTTTCAGTTAAATCAATGCATAGGTCAGTTAGCTTGTTTATTCAGCTTCCATTTGGTTTTTCTTTCTGGTCTCTCTACGTCAATTTTTCGCTGAGATATCCGACTTTGAATGAAAAAGGATCCTTTTGTCTTTGGTCATCGATATCTCAAAAACCAATGATCGCACAGGGAATTAAAGGCCGGTTTGAAAACTTGAATAAATCTCCTACAAGACCCTTTCATTGATTTTTGAGAAAAAAAATGTTCACCCTTAACATTGAGTTGAAAAGAAAGTACAAAAAAATTACTTTTTATGGTTTTTTTCAGTAAATCTACCACTACTTTACAAATATTGATGGAAAGACTAATGTTGCTAGGCTTTTTTTTCGGCTTATTGTACCCCCGAATAAACATCGTGTAATCATCATCAAAATGAAAAGACCAATTCTTTGTTCGTCTTTTTTCACAACTTTGCACTAGGTACTTATTTAAATTTGAGATTAAAAAAAATGTCGAAGAAGTAAAAAAGTGATATTCGAGAAAAAAAATGTTCGACTATCAGTGAGTTTTTATTAGTGGTATGAAGAAAAATATATGAACATATCGAACAAATGTAATCATTTAAGGCGGGCAACCACTTTAGATACTTTAAAAAATCAATTTAAAACGATATTTGAATTCCTTCTAACGGTATTTATATAAATGATAGACTCTCCACTCGACTCCCAAGCGCGCTCAGGTAACCACGAGCTCTCAGGTAGTTTGTTTGGGTTTGTTTGGGTTTTCATAACCTAAACAAACCCAAAATCGACCGTTTGGCGATTAGCTTCGAAACATCTCCATTCTGGGTCGAAAATAATCGAGGTAGCGGCATTTCTTGCTGCTATTTTATTCAATGAAGGAAATTCAGCCCTACTCATGGTTATGAATGAACGACAAATCATAGTTGGCAGGCAGAGCTACGAATATACCGAGCAAATCGATGTACTCTATGATCCTGGCATAGCAGATTAGGTGTAAGTATGAAACTTTTCATCCTATTCGCACGTAAACTTCAGTTTAACTTTAAACGCGTTTTGCCTCGAAAACCACGTTTTCCAAGTTTGCGACGGTCCTCAGACACACCCTAGATGAGCAATCGTTATGAAATTTGGCAGTTACGTTGACAAAAAACGTCTTCATCAGTTGAACTAGAATTATCCAAAAAAAATTTTCAAACGTTTTTACTTTATGAACGAAAAACCGCAAGAAATTTTGGTAAAATCTGAACTTCCCTTTCGATCGTTCACTATTTTTTTATTTTTCAATTTTTCTTCTTGATTCTAGTTCGACTCGTACACAATAGTGTACAAAGTAAAAATATGATTTCTTTGCTTCAGATTGAGATTACGACAGAAACCATAAGCTCGCTGTACAAGAAAAGTTTCTGCCCCCCTCCCCCCCGCAGAGCGGACAGCCGAATTTTCAAAACAGATATCTTCGCATTTGTGTTTGCTGTTTTTACATATGGTAATGTATGTGTGTAAAATAATTAATTTATCGATCCGGACATTGAAACGACAGGAAGAATGTTTGTTCCGGCGCTGGGTAACATCCGCAAACGGATGTTGTCTCATTAATAATGTAGAGAACGATAGCGTCTGATGTTTCTAGCATATAAGTTGCCCGTGGTCAAGGGCCGTAGTTAAGGGAGTCAACAACGAAAATCGGAAGAAGGAAGTCGTACGCTGGCGATGCACGACGTTATTTGTACCCACACACGTTATTAAAATATATATATTCGATCATTAATTCAACGTCTTTTCGTTTATCCATTTTATTATACTACAATAATAATAATAATAATAACAAACATATGATAAAAATGTATTGTTGAGGTTATGAGCTTAACTCACCCATGACTTGAACACGGCATATAGCGCAGGTATCGCACTCAACGTCCCAGCTCCACATAGCCACAGCGTTCCATTTCTTCAACGTGAAAAGCTTGTCCGATTTGACATTATCACCGTCACCGCGATCACTCGTGTCTTGATCCTGATCTGCCATTCCGAGGCTCTCGTATTTTCGTTTCCTTTTTACGATTGAAACAATGATATCGGCGTGTGTAAACACTGACTTGTTGTTTATCCACCCGCGAAATACGCGAAACGAGGGTAATCAGCTGATCGAGACAACGCTACGGCGCTTGTGACCCATCGGTGCTGCCATCTGTCGGCGGAAGCGATCAACTGCTACGCGGTGCTCGCGACCGATACAGCGGAGGGGGCTATTACGGTTCACAGTTTCGGTCGTTTGGGTGAAAATAACAAAAGTCAGCCACCATATTGCGGTTCTTTTTAAAGTTCTTGCCAAATACTTAATAAAAATTAGCAACTAAAAGTTTATACCGCATACAGTAAAGTATTATTATTCGATAATAATGAAT
This sequence comes from Ophion ventricosus, assembly GCA_963932345.1. Taxonomy (NCBI): domain Eukaryota; kingdom Metazoa; phylum Arthropoda; class Insecta; order Hymenoptera; family Ichneumonidae; genus Ophion; species Ophion ventricosus. The sequence continues at coordinate 3,020,283 of OZ010714.1, read as the reverse complement.
AATTTGATGTTGATATTGCTATTGCGGGTTCGAGAAAATCGAATGCACAAGATCCTGGATTGTGTCGACATTTTCATCGGTTCTTGAAGATGAAGGCCTTCCGCCGCCTGGTTATCGTCTTCAATCGACTCTCTTCCTTTCGAAAATGTCTTAAACATTTGTCCCTGCGAGCCTATAACTGGTCTTTACGAGGTTTCATGCGTATTACGAAATGGATAAAGGTTCAACTTGAACATTAAAAATCTCCGAAACTATGTTGTGAAACCGATTGATTATTCGACAGTAAATGTATTCTGAATGAATCTTTCGGCGATAAAAATTTTAACCGTCTACAAGCATTTCAATATTGGTGTTGAAACTCCTTAATAAAAATTGAATTGTTTAAAAAAATGTGCGATTTTTTCTTAGAATTGATCTTTCGTGATATTAAAACCGAATGTCGAAAGGGTTTTTCTTTGAAATAATTCTAAAGATAATTATTAATTGTTTTAATAACACGATAATTCAAATTGTGGATGTTGGCGCGAAATGTCACGCTATCGGCGCTGGCGCTTGTGACGTCACCGCTCGAACGCGACCAAACAGGCTATGTATACGGCTTACACGCGAGTGTATAGAAAAGTAAAATTTTGTGTCATTTTACATCTAAAAATCTCCAGCATTCTGAAAAAGTCGAAATATAGTTTAATTTTCGTGCAAGGATGTGTGAAAGTGGATTTGTGAAAGCAAATTCGAGTAATTTACCGACCGTGGATAACTGAACATTTTTAGGTTAGGAGAGGCTTGATAAATTGTGTCAGTTATTGCCGCTAAGTATCATAAGCATTCCGAAAAAGACGTATTAAAAAAAAATCAATGCAGTTTATGTTATAACACGTTTACACTGACATCAAAGTGGTATTCACAGCAAAAATAAGTGGACGATGATTTCGGGTTGACACGTCGTGCTGCATCGAACCACAGATTTCGACGTTTTGTGTCTTGTGGCACATTCAGAAATACCTATTAGGGGCACTTTACGTCGTATTTATACAAAGAGGAACGAAACAAGGCTTATACGATTTTGTCGTTGCCATCGTTGACAGAATACTCGTATCACACGAGTAATTCGTATACTGGCGTTCGAGCGGTGACGTCACAGAGCGCTCGGGTAACTTCGGATGCTCTCGGCGCCTTCTTGCCGAGCCGAACAGAACAATTTCAAAGTGCTATATCATTGTTAATTGTTGAAAAAAAAAAATACTTTGCTTTGAAAACCGCGCATGAAAAATAATCATTTAATGACCCAATTCTATGAAAACTTCATTAATCGATCATGCAAATTGACTGTTGAAGTTCGTGTTGTTTTTTTTTTTCAAACGTAGTTTCGTAAACGACCGCTGGAGCGGAGCCAGCCTAAGATCGAACGACGCGCCTTAGAAATCCATTTTCTTCAAATGCGTTCTATCTTGATTGCGTTTAACAATCGCGTGTCCGCATCGCGTTGGACACATACCTCAACAAACTTGTTTTCATCTTCAGTACTTTACTACGCATATTTTCATCACTTCCAACTAGCGTATTAAGTTGTTTATTAAGTTGCATCGACAACAATGTTGTTACCGCGTCACGCGCGATGGATCGCGCGGAACGATGCGAAGAATCATCCGATAACAAATTCTTCCCCTACCGGCGTGTACGTGTAATAACATCACGTGCCAAATATGTCGAACGATTCCGGAGTCTGCGCAGGACGCGGAAACGATTTTTTTTTTCGCGCTCATACTTTTTACGATTCTTCGTAAAAAAAAGATTGACATACGAATATCCCGATAGAAATTTCTTCAAATGTCGAAAACAATGAAACACACAAAAAATACGCGCATCCCATTCAACGAAATAATGCGCAGCGCACCTTGACGCGCCATTAAAAACAACAAACCACGTGCATATTTTCTCGGAAGAGGCTCAGCATCTCGAAACGTTCTCCGTCGGAAACGATAGAGCAAAAGCTACGCCGAAAAAAAACAAATTTCGCGATATCGCGCGATTGTATTTACTATTATGTCTTTGGCTTTGTGCCCAATCGTGCCCCACGACGCGTCGTCGTTCTCTCTAACCCTAATACACGTACACGCCTCTCGTCTTTATAAAAAGGCTACTCCCTCTCGTTCTCGCTTCAGTAACCAAACAACATTCAAGATCGCGCCACCAATTATCATTAGTACCATAAGCCAATCGAATTTTAGTATTATCGTAGTACAATATAAAACGAGAAAAAACCATATAGAAAAAAAAAGACATTTACTTCCGGGAAACCGTGAATTCGATCGAACCGGAAGTTCACGAAATTATGCGCCGAAGGTGTCACATATCTCGAATCGTGCATAATTGCTCGAGTCGCGAATAATTTCGTCGTTAAAATAATCGTGAAAAAAAATTACGCTCGAGAGTAAGACTGCAAATTAATATACGCGTTGGAATTTTAAATAAAAGCAATTTTAGTACCGTGTATTTTTTTTTCATATAAGAATATATATATAGATAACCTCCAAAGACTTGTCTCCCTCGCTATAGACTTGTGCTATCGAATTTAAACCGGCGTACGCGTTTCACACGTTCGGTGATTATACTTCCGCATTGATTTGTTTATCGACATGGTACTGAGCAAGCACGTACGTCATTGTCGCAGCAGATGCGTCTCCGCAGTCACCAGGTATGCGAACGTATACATATTTCAATTTATTTCCTCGCGTTTCCGCAATACCTCGCGATGTACCATTTTTTCGATGTTACGACGTAAATAAAACACGCGTAATTGTTTTATCAACATTTCCGATAAAAATAATTATCTGACCACAATAATACTCTCTATTGAGCGACGCGTGCACGTGACGTAATGTGCACGAATGTTGCATTTATTTTTGCACTTGGCTTGCAATTTGTGCGCGTGCGTGTGTGTGTGTATATATATGTACAGGGTGGCCCGGGGAGTGACACACAAAGGGTGTGTCAAAATGGCCTGGCATTTTAATTTATTAATAAAACGTATTATTTATTTGAAAAGGACGAATATTTTTATTTTAATATAAGGTACAAACATGGAGGTTATGCGTGGAATACAATATCTGATAAATGGCCGCCTCGTTCCTATTTGCAAACGTTCACTCTTTTGACGATATTTTCAATAACATTTTGGCTCAATTGAGTTGATTAAAACAAAAATGTTCGATTTTTTTTTTTAATTGATCTTTTGTGATATTAAAACCGAACGTCAAAAAGGTTTTTCTTTAAAATAATTGTAAAGATAATTATTGTTTTTATATCACGCAAAGAAATGTCACGCTATCGGCGCTGGCTCTTGTGACGTCACCGCTCGAACGCGACCGAATAGGCTATGATACGGCTTACACGCGAGTGTATAGAAAAGTAAAATTTTGTGTCATTTTACATCGAAAAATCTCGAGCATTCTGAAAAAGTCGAAATATAGTTTAATTTTCGTGCAACTATGTGTGAAAGTGGATTCGTGAAAGCAAATTCGAGTAATTTACCGACCGTGGATAACTGAACATTTTTAGGTTAGGAGAGGCTTGATAAATTGTGTCAGTTATTGCCGCTAAGTATCATAAGCATTCTGAAAAAGACGTATTAAAAAAAATCAATACAGTTTATGTTATAACACGTTTACACTGACATCAAAGTGGTATTCACAGCAAAAATAAGTGGACGATGATTTCGGGTTGACACGTCGTGCTGCATCGAACCACAGATTTCGACGTTTTGTGTCTTGTGGCACATTCAGAAATACCTATTAGGGGCACTTTTCGTCGTATTTATACTAAGAGGAACGAAACAAGGCTTATACGATTTTGTCGTTGCCATCGTTGACAGAATACTCGTATCACACGAGTAATTCGTATACTGGCGTTCGAGCGGTGACGTCACAGAGCGCTCGGGTAACTTCGGATGCTCTCGGCGCGTTCTTGCCGAGCCGAACAGAACAACAAATTCAAAGTGCTATATCATTGTTAATTGTTTGAAAAAAAAAAGAAAAATATTTTGCTGTAAAAATCGCACATGATGTTTACAATGAAAAATAAAAATAATTTAATGACCCAATTGCGGACTAATTTCATTAATGGTGCGTCCAGTTGCTTCCTTGAGCTCCGGAATGGTCTGTGAATCATTGGCGTAAACATTTCCTTTCAGAAAAGCCCAAAGAAAGAAGTCCAAATGGCGTAAAATAGCACGATCCTTGGTGTGGTCAATTCACATCGCCGCGGCACGAGCTAACACGACCATGAAACATCGTCTGCAACAACTGCATTGTTTCGCAGTGAATTTTCACAATTTTTTTGCGTTGCTCGATCGTGTAATTCTCCATGACTAAACCTCAATACTTCCTCATGCCAGTTCTCAAAGATTAGTACTCTATGTTCGCCACAAAAAAAAAATGGCGCGCAATTAAAAATGTCAAGTCATTTTGAGACACCTTTTATGTTCTACGACGAAAAAAATGTTCGCTCCTGTGTGTGTGTTCCTCGCGCGCGATTTTTTCTACTCGAATTATCGTTGCGAAGTGTACTGTTGAGCAATAAATAAATGACGAATTAAACAGTGAAGTAAATGCCTTGGATTAAAAAAACAAACCATTTGATCAGGTCTAAATGACTCTCAATAACTTTTAAAGAGTTCGAAGAGATAGACAAAAGCGAAAAAAAGTCAATGCTTTTTTTCTCAAAAATTGAAAAAGATCGCAGAAAATACACGGGGGTGATTCGGATAGGTAACGAGGCTACCCTGTATATATGTATATGGCTAGTGCTCGAGAGACAACAGCTGATCATGACAGGTCTAGATAAAAACAAAGAAGTTTCCTAATCAATGCGAGCCATAAACGGTGCACTCTTTGTGTTTTAACATCGTGCGTCAATCAGTGCATGATCCAAATAGTATCCCGATATTAAAAAGTAATAAACTGTTGCTTCTTGTAGCGATGAAATTTGATGCAACGTTTGTTCATTTCCTTATATCTATTCTGACGTTAATGCAATCTATATATATATATATATATATATGTGTTTGTGTAAATATATATATTTATATAAGTTTTGTGTAATATCGTCTTTATATATACAACTGTCTAAACGCGCGATATGTTCTCACCGTACTGTACATGCGTGTTGTGACGTTGCTCGATTTGTAGGTTATATATAGCGCTCGAAAATTCGAGAAACGTGAAATTACGAATAAAACGTAGGACGGATCGAGAACGTTGAAATATATAAGTTCGTGAGCGTGTCAAGTGCTGGCAAATTAACTTGAATTGCACATAAAGAGTTTCTACACATGTTTAACGTACCCACCGAGTTCGAAGGGTTTTTTTTTAACTTCTGTTGCGCGTTCCGTAGTTTCGCGTTATTTTGAGGTTAGGCCTCGTCTTTTCGTATAAGACCATCTTCACAATCTTCAGTGGATAATCGTAATTTTGATAATTCGTTTTCAATAGTGCGAAGTACGTAGTGAAATATACGTATGTTTGGTCTAGCATCAATGAATTGAGTTTTTCCGAAGATTCTCAGTTTCTTGTCGCAGAACAACGGGCACGAAATGTTTTATTGATTTTTCAGCAAATAGCAAATATCGATATTGAAGATGAACAAAATAAAGCAGAATAACACGAGCGAAGTGGAGACGATTAGTTAATTCTTGTTGTTGTCGCAGGCGACTAACGGACGCTGCGCACGGTAGAGATGCGACAACGGTTAACGCGGCATCAATGGCCTCAAAGATGTCGGGTTCGTTGAACGCACTGCAAAAGACAAAGATGTCGTTGCAGAACAGTTGGAAGGTATTCGCGCGTTTCGGCGGCGCGAATACAGGCGCTTCCGACTACACCAAGAATCTCCAAATTGTTTTGAGTAAAGAGTGGATGGAGCTGGTCAAGAAGGTGACGTTCGCCCAAATCGACAACATGAGAATGTTTTCGGCGGCGCGCGGCCTGAGAGAAAAGAGCAGAGAGGAAGATGCGTCTAGGAAGGTAGAGAGCGCCGCTTCGACGGAGAAAGCGGTAATTGTCACGGCGCCGGAGAACGAGACAGAGCGACGAGACGAAGCAACCACGAGCAAGCTCAAGGACGCCAGCGTCGTCGTTCAGAGCGAACAGAGCATCAAAGACCAAATATACGCCTTTCCCCAAGTTCTCTCCGCTCTCTTGCCGCAATTCAATGCAACCCGGAGCAACAAAGAACTTGCGCCTAGCGCAACCGTCGTCAAAGATGTCGCGGTGCCGAAGTGGAAAATAAGCACGCCGACGAGCGTGTCCAAGCACAGCATAGCGTCGAGAACGAGACACGTTTTGAACAGTATCGCGACGGCCGAATCCGCCGCTTCCAGGTGGAGGAGAATCGAGGATTTGCTCGCTCACATAGAGCAGTATCCGGAATCTAGACATTACGCTATCAAGGAAGGAGCCGTCGCTGTTCTCCTCAGAGCAAGAACGAAAACGAAAGATCCGCAGATCAATGGTCTCTAGTTTTTTATTATCTTATGTATCTTCTCGTAGAATTCTCATTATTGTTGACGATGTTGTCGGCTTTAATTCAGGCAATGAGTCCAACTCTTATCGTTCCTACAATGACCAATGATAATAGAATTTTTATGTCACTTTTTTAAACGAATTTTTGCCAATCTAGCGCTTTTTTAAGTTAAGGTATTACTGGATGGATATTAAAAAATTGCCAAAATTCTTGAAAATTTGATGAATGATCTTAATAGAATAATAATACACGAATTATTTTTTAAATTTCACTTAATAATTTACCAGTTATAAACATATGAATTTAACACGGTCGCGTTATGGGAAAAAAGCTTCTGCAGACGTTAATGGTTGCATAACGAACGAAAAAAAAAATGATACATTTTTTTTTCCAACGCTATATAAGGGCTTTAAAAATGTTTAAAGTATGACCTTTCGACGGTATAAACACTTTCGAATAGTCTATTCTAGTTAAAATTCGTTGCTTTACGAGTCTACGTTTCTCATACGTTTTTAAATTTTGAATAGGATCGATCAGAGAAGCACTCGCTGTTATGGGCCACGTGGATCCTTTGCCACGCAGGGGTATAAGAATTCTGACGATCGATGGTGGCGGCATCCGAGGACTCGTTGTCCTAGAGATGCTGAAAAAATTGGAACAACTCACCGGTCAAAAAGTACATGAGATGTTCGACTACATTTGCGGTGTCAGCACGGGAGCAATTCTCTCTGCGACTCTAGGTATTGTTTTCATTTTTTACGAGCATTTTTAATTAATGAGGTTGGAGCGTTACCCATAATCCAAGATTTTAAATATATTTATATATCCTCCTGCCGCCCACTGCTCTTCGCCAAGAACAAATTAACACGTGAAAAATTTAGCTTGGGTCTTACGAGGATATATATATATATATCCACGCCATTTCACTTAGCCCGTGACCCCGACCATTTTTTATTTTCCCGATTTTTTTTTTGTAAAATTGTACCCCCTGAAAGGAACATTCACATCAATTTTTAGATTTTTATCTCTTCTCTTTAATTTCTCCTGATAATCATTAATCTTAATAATAATTTTCCAGAAAAATGTCGATTTCGGAAGTTTTGGAAACGTTTGAACGTTGATAACTCCCGAACTAACTGAAATATCGACAAATGTCCATATATAATTTTTTTTCATTGTAAAGCATACTTTCATTAAAACAATATGAAAAAAATTATCAATTATACTGGACCACGTATTTTTTGCTTTGAAAGTGAACACTTTTTTTTTAAGACGATTGCCATACTTTTTTTTTCATAAAATTCTCTAAAATAGAGTGACTCATTCTGTGATTTTTAAGACTAGTCTCATCGTGTGCCCATATTTCTTTCTATTTTTTTTTCTTCGAATTAATCATATTTTTTTGAGACGATTTTTATCATTTTAATGAAAGCCGATTTCAAATTCGGCTTCGACAGGCCTGAAACGGTTTATTCTTTATTTGTGCTGAAATTAACGAAAAAGACGATTTTTTGTGTAAAATTAATTTTTTTTCACTAATAATAATATTGATCAATACTAGTACGACAATTTTCAATCGGATCTAATAGTCATAACTATTCTAGTTTTTATCCTTTTCGTAAATAAAATGAACTAAATTAAGAATTATATGGGAATTAAAAACGAGTGATATTTTTCTTTTGATATACCAAAGAATTAAAGAAACAGAACATTTCTTCCCTTTTTTAGTGGTTTTTGTGAAACGGTGTATCTCTGTGAAAAATAGTCGTATCGAGACGAAAACGAACCATTTTGAAGCTTCAAGTCTCTAGTTTTGAGATCTTTTCGCAAAAATTTTTTGGGAGCTACGGTTATCTCGCAATCAATTCTCAAAAATCAATGAAAGGGTCTTGTAGGAAATGTATTCAAGTTTTCAGCACGGCCCCGTAATTCTCTGTGCGATCATTGGTTGCTGAGATATCGATGGTCAAAGACGAAGGGATCCTTTTTCATTCAAAGTCCGATATTTCAGCCAAAAATTGACGTAGAGAGACTGACAAAAAACGAAATTGTAGCTGAATAAACAAGGTAACTGACATATATGCATTGATTGAACTGAAAAAAAAATTCCGAGCCCATGGACCCTTGAAAAAAAAAAAAAAAATTGAAAATTTTTGTCTCGCGCTATTTCTTATGATTGCGAGATAAATGTAGCTCATAAAAAAAATGTTGCCAAAAGATTTCAAAAGTAGAGACTTAAAGCTTCAAAAAACACTAAAAAAAAGGGAAGAAATGTGCTGTTCTTTTAATTCTTTGGAGTAGTGTACATAAAAGGAAAAATATATATATAAAAGGAAAAATTTCACAAGTTGGTAGTAACACAACGTTTTTTTCTTCTCCACGTAATAAAAGAATAAAAATGCATAAGTTTGCCCTCTAATTATATATCTTATGAAAAAAAACTTCGCATCTATAGAATACATCTATACCTCGTATGCATGCTTTTTTTTTGAGGTTTATTGAAGAAAAAAAACCCATAAACCGTCATTTGGCTCAACTGGACCGCTCCAACCTCCTTAATCATGCTCCGTTATGTCGCAAATTCATTTTCTCCGGTCGCACATACACATTGATATCGAACGGTTATTGCGCACGCAGCGAAGAACGCCAGTGAGGAAAACAGCAGAGGTACTCGCTCGAAATTAGCGTCGTAAAATTCATAATTCATCTCTAGAATAATAAATAAATACAAATCTATTGAATGAAAAATGTCTGAACATAATAATAATCTTGTTTTTTTTTTTTTTTTTCGTTTCCCCACGATCTAGGTGGCCACAAGAGGAAAACTCTGGACGAAATTTCCGAGTTGTACAAAGCTTTGAGCACGAAAATATTCACGCGAGGCACGATTCGCGGAGCGAGCAATTTGGTCTGGAGCCACTCGTACTACGACACTGAACTTTGGGAACAAATGTTGCAGGAACATCTTGGCGACAAGGATCTTATGAAAACGGTCCGAGACCCCAACTCACCGAAGGTACATCCGATAGGAAACGGCCTTTTTCCTCCCAACCTCGACGATTTAATTTTCAAAATGATATTTCATCGTATGAGATTTATCGTGCGTCTGATCGAAAAAAAATATTTGCCCAGTTCTCAGCGGTATCAGCGATCGTAAATCACGCGCAGATAATGGTGTATATTTTCCGCAATTACACGTTGCCGTATCGGGTCGAGAGCCAGTACTTGGGATCTCACAGACACAAGCTATGGGAGGCGGTGAGAGCTTCGGCCGCCGCGCCGACTTATTTCGGAGAATTCAAACAAGGCGATTACTTGTTCACCGACGGTGGTGAGTCTCGATTTGTTTATTCATATGTCCGACGACCGAGAGATCGCGATATCGGAATTTTCTCGAAATTACTGTCATTGAAGATTTCTCAAGAACGATCGACGTTCTTTATCCATTGCGCACGCTGTGTTGCAGGTTTGATGGTAAACAATCCTTGCGCCGTAGCCATTCACGAGGCTAAACAACTGTGGCCGAACACTCCAATTCAGTGCGTCGTTTCATTCGGCACTGGACGAATTCAAACCGCGATCGGGGACAGCGACATCGATCCCACGGAGTCGACGATAAGCTGGAAGGAAAAGTTCCACAAAATTTTGGCCAGCGCCACCGATACCGAAGGTATTTATATCAAATTATTCAACTGGCTCAATTGGTTTTTTTTCTTCCCTCCAAATTTCGATCGCCGATTGCACGTTTTTTTTTAAATTTATCGCTACTCGAATTAAGAATTACTATCGCCGAGGGAGGTCGTTTTATTTATCGCAAATTTATCGCATTGAAAAATGTATATTTAGCTATGTTTGGTCGAAAAAATAGTAATGCCGAGTCGGAATCATCAAAAGGAATTATGCGAGTCGAGCCTAAGGGAAATTCATCTCGCTGATGGTAGATTGTTAGTTCGTGGGTATCAACACAATTATCCAAGCTCCTAAATAAATATTGCCATTATTGAGATACCTACGCCACCTCATTTCATCAAAATCTTTTGCACCCAAATCTTTGCGTTCATGATTTTAGTAATTATTCATAATTAAATGAATCCGAAAGGAATCAAGTAATTAAAAATATTGACTATTATTATTGTCAAGTAATTCACATTTGAACAAAGTCGATTCATTCAATTTGTTACCTTTCCAATATCCAATTTACAAACGTACAAAAGCAGAGCACTTGCTTGTGCAAAGGTGCGGGTTAGAACAATATGTTTTTATTATATACAGTCTGTTTGGCAAAAGTGTGTACGGCGACATTTTTCCTGGAGATCGTTAGAGGGTAGATATGAACGCGAGCGAGTCGCAGGACCTTTCGACCAAGATGCTTTCTATAAAAAGCGTCAGTTTTCGTTCGACCGTGGTCACAAACGAACCGTTATTGCCCGAAAAATATGTCGAAAAAATACTTGGGCGAAAGAAAGTTTACACCGCGATTGGGAAAACGTGGTTTTTTTCGGACGAAGCGTTTTTTTGGGCACGTTCTCCCATCAATCATATCTATCTATACCAATAGATATCAAAGATCTAGAACGTCAAGCAATTATTCCAACAGATTCGCTTATATATGGGGGTCTTTGTCACCACATTGTGCCATGAAATTAGTGGGAAATATGTCTCGGAGATGCCAAGCGATCGTTAAGGGAAGGTTAACGTTGAGAGGCATGAAAAATGCATGAACTTCGGGTTTTTTTTTGTAATAAAATAATTACTTTTGGAAATGGGTTTCAACGTATTTTATTTTTCTATCAATGAAGAGTAAATTCCAATTTTATTTATTTAAAAAATCCAAAATGGGGGCTTCAGCTCCCGTCAAATAAAGCCATGCACGGCGTGTTTTGGTCTGCGCGGAGCTCTCCATATTCTTGCCAGTTCATCTTAAATAAAAACGGGTTAAAAATGATTAAACTAGCCTAAATTTGGGCGGCCTTATCGTTTTTTGTTTTCCGTAATACCCCTGGAAAACAAAATTTGAAAAACAAAACCCAATTTCTTGCTCATTTTTTTTTTGCTTCAACGGACGAAAACAATATTTCTAAATCAATTTTCGCAAAAAATCCCTTCCTGATGGCAAATTGAATTTTCTTTCAATTGCGCAGAGATTCATGTGAATCGGTTCGTCCGTTGAAGCTGTAGGCCCACTGAAAAATGCTGTTTCCACAAAAATGCATTTACAGTTTATTAAAGAGGCGCTCCGAGCGCCTCTTTAATAAACTGTCTGTTTCACCTGTCTCACCTGCCTGTTTTCCAGCCGGCGAACGGTTTCGCTCAACAGGCTGTAAATTCTAAAATACTTTAGATATGAAAATAACTTTATACCCACGTGTTTTAAATACGTTAAGGATGCAAATTCATTTTTTTAAATCGAATTTTGCATCGTCATGAACGCCGTCCGTAACAGTGGAGGCGACTGGACCATTTATTAACAATATAGCGTCACGGCTTATACCATAAAGTGTGTGTGTGCAGGGTGTCTACCGACCTGAAAAGTCATAAAAAGTCTTAAGGGTTTAGGTGGGTTTCGAAGCCAAAATAAAAAGCCTATTTTCTCTATTTTTTAAAAAATATAATATATAAATTATTTCATTCAAAATGTTAAGGACATAAAAGAGTAACATTTCAACAATATTTTTAAAAAATTTCATCCAAAAATTTGGGAAATTCAGCCGGTGGGACCTGATTACCGGAGACTCCTAAAAAAAAGTGTCCTCGTGGCGGTCAGGATAACTCATGATAGCTTTATCTGAAATTAAAAAACGAATTTTTTCTGTTAGTAGATAAGTATAGTTCGTGATTGAACAAAGGATTTTTTAAAAAATTGAAATTTGAATTTTTGGCCGAGTTGTATGCAATGTAGTTCAATTTTTTGTACAATTTACACAACGTGTAGCCTTGTAAAATTAGTTGTAATCGAAAAAAAAACCTTCGTTCAATCCCTAGTAAATGCTATTTTGAAGAAGTGTGCAAAATTTCAATAAGATCGGTGCATTAGTTTTTGAGAATTCGTGTCCAACGACTTCAAAAATAGTGTTTTGAGAAAAATGCGTATATCTGCGTCGCTCCTGGCCGGTCTTTCCCAACGGGGGGAATTCCCATAGGCTCTCTCTCCTAGACTTTTACTCCGATTGACTTAAAACTTTGGGAGAATATTCTAGACATATTGTACTATTAGATAATAAAAATAAAAAATGGATTTTTTAAAATTTTCAAACCCACGTAACCCCTTAAATTTCATGAAATTACACTCGACCCTGAAAAAGTCATGAAATGTCATGAAAAATGACCAGACCACCTGATTTTTTAAAGATCTCTGCAGCGCTCATTATCATGGCCGATTTTTGTATTAATTTATCCAAAATAATGTCAAGTTTTCGCGGGTTCGCGGACAATCTACTATCAATTAGCAAAAATAAGTAGTAGAAAAAAAATGATTCATCTCAACATATTAGTTTTTATTTGTTATTCGTGTAAAGCGACTAGATTTATTACTCAAAGTTCCCAAATGTATGTAATATTTTTCCAGACGTTCCCAAAATATATTTCTTTGCATCAAACTTGAAATGATGTTCGTCTCACATTTTGTACTACAAATGGAATTGTACAGTTTGGTGACTTTTCGTTTATTTCGTATACTTTTTATTGGTATACAACACACATCCGTTTCAAAGAGTAGAATATAAATATAAAAATATAGAATATTAATTGCACTAAAGAATTATAAACTATACTTTTATCCCAGAAAGTCATATTAAAAGTCATGAGAAAATCCCTGTTTCTTGCCTTAAAAATCCTTAAATGTCATGAAGTTTTAGTCCTGGTCAAAATTAGACACCCTGGTCTGTGTATATTTGTTTTCAATGCTTTCTTTCAAATAGTTTTTGAACTACTCTTATCAAACAGACTGTATAGTGTTGTCAATTTTCCAATCTTCCTTCGTATTGCCTTGTACGCTTTTACACGATTCCATTCTCGTCCGTTGTTTAAAATGACTTGAACAAACAATTCCCAGCTGTACACACCATGCTGAACGATCTGCTACCCGACCACGTTTACTACCGGTTCAATCCTTATCTCACGGAAATGCTGCCCATGGAGGAGATACGTCCGGATAAAATAAAGCAGCTGGAAGGTGACGCGATGATGTACATACGGAAGAACGAGGAAAAGTTCGAACACGCCGCTACCGCTCTGACCGAGACGCGAAGTCCGACGCAAAAGGTCGCCGACTGGATAAAACTGAACAAACAATTATTGGGTCTCTGAACGGAGATTTGCTTCGACACGACCGATCACGAGTCGTAACTTGACGTCAGAAATGCGCGCGAATCAAAACGTTCATGGTGTACGACTCGTGACGGGGAACAAAAGTACGAACGAACGAATACGAAACGACGAATACGATAAAAAAAAAAAAAAAACTCGTTGGACGAAGAATGTGAAGAAGTGAAGAAGGAAAGAGAAAAGAAACTCGCCTTAGAACAGTATTTTTGGTTTGTTTCGTTGAGAACGATCCGCAATTGATTTTTAATCTGAATTACCATCCGTTCATTTCTATCCGCGTACGACGATCACAGGCACGTGAACCGGGTCGAAGGAATTAATCTTGAACGTTCCAACTGTGATACGATTTGATAAACTTATTATTTATTGTGGGTACTTTGAGCTATTTTTTCCAAAATCACCGCTCAAATAGTTCTTGCGAATCAAGTGCATGTGAAAAACTTTGCCTTAGACATCTTGAGAATTAAAATTACAATTTCAAAAAAAAAATTCAAACGTATACGATGCGAGAGTATTAAAGGCCGATTATTGGAAAGTAATTCAAGGTGCCTATCGCTAACGATAAAGGCATCGAGCACGTCTCGATTGCCTATAAAAAAAGGAGCATTCTTCGTTTATTTCGTTTACAATTTGATCACGAGTGATTTGCTCTTCGTTGTTCGAATAATCATTTTTCTCTTACGAAACGAAAAAGTTGACGTGATCGTGAGGCTCGGTATATTCTTAACATCGATACACAAAAAAAACAATGTGTACTGGAAACGTGTTATAAAAATATCACGAATACAATGACGATGCTGAAGTAAAATGAATAATACCCAAATTATGGAGAAAATAAACGAAGAATTTTTTTTAATGTACAAAGAGAAAGAAAGAGAGAGAGAGAGAGAGAGAGGCTCGCGGCGGTTTGGAAGGAAAATGAAGATGGGCATAGAGTAGAGCGAGAGTATTGATTAAGACGAGAAATATTTTTATTAGCAAATCTTATCAATCTACGTTGTGACCTTCGATATAATTATCCAAACTATGTATATACGCCGTCAAATGCTGCATATGCGCGTGACAACACGTTAAAGATTAATGCAAAACGAAATCATCCGAGAGACATATATGTGTGTGCGTGTGATTAGTATACCGCACCTACGTCTATATTTCTTCGTCTATTTTTTTTTTTTACAGAATAACGAACACAAGTTGCCAACGTCGCGAAGCCCACATATTTTTGTTTCTAGATACCAAAAAAAAAGAAAGACAAAATTGTAGAAGAAAAGTCACTTTTCATGCAAAATCATACGATATTATGAGTAAAACGAGGAATCAAAAACTCTTGGAATTTATTATTCGATCCTTCGGACAGTCCTTTTTTGCATTAAGGAGGGTCGAGCGTTTCACCGATCGATGAAAAACACTGACTTTTTTTTACACGCACTTACTTTTTCGCTAAGTTGTCTGTATTTTACTCATTTTTTTTTCTCGAACCAATTTTTTCGAGTGGTTGTGTATAAAAAAAAATCAGCATTCATCAAACGCTCTCGAGCCTTCTTCGAGATCGCGCTTTTTCATTTTCGAAAAAAAAACGTAAGCACAACCGTTATGAAAAAAAAGAAACATTTATCGTCATCTTTTTTTTTATTTCTCTCTATGGAGCACCGTTTTGCTCTATCGAGATGAAAAAAAAAACTATCGAACGAGAGCCAATGGCGGTGTAATTGGAGTAACGAGATTACCGAGCGGCGCTTGCGAACGAGAGGACGTAAATCTTCGGATGCGGATATCAAAGCGTCCGAGTTACGTCCTTCATGTTGGGAGCACTCGATGTGATACAGATACAGTAAAGGGGGTGGGGGAGGCATGGAAATCTGGAGTGTCCTCTTTCATGCGATGGGCGTCAATTTGGAAAGGTTCACTTTTTCTCTCGAACATTGTCGATCGGTCTCTCTACTAGTTGAAATCGCTGATCTTCTGTCTATATATTCTCATAAAATTCAACAATGCGACGATTTTGCTTTTTCATTGTTCTCTTGTTCGCTATTGTCATCGGTAAAATAAGATGCAAGGAGAGCGAGGATTTGGACTGTAAGGCAATGGAAACTGCGGCTCCCGTCTCCAAACGCCTCAAGGAACATCTCTTTTGCGAATACGATTCGTCCGTGAGACCGACGCTGAACGAACGCAAACCTACGCCCGTCGGTATTCGCATGGTTCCCCAATACGTTGAATTCGTAAGTAATATCTTTCTCCGCTGTAACAATGCCATTGGAAACAACGAAATTGAAGAGTTTCCGCTGTAATATGCATATTTCTAAAATCGTTTGACATTTTTATTCGATTGATCGTGGCTCGCGGTGTCATTTTGCATTTTTTATTTCGTTGAATTTGATTTTTGTACTTTACGAATTTTCACGCAATTGACTTGACTATCCTCAGGATCAAACTTGCAACGAAATGTCATTAAACTTCTTCGTCGTTCGTGTTGACTTCGCTGTCTTTCGTCACGAGAGACCAAGCATTGAACAAATTTTAACGTTCCTCGTGTCCAGGACTGGTGTCTATTTTTCGGCATTAATTTTCATCAAAATTATAATATAAATTGAAAAATTAAAAATCTGGTTCGGTTAACTGAAGCAATTACAATTGTTTTTTTTAACTTTCAGTCCGAGGCACAGAATATCCTTTCCTTTCACACTTGGGTCTCCATGGTGAGTATTATCACACATCTTGTAAGAATTATCAATCTCCTTTACCGTTTATTCAACTCGAGACTGCATTTTTTATTGAATTTATCAAATGTTCTTTTTATTGAATTTATCAAATGTTCTTTTTATTGAATTTATCAAATTTATCAACATTCCTCAGCAATGGCCCGATGCTCATCTCACGTGGGAGCCTTCGAAGTGGGAAAATTTGAAAGAGCTGCACGTCTGGAGCTACGAAGTATGGAAACCGGATCTGACAGTTTTTAACGCGTACGTTCAGAAATTATATTTTTCCAAAAACAATATATATTCATATATATAGATACATTATCGCTCCAAAGTTTGGATACACCAGTCGATATTTCATGCCGCACTAAAAGTTAGATAGCTCAATTAAAAAAAAAAAGATAAAATTTAACGAACGGCATTTTGAAGGGAAAAATTCAGCTTTGTTTTGCTTTTTGTTTTGCTTTTTTGAAATATTTTTTATGATTTTTTTTTCGACCCGGTACACATTTTTTTACGTGACCGTTTTTCGGCTATTTTTCGACCATCGAGAATTCAACGCACGACTTATAGAACATTTTTTTGTCATTTTTATCCATGATAAACTTGAAAGGGGTAGCAGAAATTCCATTTTCGTTTTTTTTTAAGTTTCGTACAATTTTTTTTCACAAAGTTATTTCTTTTCTGGCTCAAAAAGACAAATTTTGGAAAATGCAACGTAACCCAAGAACTATAGGGTTTAAGGGGAAATAACAAAGATGTAAAAAGTTGCGTAAGTTTATAATGGATCGCCTGGAATATTTTCAGAATTTTTTTTGCGATTTTTTTTAGACTATTTTCGCTCGAAACTCCGATGAGTAGGATAGCTCAACACGAGAAGTATGTCGTTTAGGACAAAATATTAAGAGGAGAAACTGTTTTTAATTTTCTATTTCAAATTCGCTTGAATTTTGTCAGAAATTTCTTTCGAAATTTTTTTCAAAATTTTTTTGTCCCAAACTCGGATCATCAATTTGCGAAAAAAAAATTCTAAAAAAATTCAAGCTAATTCAAAATCGAAAATTAACAAAGTTTGTCTTTTTGATATTTCGTCCTAAACGCTATACTTTTCGGAAGGAAAATTCTGAAAAAATTCTAGGCGATTCAGTATGAACTTGCACAACTTTTTACATCTTTGACGTTTCCTCTTAAACCCCATAGTTCTTGAGTTACGTTGCATTTTCCAAAATTTGTCTTTTTAGGCCAAAAAAGAAATTACTTTGCGAAAAAAAAATCGTACAAGACTTTAAAAAAAACGCAAATTGAGCTTTTGCTACCCCTTTCAAGTTTATGATGGATAAAAATGACAAAAAAAATTTCCATAAGTTATGCGCCCAATTCTCGATGGTCAAAAAATAGCCGAAAAACGATCACGTACAAAAGCGCGTACCGGGTCGAAAAAAAAATCATAAAAAATATTTCGAAAAAGCAAAACAAAGCAGAATTTATTCCCTACAAAACACCGTTCGTTAAATTAGGTTATCTTTTTTTTTGACAGAGCTACCTAACTTTTAGTGCGGCAAGAAATATCGACTGGTGTATCCAAACTTTTGAGCGGTAGTGTAAATATATATATCCGAAGGTTGCCAAAATTCGGAAGGTTGCCCGATCTCAGCAATGTCGATGGCAAAGTACATTCCATATTTATACCTCTGCTACTCCAGATATCCTCTTTAACGATATTTCCGGCTATATTATCGTACGTCATTGCAATTTTGCTATATTAATTTTCAACATCCGATATTTCCGAATACGTGGCTAACTTTGTCGCGTACTCCAAAACAAGCCTAAACAAAAATAAACTTGAAACTTCCGTTATTCCCTAATCCTCGGCAAATTTGTACTATCGTTACATTTGTTTGAGGCTTCGCAACATTGCGAAATTCGTCGTCACATTAAATACAAACCTTGCGTGGATTAAAAGAAGAAAAAAAAAAATTAATTATTGTTCGCGTGTAGTGGAGAATTTGGTTTCGATGAGGGATTATCGCATTACGCAGATTGTTTGGTCCTCTTCAACGGCACCGTGAAGTGTGTAATGCCAGCCAAGTTCTCGAGCCACTGCCCCACGGATTACAGCGAATGGCCATACGACAAGCACAACTGTACTCTGCAAATTGGCGCTTGGCTGTTGTTCCACGATGAGATACTCATCCACTTCGAGGACGATGCGGTACGAACGCAATTTCACGAAATTTATTGAAACGAATTATTTTTTACTTCTATTTTCTCACACTATTCGAATGTTCATCGACAAGATAAAAACCGATGTTTTTTTTTTTATTAAATGAAACAGATATTGATGCACTCATTGATGCCGAACAAACAATGGAACGTTCACATAGAGCACGGAACACCGCAATATACTCCAAGGGCAAAGGACGACGACGAGGGTGGAGAGTTGATGATCTACATAAACGTCTTGCTACAGAGGCATGGTTCAAGGCTAGCCATAATTTACATCTTGCCTGCATTCGGTAAGAACGTATTGCCATTTAATGTCATATCGACTCGAATTGTCAGAATTATTGGAGTATTTATCCTCGACGAATTTAAATATTTTTCCATTCTTCAAAATATTCCAGTTTTCATGGTGCTGACGCTCATAGTGCTGTGGCTCGATTCGCAGTCGTCCGAGAGGATGCTCGTGGCCTGCGTCAATTTCATTTGTCACATAATCGGGCTCTTCGATCTTCACTGGTACTTCCCGATTACCGGATCCGAAACGACACCGAAAATACGTGAGTCTATGCGGATTTTTCTACAATATTGGACGATCATTTTTTCCCGCCTTCCTTCTCGGAGATGCATGAAGCGGTTTGCATTTTATGATTTGAAATTTTTCTTTTTTTATATTGATAACGTCATGTTCGATATTTTGGATTATTTTTAAATATTTGATTAATTTTTCGTATAGGTATAACATACATAGACTCAGATGATTTTTTTTTAATCGATAAAAGTATTCATATTCAAAGGGGTTGGTATTTTCAATTAAATTGAAAACGCCCTTTTTTCCAGATTTTAATTTTTTTTTAATAGTGAATATTGATAATTTTGCTATGCAAAAGGTACTAACACTTTTTTCTCTTGCTTTTTGCAGTCGTTTTCTACGAGGTCTCCATAGGATTGGGCGCCACCGCGTTGATAGTGACGTGTCTGCTTCGTAAATTGCGCAGTACGAGTGTACCAGCTCCGACGTGGTTGTCATCGAGCACAACGTTGATTCTCAACTCTCCGATCGGTGGATTACTCACGCTGAGCTTTTCGGAGCGGCAAAAGGATGCCGCTGTAGTCGAGGACACCGAGACCAATGGACAAATCGCTGAGACCACGAGGGATCGTACTTGGCAAGAGTTGGCGATAATCCTCGAGTGCCTAAGCTTTGTCATTTCCTTTTTCATTTATCTCGTAATGTTAACGATCGTTTTACCACCCGGAGCACCCAAGAAGCAACGCATGTCTTATTGGTTCTATTAACGACGATTGATAATTTAATTTTGAAATTATCATCCTTATCATCGCGCGACGATTCACACTCTTTTCTCGCTCATTCGAATGGGCTCATCCGACCTGAGTGAACGCGAAAAAACGACGCCCGGAGTGGAACCAGCCGTCACGGCATAATGTTCTTTCTACACTTGTAAGCTTACCGGATGTACGTGGAAATAAATGTTAATTTCAAAAGAAAGAACAAAAAACAGAAACTCCCATAATGTCTTTGTTTGGCAGGCTTGAATAATGATTAATTAATAATTAGGTTTTATTGTCAATCGTCCAATCGTTGCAGCACGCAAACATGTTTCTAGACATTAAAATTCGTTTGAAATCCACTTTTCGCCGATTTTCGGAAAATTGAATTTGAAAGTTACTTGCACGATAGTATACGAGGTGTGTAAATTAAGGTCTTAGGCCACTCTAGAGGCAAAAAAGGGCATATTTTGTGATCTTTTTTCAGCGAAACCATAAAATAAATCGGAATTACAAAATAGGGGTTTTATTATACACGTAATTGACTATACAACATTATTTTTTCACAGCGATACATGTCAAAATGGCGACTGTGCAGCATTTTTCCGATGACGCTTTTATTAGTGGAAGGTCAACGGCCGGACCAACAGCTCCTATAATTTTTGAGTTATGATGAGACACTAAAGTTTTTTTGATTATATATAAAAATAGCTATAGAAGTACGTAGGATTTTTTGATATATTATTTTTTGGCAAAATGGCGCATTTCTAAAACAAAGAGTATAAAATGCCATGAGAAAATCGTCAGAAAATTATTTATAAAAAACGAACTATGCAATATAATTTTAAAAAATCCTACGTAGTGTCTCAGAAAATGTAATTCTAAATGTACAGTTAAAATTTTAAGTGAATCGGTTGAAATTTGTTTGAGTTATGAGTCCGGCCGACTTGAAAAATGTAGTTTTGAGATAAACGCGTTTAAAGTTAGTAGAAAGTCGCGACATGAATTAAGAGGGGTTGCGCTAGAATTCGAAAATCGAGCACTTAGACATTTTTCACACCCATAATCTTTTGGAATATAATTTTATACACGGAGAGAATTAAAAAGTAATTTTTGTCGTGAATTTCACGGTAAAAATTACCGTGATATATTTCAATGTGGTGACAAGTGAGAAAAGCATAATAATTCGTACGCGACAAGTTTTTTTAAACTCACGTTACAGAAAATTTCAAATACGTAGGTAAAATTTTACTATACAAGAAGGTTAGCGGGCACGATAATTTTTACCGAGAGCACAATACATTTTCCTATAACACTCATTAAATTTTATAATAAATCTTAAAATAACTGTTATAAAGACGATACTTTTTTATAGATATTTTTGAAAGGCATAAAATAATAAAATGCACAGTAAAATTTCGCTGATATTAAATATTTTTTAAATTTAAGTTTTGCGTATTTTGTTACACATGAAAATTGACTAGAAAATCTGGTAAAATGTTCTATCTGAAGAAGAAATTTTATTTTATTTTCGTGAAAATCTGTGTTTTACTCAGTAATAATAAGCGAAGTTTCAGGGTTGTCATCTGGTTACCGTTACTGCACGGTAATTTTTAACATTTAATTCTCTCCGCGCACCAAAGCTGCTCGACATGCTAGATCGTCGCAGCCGCGCGTCCTCTGCTGTCGGTATTTTCTCGATAATATGATATATGAATATTGTTTAAAAATCTACTGGACCTGAAGTCCGAACGAAATGCGCTGACCACCGAAAGCCTCGAAACACTCGGTTTAAAAAACACAGGAGCTATTTTTTTTTCATTATTGTAGAGCAAGATTTTTTCGTCCAACAAAAATTTGTTGGACCAATTTGAGCTAATGATATATTTATGGTATAAAAAAATCTTGCGTTGAGAGGCTACTGTGATGGCTCGAAAAATAAGCTATTTTTTAATGATTTTTTTTTTAACCGTTGCATGTATCGGTACAAACTTTTTTTTCGCTTAAAGGTTCACTCTTATAGACTAGAAAAAAAAATGTTTGTTGCATATAAATGTATATTTATTTAAAAATTTATAATCGTGTAAAGGCATACAAAAAAGTACGTCGCTGGCGTTGATGATTTGCGCTCTCCAGGTAATCTGAAAAAAAAAAATTCAATAAGATTCTTCATCTGTACGAGTGTCGCTATCGCCCGAGAATTATTTTAAAACTATTAATTTTTTCTTATACTTTCACCCGAATTATGACGAAAAAAAAACGTGTTTTTCGAACACGTTTGCAAAAAAAATGACGCCATTCTGTTATTTTTGCAATATAAAATCATTCTAGTTCGGGCGATGGTGACACTCTTACAGATTAAGAATTTTTTTGAATTTTTTTCTTTCAGATTACCTGGAGAGCGCAAATCATCAGCGCAGCGATATACTTTTTTTCATGCCTTTACACGATTATCAATTGTTAAATAACTATACATTTATATGCGACAAAAAAATTGTTTTCTATTCAGTAAGAGTGTACCTTTAAGGCGTCTTCTCACTTTACATTTTTCAAAAAATCGGGTTTTTTTTAAATAACATTTTTCGAAAGTATACATATCCAAAAGTATCATACTAAAATTTTATGAAGATCGGAGAAGTCTAACTATATTTTTGTGTGACCTTTACTTTACAACCTGAGCACGTTCATCTGCTCCGCTCGGAGGGGTGCCGCGTACCTGGCTTTATACACTCGAGCAGTTACTACCTTTTATGAATCTAGTACCCCTGCTTAAGGTAGTACTAGCGGATTGACTAGTCAACAGAATATCTACCAATTTTCGAATCTGAAAAATGCAAAATTCAATACATTTAGGTACAATAATAAATATGATACGGAAAATAATTATTTGAGAAGTTTATGTGATAACTGTGTGCATTATATTATGAAAAGTAAAGTATTAAAATAGCAATCAGATTTGACTTGAGTTGTCTCACCGTCCGCTATTTCATAATTCTGGCAATATTCGTGGCAACGCTGTCCTCAGCCGCTTCCGATCAATGTCAAAAGTTTGTTTATGCCGCCCGTGTGTGTAAACATGTGTGTAGTGTGTGTGCAATGTGCGTATGTAACTTCGGTCTTACAAACAATATGGAGTACAAAAAACGCCCACGAAGATAAAAAAGAATGATAAAAACTTCATTATATAATATTCAATCCATAATTATTTATCATTAATGAGCAAATTTCTCGCGTAAAGAATCTACAACTTTTGTCGTTGCATTCAAATTGACCGGCTCGATTCGGCCTCCCGGATACGAACACAGCTGACGGCATGCGGTTTTGCCAAATCTACGCCATCTCTCCCGCCATGACAGACACGGCTAGCGAACGCAAAAATTAGTCGATTCAATCGATAATATCTGCTCGAAATATCCCGTAATCTATATTTTATATGCAACATACGTAACCGCGACAGTTTTCTTGTTATTTATCGCTTTTCGTATAGCTCATATCTATTCGCGAACTACTATTATTTTCGTCTCAAAGCTCGATCCGCACGGATTCCCCATATGGTATGGGTTAAATGCATTGATTTCGTGAATTAATTACTATTGTATCTAGCCGGTAAGGCATGCTGAGTTTTCGCGGACGTCATTCTGTATGTCTCTACTACAGCATACAAAAAAATCAATTTTTTTCCTAATAAGGAGGTTCGTGCACATACTACCTTAAGTCTATACTCAAAACAATACTCAAAACAACAACGAGAGTTTTAATAACTTCGTGTTGGGCAATGGCACCTAAACACATCTTCAGTGGAAAAAAAAAATTGAAATTGCTCGCCAAACAGCTGCTTGCATTTTCAACGAAGGTTTACAACCGGTTTTGAAGATTTTGGAGGTAATGGCCGTCAAACTCGGTCCGATCGCCGCACAGTACGTCGCTAAACGTCATAGTGAGCGTATACGCGTAGCGAACCGCCGCAGCTCCGGTGCCTCAAAAGAAGCCAGAACAAAACGCAGAAACGCTATTTTAGATGAAAATGAACACTATGAAGAAGTAGAAGGCATACTCTATGGTGCAGGCATCGCTGATTAAACACAGGTAAGATTTTTTAACGATTTTTCATTTAAAAAAAACTTTAAACGCGTTTTTCTCGAAACAACGTTTTTCGACGGCTTTTTTGATAAAATCTTCGAAATTACTGAACCGATCCTTATGAAATTTCAACCACATATTCTTTACAACTATAGCTATAGCGCATATCGAGGCTTCTTTAAATTTTGATATTTACTATTTTTTTGTTGTTGCCAAAAACGGTGAAAAAAACACGTTTTTTTTTTATTTTTCGAAAAATGTCCGCCATTTTGTGATTTTTGCATATATAAAAAATCGTATGATATGCGCTATAGCCATTAACCTACTGAATCTAAAGCCGTTTGATTTTTTTGCTTCAGATGATCCATCTCCGAGATTTCATCAACAGCGCAGACTTACAATTTTTTTAGGACATTTCTTTAACTACCATTTTCGTCTATAAATAGTGACTTAAATAAATAAATAGAAAAAATTTCTGTATTTCGAAAGTGTATTTATTAAAGTGTAACAACTTTTATATCAATATCTATAATATAAAGCTATCAAAAAAATTCATGAAAATAGCCTTTTTTTTAGCGTCTAAAGTGAGAAGACACCTTAAGCGAAAATAAAGTTTGTACCGATACATGTAACAGTTTTCAAAAAAAAAAAATCATAACTAATAGCTTATTCTTCTAGTGATCACAGTGAAATAGCCCCTTAAACGAAACGCCAACCAAATTTTGTTTGGAGCCTCCCACTTCTGTTACGGCTTATTAATCGGGCGTTCCCGAAATGAAAAGAGCTATCGATTACTTCATACACGATAACTCGAAACATCTACGCAACCTTCGATTTTTACACGATTTTACGTATGAATAATTATTGCAAATCCATTATTGAACCTCATTAAAAAAAAATATATATTTTAGCGATTAAAAAAAAAATCTTAAGGGGTTATTTTCTCTTATGATATTTTCTCTATTTTTTTAAAATATGATATATAAATTATTTTATTCAAAATGTTAAGCACATAAATAAGCAACATTTCAACAATATTTAAAAAAAAATTCATCCAAAAATTTGGGAAATTCAGCCGGTGGAACCTGATTTCCGGAGACCCCTAAAAAAAAAAGTGTCCTCGTGGTGGTCAGGATAACTCATGATAGTTTTATCCGAAATTGAAAAACCAATTTTTTTCTGTTAGTAGATAAGTATAGCTCGTGATTGGACGAAGGATTTAGAAAAAAAATTGAAATTTGAATTTTTGGCAGAGTTGTATGCAAAATTGTTCAATTTTTGTTACAACTTACACTACGTATAGCCTTGTAAAATTAGTTGTAATCGAAAAAAAAACCCCCTTCGTTCAATCACTAGTCAATGCTATTTTGAAGAAGTATGCAAAATTTCGATAAGATCGGTGCATCAGTTTTTGAGAAATCGTGTCCATCGACTTCAAAAATAGTATTTTGAAAAAAATGCGTATACCTGCGTCGCTCCCGGCCCGTCTTTCCCGACGGGGGGAATTCCCAAAGGCTTTCTCTCCTAGACTTTTACTCCGATTGACTTAAAACTTTGGGAGAATATTCTAGACATATTGTACTATTATATAATAAAAATAAAATAAAAATGGATTTTTTGAAATTTTCAAACCCACGTAACCCCTTAAATATAATTATCATTAAAAAAAAAAGTCTTCAGGCCTGTCACGAAGCAATGTGTTCTTCTTTTTCTTATTTCAACACTGCCAACAATGCGAAACCGGGCGATAAAGAGTCTGCAAAGGAATTTACGATTCAGAATTAGACGAGTGGACATCCATCAAATATGCATATGAGGTATTTCACGGAAGGTCAGGCAAAGGGAAGTTAATCGGGAAGTGTGTTAACCTACGGAGTAAGGGGATCCGGAGGAATAAGGGGAAGGGGGTCCTCTGTCGACCTCGCGAGATCATCCGAACTATCAGGTTTCGCGGGGCGTTTGATAAGAATTTTTTTTAATCATTTTTACTGATTGAAGGCCTTTGTCACGGAACAGTCGAGATCCGAAGCGAACCTCGAGTGGGCGCGCGTCAAACGTGTTTTCGTATCGCGGTCGTAGCCATGAAACCACTGCGAATACTCGACTTCCTCGTTAAATTTCTCGCGATATCGTTCACGATCGCCCAATCGATCAATGACGAGTGCAAAGCAATGAGTGACCAATCGGCAAGGCTTCGTCTAAAGAACTACCTCTTTTGCCGTTACGACTGGACTCATCACAATGGCGATAGCAACAACGAGACCATCGTCACAATGGATATTCTACCCAGATATGCAACTATGGTACGTTTCATTTGTTTATTTATCTTTCCTTATTTTTCTTCAATGTTCCTTCGAATCCTCTGGCAGGCTTTCACCGTGTATCTGTCGCTTTCTTCTCCATCGATTTTTTACTTCGGTATTTCCGGTTCCTTGGGAATTGTCCCTCTGAGTATTGTCCGCAGCCAAAATCCGCGCATCTGCCGCGCGTCCACTACCGTCCGTTTGTTCTTTCGTTTTTTTCTTCTTTTACTCGTGCAACTTGGACACTTTAGCTCAAGAAAGTTTCACCTCCGTGTCCGTAGGATGAATACTACGGTAATCTGGAACTCAGCATATGGATGTACATCGTGAGTTGATCGAAGATTTATTTTTTTACTTTGTTATTGAGCGTTAAATTGACCATTGTCATCGTGGACGATTTTTTTTTTTTTTTTCGAGACGTGGAATGACGAGCATTTGAAGTGGTTGCCCGCTGAATTCGAGAATGTGCTCTCTCTCGTTGTGGAAAGCTCGGAAATCTGGACACCCGACGTATTTGTTCAAAATCTGTGAGTAAATTTGACCTATTTACTTCGCACTTCTTGCTTGCTCATGTCGTTGGCGAGCAAAAACGTTTTGGCAGCGCTATTGGACACGCGCTCATAATTATATTTGTCACTTTCGGCGATGATTCTTCGCAGAGACTGGTTTTTCGTTCGAAACTGCATGTTCCTGAGAAATAAACGTATGAATGAAAGCGAAATCATTAAAATGAATTATAGTTGCGCTGCATGAAAAAGTTAGAATTTTCTTATTATATCAATATTATATTAAATTGTATTATTTATAAAAGTATGTTATAAATTTAAAAAAAAATATATATATGTACATACTACCGGCGAAAAGTTTCCGGACAAAAATTCAAAAAAGTTGCGGAACGATTTATTACGCCATTCCGTCGATAATTGACATAAATGAATTTAATAAACGGCTTTTTGAAGGGGAGGAATGCATCTTCATTCCGTTTTTTTTTAATTTTACTATTTTTTTACGACCCTTTTTCGAAAACGACCATTTTTCGCCTTTTTTTGTTCCTTTCTGGACCCCGTTTACAGACAAAATTTTTTTTATGCATTTATTTAACCGGAATCATAAAGGGGGAAGCTCAAGCTTCAATTTTTTTTTTTTTAAAGCTTCGTACGATTTTTTTTTCTAAAGATATTTTGATTTCTTTTTTAAAAGAAACATTTTGGAATATAACGTGCAACGCGAAAACGAGAAGGATTCAAGGAAAACCTCAAGATAGTAAAAAGTTGAATCGGTTTTCGTTGAGTTCGCGAGAATTTTTTCAGATCTTTTTTTCGAAATTTCTTTTTCACCTATTTTCGGTAAAAAATCAGATGATTTAATTACCGTAATTCGAGAAAAAAATGTCGAAAAAAAATCTGAAATAATTCTATTGCGTTGAAAATAGAAAAATGAAAAATTTTCCTCTCTTGAAATTTGACCACAAACCCTTCAGTTCTCGAGTTACGGTAATTAAATCATCTGATTTTTTACCGAAAATAGGTGAAAGAAAAATTTCGAAAAAAAATCTGAAAAAATTCTCGCAAACTCAACGAAAACCGATTCAAGGGCCGAAATGGCCGAGACTGGCCAGAATGTTCTAGAATGTTGTATAATGTTCCAGAAGGTTCGAGAATGTTTTAGAAGGTTCGAGAATGTTCTAGAAGGTTCGAGAATGTTCTAGAATGTCCCAGAATGTTATAGAATCTTTCTGAAGGTTCGAGGATGTTCGAGAATGTTTGAGAGTGCTCTAGAATGTTATAGAATGTTCCAGAATGTTTCCGGGATGTTCGAGAATGTCCCAGAAGGTTCTAGACCTTCGAAGAGACGTCCGGTTCCGGAATGTTCGAGACTGTTCTATAATGTTCCAGACGTTTCTGGACCATCGAAGGGACTTCCTGTTCCGGAACGTTCGAGAACATTCTAAAATATTCTAGAAAGCGGAAGAGGAAGTCCACAATCTGTTGGAATATTCTCGAATATTCCATTATCCTTCCGAGAATGTTCTAGAATGTTCCAGAATGTTATAGAATCGTCCAGAAGGTTCGAGAATGTTATAGAATCGTCCAGAAGGTTCGAGAATGTTCTAGAATGTTCCCAAATTCTCGAAAATGCTCTAGAATGTTCTAAAATGTTTATTAAAAGGTTAATTTTTTTAATCCACGTTTAATAGAAGTTGGTTGGCTTTGTCCGAACGAAGCGAGAGTAACTCCGGCTAGTAAAATATATAATAAATATATGATATACAATTTAATTACTATTACTAATATTATCGTATTCATGTTGATATTGACATTGGATGCTCATAAAACCAACATTCTCAATTGAAGCGAAATAAAAAATATTGATCTTAGTATATTGCGTTCTTGAGGCAATCATGTGAATCAAGTAATTTGTAGTCTCGTTCAATCTCAACGTGAAATTTAACTACTTTATTCGCCAAGAGTTCACAAGCGTGTATTCTAGACGAGAAACATGAAAGGAAAAAATACATACGTGCGATGACATTCAGAGGTAGCGGTGTCCCTCACGTCGATGGTCTCGCGGGCGTTCATTGCGCAGTTCGTTACGATGGTGTTGTGGGTTGTGCACCGAGATATCATCACACAGTCGGATGTCAGACTGATTTCACACTGTGGCCTTACGATCGTCACAATTGTACTCTCGTTATATCGTCCTTGAGCGTCATGGGAGGACCAATAGTGTTCGAACCAAGATTTTTCGGGAGTAAAGTCGTAAGGGCACAGACAGAACCTTCACCGTGTGATCCTTCCATCTCTAGGGAAAGTTTCATAAACATATCCGACGCTTTTCCTTTCGTTTCTAATAGGTTTACATGCATGACTTTACGACGAGCGGACAATGGGAAATCACGGTCTCTCGGATTGCCTTCGAGCAATCGAAATCCAATCGTTCCCAGTCCTTCTTCAACGTGCCAAAGGTCTCCGTTGACTTCATAGCGGACAGAGCACACGGTCACCTCAGTGGGAGATACATTATGCCTGCAATGCGTAAGAATATTTCGTATATATCTATTTCTCGTCAACGATGTAAAGGTACTTACAGAAACTTCGAAATTGAAGTGACATTGGACGTAGCTAGTTCTTCATCAACATCCTGTAAGGGCTTTCGCACACCTGAGACTGCTAAAAATAAGGTTATGTTTGAGAATTTATTTTGTGTATAAAACTGAATTTTATTGAACAACCATGATATACATTTTAAAGTATGACATTTTATCTACATTGTGTGAAAATTTGGTCAAAAAATTTCAAACGGTAAACAAGTTACAGTCGTTTTCCTGGGACGTGTTTTTGTTGACAGCGTTTGCGGTACCAGGAGTGCCTCTGCCATTTTTTAACTAAAAAAAATATTTGTTTCTTAAAGTAGATAGATAAAATTAGTACTTATCGAGCCGGAATTTAAAAATGTAATTTTTTCGGGTCATGGCAGTCACTGGAATAAAACAGGCGATTTTTCGCCTCAGAATTGTTCAGTACTTATGATGAAAAAAAAAACTATGCCAGGTATCGAAAAAACGGCTCGATAAGTCGCTATTTCAACTATTTTCATACCACTGAAACTTATTTTCGGTGCGATTTTCCATGTCATAGCGTTTATGCTTTCGTTACAGTTTTGATTA
The DNA here is from genome assembly GCA_963932345.1 of Ophion ventricosus. Classification (NCBI taxonomy): domain Eukaryota; kingdom Metazoa; phylum Arthropoda; class Insecta; order Hymenoptera; family Ichneumonidae; genus Ophion; species Ophion ventricosus. The sequence continues at coordinate 2,990,179 of OZ010714.1, read as the reverse complement.
TATCCTCATAAACCTCCAATTGACAGTGGAATTGGACCTTCCAAGAAGAAATCTACGCTCGGTGACTAGTTTCATAGAATAATTTATGATAAATCTTAATAATTGATTCGTCGGCCTTAGAAGCTAAAGGGGTAGTCGTGAAAAACGTACTTCAATCAAAAAATGACCCGAAGAATGCTGAAAATTAAAGAAAGCATTTGAAAAAGAAGTATAAAACTGAAAGTAAAGTTTAAAGACTGGTAGGTAACTGTAGTAAAAGAGATTTCTACTTTGTTGGGCCAAAAAAAAATTGATTTTGCTATATCGGAAAGAGCCAATGCTTAAGAAGACACTCAGCAAATTTCAAGTCGATATAAATCAAATCTGCAAAGTTGTAGGCCAACGAAGAGAAGCGGCCAGCAGGTATGAAATATGGGGTATATGGGATATGGTGCGCGTGAAAAAAGCTGACACCACACGTTCCGTTGCATCAAAAGAGGCAATATTGGCCCGAAGACTAGAGCGGACGACTGAAAAAGAACTTTTTGAAGAAGAGGAAGGCGGTACTCTATTGGCCTGGCACAGCAGAATAGGTGTAAGTATAAAACTTTAAATTTTATTCGCACATAAACTTCAGTTTAACTTTAAACGCGTTTTTCTCGAAACCACGTTTTCCCAGTTTGCGAAAGTGCTCGTACACGCCCTAGATGAGCAATCGTTATGAAATTTAACAGGCACGTATACAAAAAACGTCTTCATTAGTTGAACTAGAATTATCCAATAATATTCAAACGTTTTTATTTTATGAACAAAAAACTGCAAAAATGTTTAGGAAAAACTAAACTTCCCCTTCGATCGCGCACTATTTTTTTATTCTTCAATGTTTGTTGTTGATTCTAATTCGACTTATACGCAATATTGTCCAAAGTAAAAACACTTTTGCTTTTGTTTGCTTCACATCACCTGTCCGGTACTTAGGACTTCCGCAAGCGAAGAATATCATTGCCGGCTCCTCCCACTCCGAGTACCATGTTTTGTCAAACTTTAAAAAATATTATCACGTTCAATAAAGACCACTTAGTGAACATACCAAATTTCAACATTCTATATTTAAGGCGGGCAACCGCTTTAGATGCTTCGAAAAATCATTTTTTTAATTTCATAAATCGTTAGCAAAATATCTTAAGAATACACCCTGAAAATTTTAAAACGATATTCGGATTCCTCCTAACGGTATGTATATCAATGATAAAGACTCTCCGCTCGACTCCCAAGCGCGCTCGGGAATCCACGAGCGCTCAGTTAGGTGGGTTGTTTGGGTTTTCATAACCCAAACAAACCCAAACTCGACCGTTTGGCGATTAGCTCCAAAACATCTCCATTCTGGGTACAAAATAATCGAGGTAGCGGCATTTCTTGCTGCTATTTTATTCAATGAAGGAAATTCAGCCCTACTCATGGTTATGAATGAACTACAAATCGTAGTTGGCAGGCAGAGCTACGGATATGCCGAGCAAATGGATCAGATGCGCGTGGCTCGGCAAAATAGAAAAAGTTTATTAGAGACAAAAGAAGCTCGAAAAGCTCGAAAAGAGGAAATGCAAGCTTCAAATGAGTTGCATGAGGAAGAGGAAGGACTGCTGTATGGTGCTGGAATCGCTGATTAATCGGTAAGACACTTTATCATTTGATTAAACACATTTGACTCTCAGTTTTTCGTTTGTGAAACTTTAAACGTGTTTTTCTCGAAACGACATTTTTTCAATTTGCGTGAATCATAACTCAAAAACTAATTGATGGATCATCTTCAAATTTGGAACACGTTTACATAATTTATTAAAACATGAACCTAAAGTTGGAAAGATTAGATTGTTTAAAACATATTTATTATTGCAAAATCCCGGGAAAAATGCAAAAAATCGATCATTTTTTTTTCAAACACGTTCCAACATTCAATTCTCGATTTTTTTTTTCAAAATTTAGGTTCATGTTCTCAAAAAACATCTCAAGAATGTATAAAAATTTGTTGGACTATTTCAGATGCGAATTGCGAGCTGCACAATTCCCGCAAATCGACAACGACGATGAGGACACGCCAAGGGACACAGCGGATTAAACCTTAATTAATGCATGAAATGACTTGAAAAAATTACCAGCGATGTATAAAAATATAAATAAATTATTGTCAGAGTTGCGGAAATTTCCGTTTTTTTTTCACGATAAAAAAAATCCAAAAACTCATCTGATTTTCGGTCTCCTAAAGTGCTTGCCCGCCTTAATATTTTTCGCATAAAAAATTCGTGAAAAATCGAACATTTTTTGGCCCAATGAAGTAGAAACGTCCCTTAAAGTATGATGAAAAATGAGTTGATTATTTGTTAAGGTATTGCAAGAGTTTGATATTAACGTTAACATAAATGTGTGATTAAAGCGTTTCATATTTCATGTGCGTTACGTGGCTATCGACTATTATGTAAATATTGTTTAAAAAAAAAGATAATTGTGATCAAAACCAATTTTTATCCAGACAGCTCCTTCTAGCCCTCCCCCCCACCCAAAAAAATGCTAGCTACGCCAATGACAAGATAGAATTCGGAATACTTGTGAATAATTTTCTTTTTGTCCAGTAACAACGGTCATGACTTTAACGACCGTGTGGCTGGACCCCCGGTCGAGGGAAAGTCTCGCTCTCGCGTGCTTGAACCCGGTGATACATCTGTTGTGCATACAACATCTCAACTGGCTTCTTCCTCACAGTGGCAATTCAGTGCCGAACATCGGTGAACAATTCTTTTTTATTTTTTTCTTTCATCATTAAAGTATTACTGGATGGATCTTAAAAAACCACCAAAATTCTCGAATATTTGACGAATGATAGTTCTTGATAGAATAATAATACATTAATTATTTTACAATTTTTCACTAAATAATTTAGTAGTTATAAACATATGAATTTAACACGCTCGCTTATGGGAAAACGGCTTTTGCAGACGTTAATGATTGCAAAACAAATGGAACTAAATCGTCGTAAATTCGGAAAATATTATATCAAGATTTACGATCAAGCGATTGGTTATGCTAAGTTTCAAATAAATCGACTGAGCAATTGTCGAGAAATTAATTCAAGTAATGAGGAGTATCGCATTTCTCAACGGTGAATTAATAGCAATCATTGGAAAACTCAATATATATTGAATTTTTTGATAATTATTGATAATAATAAGATGATCTAAACGTATTAATTAGATTTAAAAATGAGACATTTTTTGTTGTTGGACAGTTGAAACAGATTTACAGTCACTGATAAAAACTCAGTCACATGCCAATATCGTCGAATTTGACTTCAATTATTATTCAAAGTCGCAAATCAATGTTTCTAAGTGTTCATTTATTATTAAATTAGCTTTTTGTAAGGCTAAACATGTACGACATGATCTTAGACTTGTAAACCCACGATTCGCTCATTTTGGACTAACTTTTTGCCCGACGGTCCATCCAGTAATTACCTTGAGGCCTTAGGCCACTCTAGAGGCCAAAAAAAGGGCAGATTTTGATTTTTTTTCAGCGAAACCATAAAATAAATCAGAATTACAAAATAGGGGTTTTTAAATACGCGTAATTGACTATACAAAATTACTTTTTCACAGCGATACATGTCAAAATGGCGACTGTGCAACATTTTTCCGATGACGCCTTTATTTCTGGAAGGTCAACGGCCGGACCAACAACTCTTATAATTTTTGAATTATGATGATACACTAAAGTTTTTTCGATTATATATAAGAATAGCTATAGAAGTACGTAGGATTTTTTTAATATATTGTTTTTTGTCAAAATGGCGCATTTCTAAAACAAAAAGTATAAAATGCTATGAGAAAATCGTCAGAAAATTGTTTATAACAAAAAGGAACTATGCAATATAATTTTAAAAAATCCTACGTAGTGCCTCAGAAAATGTAATTCTAAATATACAGTTAAAGTTTCAAGTGAATCGGTTGAAATTTGTTTGAGTTATGAGTCCGGCCGACTTGAAAAATGTAGTTTTGAGATAAACGCGTTTAAAGTTAGTAGAAAGTCACGACATGAATCAAGAGGGGTTGCGCTAGAATTCGAAAATCGAGTACTCAAAGATTTTTTGCACCCATAATCTTTTGGAATATAATTTTATAGGTACTAAGGTACATTTTTAAGAAAAAAAAATCGATTTTTGGAAAATCCTAGAGTGGCCTAAGGCCTTGATTTCTGTCTTCTATCTCTGTGCGTGAATCGAGAGTAAAACAATAGCCACGATTTCACAATGCCCGCAGTTCTCTTCTACATGAATTCTCTCGTCCTGGTGATCGTCGCACTTCTCGCCACGATTGCCCTGTCGAAGCTCCGTGATACGAAGACTACGGTACCCGAATGGATAGCCTGGTCGATGTCGTCGGTGCTCAAAAACAGAATTGGCCAAGTTGTGTTACTGGGTATGCTCGATCCTAAAGCATCCGCCGATCTGGAACGTAAAGCGTACGAGGACAACGACGTTGACCTCGTGAATTCGGAGCCTCGACAACAATCGACGTGGCGTCACGTCGTTGTCTTTCTCAGCTGGATCATCTTTCTCGTATTTTTTCTCACTTACGTCGTCATGTGGGCCACTCTCGTGCCAAACTCGTCGATGAAATCACCGCTAGTGGATGTCAGTGATCGAATAAACAATTAAAATCAAAATAATATTTAAAAAAAACGTGCTGGAACTAGAAAGAACAATGTGACTTTATAGCAAGATTATGACGTCGACGCTTGTAGGGCTGGCCTGCAATTTCTTTATTATTATTATTTAAGTTGAATAACTGTAATGGTAGTCCACTTTTCATTCCGGAGACAACGAAACACTCCCGTGCTATTGAATTTTCTATCGCTGCAGAAGAAAAACCAAATAACTGTCACGTGTTTTCCTCCGTTTGTTTTTATTTTTCTTTTATTTTTTATTACAAATAGATTTATTTTTAAAAAATTCATAACTCCAATTGTTCTCGTAATTACTCTCATCGTTTAATACATACAAACAATAAATAGAGCGTATGTACGTCGAATGATATTACTCTCCCTCTCTTGCTTTCTATCTCTTTTTTTTTTATAACTCACACTCAATCTCGTGCCGCGCAGGGTACCCGAGGAACAAATTATTTTTTTTTTGTTTACCGCGTGCTAACTGCGAAAGCTCTTGCGAATATACAATGTGATAAAAAAAAAAAAAAATGCGTCTGTACGATTACGAGGTATTCCATACGATATTTAATATTTCTGTGAACAGAATTTTCGTGCATAAACTTTGTAGGACAAAGTGATTCGTCCGGTTGCAATGGTTTTCATAATGCTGTGTGTCTTCTGTGTGTGCTTCCGTTTGCGAGAAAAGGGTCAAGTTTGGTTTTTTTTCTCCCCTCTTAACTCTTTCAGCGATAATATGTTGCTTTGTTAAAAATAAAAGTTTTTGGTACTTTATGCTCTTCCGAGAGCTTACACGTATAGATTATTCTCCAACCCTAATACCGATTTTTTTTTCGCACGATCCACGAATATTTTTTGGAAGATATGCTTTTTTGATAAGTGCCTCGTTATTCGTGGACACATTCTCTTCTCTCGCTTTTCCTCGATCGGGGAACACGTTTAACCGGAACGGCTAAACGATCAACTCAAGAACTTTATGGAATGACTCGTGTATGTGTGTGTGTGTGTGTATACATCGTAGTGTGTTTTTGTGACAATTTTATTTCGGCAATGTCGGAAGAACGAAGAAAAGCTCATGCATCTCTTCTCGGGATAATTAGAGAAGAAGAAACGTGAATGGGATAGAAATAAAGGACCTGCCTCAATAATCATCACGGACAACGAACATCCCCATATTCGCGACTCGTTTCAATTTCTTCGTTTTTTTGTTGTTGTCTGTTTCAATTCTCATCCGCTTTCCTTATTCTCGTCGATCTCTCACTGCATCGGGTAGAGAAGATAATCCTTTAGCATCTGGGGCAATGGCAACGAATTCACGGCGTTTCTCTTCGTGTATTGAAGTATGGCGTCACGGCAGGCACTCTGTAGGCTCAGTACTGCTGAAACAAGCGGCAAGAATCGGTCAAATCATTGAACTAGCGATTCTTGTATTTTAAGAAGTAATCAGGGTGTCTAATTTTGACCAGAACTGAAATTTTATCACATTTTAGGCGGGTAACCACTTTAGATGCTCCAAAAAATCAATTTTTTTTTAATTTCATAAATCATTAGCAATATATCTTAAGAATGCACCCTGAAAATTTCAAAACAATATTCAGATTCCTTCTAACGGTATGTATATAAATGATAAAGACTCTCCGGTCGACTCCGAGCGCGCTCAGGTATCCACGAGCGCTCAGGTAGGTAGTTTGTTTGGGTTTTCATAACCCAAACATACGTGGCTCTTCCCACTCCCAAGTACCATGTTTTGTCAAAAAATATTATCATATTAATAAAGACTGCTCAGTAAACATAGTAATTTCAAAATTCGATGTTTAATATTATTCGCATAAAAAATTGGTGAAAATCAAAATTTTTTTCACCCAACAAAGTAGAAACCTCCGTTAATTTCTAGAAGCAAACGTTTACTCACCGCCGTACAACTGTACTATCCTGACTTGTTTGGTGGTGCCATAAACGTCGACCACAGCGTAAAGAGGTCTTGCTTTATAGGGTATGTCCTTGCCGCAAACACCCTGATCCTCGCCGTTTATTATGAAATGCATCTCCGCTTTGTTCGAGCCAGCCTGAGGTACGTACATGACTCCTATGCGGGACCCCGTCTCGGTCGGCAACAAATTTTGGGACGAGCCGACTGTGTTCGGTCTCAGCGCAGCGAATGGAATAACGCCTCGCGGCGTTTGCACGCTCACTCCGTCCGTCATGAGTTTCTTCTCGCGATGGGGTATTCCTTCGCCTGGGAACGATGAGAGAGGTGAAATCTTCAATTTTTTTTTATGGACCATGCAAGTTTGCAAACGGTTCTGTTTTATGTTTCGAGAAATTGCGATAGGAGTTTCTCAGAGGGACTCTTAAGGGCTGCGATTCACATTCAATTTGCATTTAAGAATTTTTTATCATTTTTTTTTCGCGGAACGTTATCTACAGTCAGTTTAACGAAAACGTGTATGGCTAGTTTTTTTTTTCTGGACACTGTTAGAGGGTCGATTCGAGCGCGGAAAGTATGCCAGGCGTTTATCAACCCTTCGAGGACACACGTTTTGCCGATAACACGCTGGTCACAAAGGGGTCGCAATGATCCCAGGCATCTTTAAATGATTGCCGCGTCGACCGTATCATTCCGAATGACTCATGAAAATTCAGCATATTAGTTTGAACATTCTAGAATGTGGCATTCTCGGTATTATATTTCTATTGAATTTTAAAATGGCGCTAAAAAATCAGCACCGGGTCAATGCGTGAAAAAGCCCTTTGTTACTAAAGAAATCATAACTCTTGCAATTTTTATAAAATTTTAGGGTGATACTCTTGAGATATGGTAGTTTAAGGAAAAAAATTGCTCAATAGTGGACGTTTAAAAAAAAATGTATTTATTTTTATATCCGAAAAGCCATTTCGGAGCGAAATAAATATAATCATGAAAAATTAGTGATTTATTATAAAACAGTGGTCGTGAACAAATTATAGTAAGTTTGGCTTAAATTTGCGCTTGGGGTGACTTTGACCCCGGTTGAGCGCGGAGGCTTGATAACGGTGCACGGAGAGAATTAAAAAGTAATTTTTGTCGTGAATTTCACGGTAAAAATTACCGTGATATATTTCAATGTAGTGACAAGTGAGAAAAGCATAATAATTCGTATGCGACAAGTTTTTTTTAACTCACGTTACAGAAAATTTCAAATACGTAGCTAAAATTTTACTATACAAGAAGGGTAGCGCGCACGATAATTTTTACCGAGAGCACAATACATTTTCCTATAACACTCATTAAATTTTATAATAAATCTTAAAATAACTGTTATAAAAACGATACTTTTTTATAGACATTTTTGAAAGGCATAAAATAATAAAATGCACAGTAAAATTTAGCTGATATTATATATTTTTAAAATTTAAGTTTTGCGTATTTCGTTACACATCAAAATTTACTAGAAAATCTGGTAAAATTTTCTATCTGAAGAAGAAATTTTATTTTATTTTTGTGAAAATCTGTGTTTTACTCAGCAATAATAAGCGAAGTTTCAGGGTTGTCATCTGGTTACCGTTACTGCACGGTAATTTTTAACATCTAATTCTCTCCGTGTGGACCATTTATCTTTACATATATATAAAGGCAAAGTCCTGACCGACTGACTCATCATCGCCCAGCCTAATCCGCTATATGTTGAAACGTGAAATTTGGAGGGCATTTTTTTTTTTTTTTTTTATATAGGCACCATTTAAGAAGGGATTTTTCGAAATTTAACCCTTAAGGGAGAAAAGGGGTGGCAAAGTTTGTTTGGAGTTTTTTTTTAATCTGTTCGGATTTACTTGAAATTAGGTATTTGTGCTTCTTGACACAATAATGAAACCTGTATTTCCCGAAAATGAAAAAATTTGGGTCAAATTTACTTGAAACTTTATATAACTGTTCCTAGACACAATTAATGAAATTTCAGCGTTTTTGGAAATTCAATCCTTAAAGGACAAAAGGGATGGCAAAATTTGTGTGGAATTTTATTTAAAACTGTTCGGATTTACTTGGAATTTGGTATTTGTGCTTCTTGGCACAATTAACGAAACACGTATTTCAGCGTTTTTATAAATTGAAGCGCTAAGGGGAGAAAGTAGTTGGCAAAGTTTGTATGGAAAATATTCGGAGTACAAATTAATTCGGTCCGTTTTCAAGAGATGGCTCTGGCTGTTATGAATGTTTCATAGTGACAGCTGATTTCGGTGGTTTCAGAGAGGTTAGACATCTGTCAATAACATTCAGTTTATATCGCTTTGAATTCCATTAAAAACCTTGTTTCTTTACTGTGTTGAATATGTCAAATTTCGTGTTAACTAAGCAGCATTTGCGGGAAGTTTTACTTTTCTGCTTTAATTGGAAGGAAAGTGCAGCTGAAGCGCATCGAATGCTTGTTGAAGTTTATGGTGATGATGCTCCAACTGATAAATCATGTAGGGAATGGTTTCGACGCTTTAAGAACGGTGATTTCAGCATTGAAGACAAGCCTCGCCCTGGAGAGCCAAAAAAATTCGAAGACAATGAATTGGAGGCATTACTCGAAGAACAACCTGGCGATTCCATTACGGGCGATCGGTATGGACCACAATTGATTCGTTTGAGCCGTGCATTACGAGAAAAACGGCCGGAATACGAGCAGACATGACAAAGTTATTCTTCTGCATGGCAACGCTCGGCCTCATGTCACAAAAGTCGTAAAAAAATATTTGGAAACGCTCAAATGGGATATTTTACCGCACCCGCCGTATTCTTCGGACATTGCTCCTTCTGATTACTGGTTGTTCCGACGGATGCAGCAGGATTTAGCCGCTCACGGGCTCACTTCTTTCGCAGAAATCAAAAATTGGCTCAAAACTTGGATCGCCTCAAAAGACGAGACTTTTTTTCGAGACGGAATTCGAAAATTGCCTGAGAGGTGGGAAAAAGTAGTAGCCAGCGATGGACAATACTTTGATTAATCTATTCATACCTTTTATTTTGAAATAAATGAATTTTTTACCACAAAAAAACGGACCGAATTAATTTGTACTCCCAATAAAAAAAATCGGGTCAAATTTACTTGAAACTTTGTGTAACTGCTTCTAGACACAATTAATGAAATTTCAGCGTTTTTAGAAATTCAATCCTCAAGGGTAAAAGGGGGGTAGGAAAGTTTGTATGGTAAAAGATGAAACATTTCTGCGAATGACTGACATATAGACAACGCACAGCCTAAATCGCTGAAGATAGAAACATCAAATTGGGAAGATACGTTCCTTACAGTATGAGGTATACTGTGAGGAATACCTCATATATTCCTCACATGAAAAAAATAAAACGGCGATACACAAATTTCTAGCACGTACAATTTTCTACGTAATTATTTTATGTTTGGTAAATGAAGTTTTACCATATCCGTTGAGCCCTTCGAGACTGACCCAAATATGAGGACTCTGGGTAATAGCGAAAACCCAGCTGGATCCCATTTTGACGAGATTGGGCAAGGCGTATTGAGGCAGGCCATTTCTATCCGCGGTCACAGGATCAATTTGCGTAAGACCGAGTCTCATATGACCGCTCCAACCCAATTCGTGTTTTTCGATCTCCAACAAAAAAATTTCACCCGGCTGAAGGGGCTTTTCGCTGAAAGTCAGAGCATTGGCGAAACTCGTTTTTCTGAACGCCACTGTGTTATCGTCGTAGAGTATGATATTTTCGCCGTGACTTGGGTGGAATCGAGTGATGATCTTTCGCGACTTTTCTGACATTTCATAAGTATGTTTACGAAAGTTTTTTTTTTTTTTGTTGTTGTTTCTTTTACGACGTATTCTCGGCTTATTCCACTGGCGGAAAACAGGGACGAGTATCGAGACGAAGATTACTCATTCTCGAAATGTTATGAGCAAAAAGTAAAAAATAAAACGTTCGAACGCAACGGAAAAACTGAGGCACCAAATTTTTCTTTTGTTACACGATAAATCGCGGCTCAGTGACGACAATGTTCGCTAATTAATTAAAATTCTTGTGTAACATTGACTCTCAGACTTCACGCTGTCAAGTGAAATGATTTTTTTTGTTTTAACAGCGACAACATTTTTTTTTCACCCGTGACACTATTTATTGTTTTTCGAAAAAGCTTTGTCGAATACTCGATTATCATTTATTCACGTTCGACCGAAATTCGTGAATTTTTCTGTGTTACTTTATAGCGCGTTACGTGCGGTATTTCCGGATAACATATAGCGATTTAGGTTAGCGACGCCTGCCGCGATAAAGTACTTTATTGTGTATCACTGTTTATCCTCTTTGCCAATCGTTCGTTCTATGCAGGGGGGTGGGGGGTGTGATACTAGTATATATTCTCTTAACTCTTATTGTCGCCACGCATAGCAGTCCACCATGCGGCGCCAGTAGTCACCCGTGTTATCCCCGCAACTCCGCGAAACGCCGCGCCGTATCATTTCAAACGCTCCGCAACTTTAACATTTTCTTTGATTTTCACCGTTTTCGATTTTTTAGCATTGAAAATGCTTTTAAAGATGTCATCAAAATATTAAAGACGTCGGCAAGATTAGATTGTTTAAGGCCTTATATACGCGAAAAATTCCGAAATTTTTCATTTTTTATTATTTTTGATTTCATTAGCCTGAACGGTTAGGAATATTTTAAGCTTTGCAGAATTGAAAAATTCCAAAAATTGTTAAGATAAGGTGAGATTGCGTTTATAATAGATACCGCGCGGCGCGCCCGACCGCCAACTTCAAAGCCGTTTTTCCACGATTCACTTTTTTGAACCTTGTGAAAGTTCTAACTCTTGAACGAAGGTTCAAATCGCTTTGAAATTTTTACAACATATTCTTAGTATCATCACCTATCGTGTGAACCACAGAAACAAAAATTTCAATGACACAACAAAAATATAAAAAATAAAATACCGACAGAAAATTGAGTAAAAAAATGTTAAGTTTCGAATTTTTATTATAATAATTTTTTTAAAATAATATTGTTGGTTCACACTGAAGATACATTCATTATGCAATTATAAATATGTTCTTTTTTTTTCAGACACCCACATCGATGCCGAGAACTTTCACCATCAACGCGCGCGCAAAAAAAATACATTGCTTTATTATGTTTTAACTCCGCCATTTGTTAATATTTCAGATTTTTTTTTTACATATACTTAACCATATGCATAAATGATCTGTAAAAAAAATGTTGTCAATATATGCGTCATTTTTTTTTAACCGCGTCTAGAAAAGTACCTTCGAAAATCGGCGAAATCGCGTATATAAGGCCTTAAAACATATTTATTATTGCAAAATGCCGGGAAAAAAATGCTTTTTTTTTTCAAACACGTTCCAACATTCAATCTTCGATTTTTTTTTTCAAAATTTAGGTTCATGTTCTTAAAAAACATCCGAAGAATGTATAAAAATTTGTGTGATTATTTCAGATGCGAATTGCGAGCTGCACAATTACCGCAAATCGACAACGACGATGAGGACACGCCAAGGAACACAGCGAATTACACCTTAAGGCGGGATCCTGAATTAGCCGGTTCGAAAAATCGATATTTTGAGGAATTTTTTTCCGGTAAAAAAAAAGCAAGTTTAGCGAAATTTTCAGATTATTTTATTACATGTCTGAACATAAGAAAACAATTTTTTTAAAGAAAAATATCAACAGGCAACCGATTTTTATGCACATTCGTGCCACTGCTGTTTCCATGCGGCGTGACAAATGGAGCTCGTAATTTTCATCTGAAACAAAAAAAACCAAAAACCATTTTAATTGTGACATATTTTTCTTCTATATGAACTAAAAAAAACGAAAAAAATTTTGAAATTTGAATGTTTTTTCGCGTTTGAAGTAGAAAATGTGCTTTTTGTGAAAAAAAAAATTATTTCAACTTGCTAAAAAAATTGTTAAGAATTTTTTTTTCGACAATGTTTTTAGTTCAAATAGAAAAGAAAACGATACTGAAGCGAACAAGCTTTGGTTTGTTTCGATTGGACTTCTAGTTTTTTTGTAATCAGATACGCCAAATTAGAAAAATCGTAAAAACGAAAACTCGAGAAAACGGGCGCCCTAACTGCCCGAGCGCCCGTATACCTGCTCGACACTCCACTACGTTCAGTGCTGTATCTTTGGAAATATTTCGAATTGGGCTATAAAACTTTGTCTAGACATTCTTAGATACATCAGGAATAGATTTAAACAATAAAAAAAAAATCGATTTTTTGGACCTTCTAATTCAGGATCCGGCCTTAATTAGTGCATGAAATAACTTGAAAAAATTACCAGAGATGTATGAAAATATGAATAAATTATTGTCAGATTTGCGGAAATTTGTCCGCCTTAAGGACATGTGTACGGGTATTTAATGCTCCCAATATTCCCCGCCACAGTTCATCGATCGCGCCAACTATAGTTCCTTTTTTATCCACGACCAACAATAATCCCTCCGGCTAGACATAAAAAATACTTACAGTCAGTACCTGCTCTCCGAGTTACCGACAGTAGGTATCGTACCGACCGTCGGTAACAAAGATATCTCCCAATTTACTCGACAAAGCAGTTTTGTAACAACGTTCGCATAATTCGTCGCTTCGATACTTCACCGCGCGTCTCGTATTCAAATGTTTAATCGCAAAACGCGAGAAATTCGTGCGACTTCTCGACACGACACCGACGACACGCGAGCGAGGGTGCGTACGACACGTTTCGGCGGGTACGCGATCGCGACAAGGGCAAGATTCGAACGCGAGTTCGCCAATGGGCTCGTGGCTGCACGAAGCCCCGATCCCTATTGGTCGCGCCCCGTTTTGTGTACATGACAACCGGGCTGATGCCGGCGGCCCTGTGTATTCATCGCGTAACACACCACCGCACAGTATACCCGCTCTATGCTCGCACGGGGCACAATCATTCGTTCGGCGTGCGATCACGAGTGCGTGAGATACGCGCGGGTCCCAAAAAAAAAAAAATTAACCGCGATCCCCATCGAAGACAAAATCGCCGCGACGAACGTCAATCTCTTCCAACAACACACGTGATCGCTTTCTATTTGGGGTTTTTTAAATCTTTTTTCTTGCCCACCCCTCCCCCCCCCGCCCCCGCCTTTTCAAACATCGCGTTGTCGCATACGCGCACGTGGACTTGCCCGCGTTCTTACGTCGCGGAAGTGTTTCGTTTTTGTTTGTTTGTTTTTTGTGCTTTCCACATGTACGCGACACTTTACCACGAAGATTCGGAAATCAGCGGGAATATGCAGTGCCAATGATCTTTTGAAGAATTAAGGTAAGAATCAGCGTTCCGTATATTGTCTCGAGGCCTCGGCCATTAGAAGTTTATCATTGAAACTTCGCGGTCACACGTTTTGGCTATAACACGCTCGTCACAGGGGGGTCGCAATGACCCCCAGTCGTGCTTAAACGATTGCCGCGTTGATCGGATCGTTACGAATGACTCATAAAAATTCAGGATATTAGTTTGAACATTTTAGCATGTGGTATTCTCGGTATTATATTTTCATCGAATTTTAAAATGGCGGATAAATAGCAAGTGAACGTTGCGTAAAAAAGCCCCTTTTTAGTAAAAAAAAATCATATCTCTTGCAATTTTCAATTTTTTTTTTCATAAAATTTTACGGTGATACTCTTCAGATATGATAGTTTGAGGGAAATAATAGCTTCATAGTGAGCGTTTCAAAAAAGATATTCTTATATCTGAAGAGGTATTTCGAAGTGAAATAAAAATCATGAAAAATGAGCGATTTAAAAGATGTCCGCCAACAACTTATAGTAATTTTAGCTTAAGGCCTTATATACGCGATTTCGCTGATTTTCGAAGGTACTTTTCTCGACGCTGTTAAAAAAAAATGACGCATATATTGACAACATTTTTTTACAGATCATTTATGCACATGGTTAAGTATATGTAAAAAAAAAATCTGAAATATTAACAAATGGCGGAGATATAACATAATAAAGCAATGTATTTTTTTTGCGCGCGCGTTGATGGTGAAAGTTCTCGGCATCGATGTGGGTGTCTGAAAAAAAAAATGAACATATTTATAATTGCATAATGAATGTATCTTCAGTGTGAACCAACAATATTATTTTTAAAAAATTAGTATAATAAAAATTCGATACTTAAAATTTTTTTACTCAATTTTCTGTCGGTATTTTATTTTTTATATTTTTGTTGTGTCATTGAAATTTTTGTTTCTGTGGTTCACACGATAGGTGATGATACTAAGAATATGTTGTAAAAATTTCAAAGCGATCTGAACCTTCGTTCAAGAGTTAGAACTTTCACAAGGTTCAAAAAAGTGAATCGTGGAAAAACGGCTTTGAAGTTGGCGGTCGGGCGCGCCGCGCGGTATCTATTATAAATGCAATCTTACCTTATTTAATACAATTTTTGGAATTTTTCAATTCTGTAAAGCTTAAAATATTCCTAACCGTTCAGGCTAATGGAATCAAAAATAAAAAAAAATGAAAAATTTTGAAATTTTTCGCGTATATAAGGCCTTAACCCTTTTTAAGGCATAGGGAATATTTTTACCACCAATTTATTTTTTAATTATTGGCGTCAATTGTGTGGTAGGAAAATTGGCGCCAATAATTTAAAAATAAATTGGTGTAAAAATATTCCCTATGCCTTAGAAAGGGTTAACCCTTTCGAAGGCATAGGGAATAGACAAAAGAAGCTCGAAATTAAAAATAAATTGGTGGTAAAAATATCCCCTATGCCTTAGAAAGGGTTAAAGTTGCGCTTGGGGTCATTTTGACCCCCGAGTGACCGCGGAGGGTTAATTGTGTAGGTAGTACACTACCGGACAAAAAAAGTACGCACTGGTCGAAATTTCTTACCGCACTAAAATTTACATAGAGGACTCAAAAATGAAGGTAATTGAATTTCCCAAGTGGCGTTTTAAAGGGGATAAGTTTACCTTTATTTTCCTTTTTTAGAAAATTCTCTACGATTTTTTGTCGCCCCGGTGCGCACTTTTGAACGTGGCCATTATTTTTCGGCTTTTTTTTTGGCCGTCGAAAATTAACTGCAAAGTTTGCAGAAAAATTTTTCCTCGGTTTTTTCCATGGTAAATTTAAAAAGGATATCAAAACCTACATTTTTGTTTTTTAGAAAGTCTCGTACGATTTTTTTTTCGCCCCAGTATTGCATTTTTATCTAAAAAAGACATGTTTCAGAAAAAAGGCGTCATCAAAGAACTATAGGGTTTCAGAGGAAATGTCAAGAGGGTAAAAAGTTGCATGGGTTCACACTGGAGTGGCTAGAATTTTTTCCGAATTTTTTTTGACATTTTTTTTTTACCATTTTTGGTTGGAACTTCGATGAGTGGAGAGGCTCCACTTGGGAATTATGGTGTCTATAGTGTCTACTATCCTATAGCGCGGCGGTGCCTGATTTTATTCATTTGTTCCACTCATCAAATTCCGAGCTATCAACTTTAAATCGTATGTTTGATCATTTTTTCCCCATGCCGGGGGGCACAAATAAAGTTTTTCGGGATTGTTCTGTGGTCGGAATTTAAAAAACTTCATTATCCTGCACTCAAAATGGAATTTTCACTTTTTTCCAGAATGCCCTATTTTCTCCGGAAAATATTATTCATGACAAAAATGCGTTATATTTTTTTTTCAAAGAGGGCTTGAAAAACCATTAAAAATTATATTTCTTTCAGTCGCAAATTCATCGTGCAAGACCCTTAAAAAACACATGGCCACCTTATAAAAGTCACCCTGTATATATATATATATATATATATATACAGGGTGCGGCGCCAAAATCCGGACAAAAACATTTTTTTGAAACACAATTTTTATTGCAAATATGGAGAAGTTTACATTTATTTTTTTTTTACTAAATTATTTGTTAGGTCATAAAGAACACATTAACTCAATATAACCCCCTTCTGCTTGAATGACCGCCTCCATTCTCGGTCTGAAGCGTTCGCAGGCCCGTTTTAATGAGTCACGGTCCATATCGGCGAATGCCGCTTCAATAGCGGCTCTCAATGATGCGACGTTTGGATGTCTGTACTTGTTAGTGACCCTTTCAACTACGCTCCATACACAGAAGTCCAAAGGATTTAAATCTGGGCTGTTGGGAGGGCAAAATTCATTGCTCCAAAACATGTCGACTTTGTCCGACAACCAATTCGGAACTTCGGCAGCTTCGGAAAGCATCCGTCTCACTTTAATTGTATAAGACTTGTAGCGGAGGTCCTCCTCGACGATTCGACGCATAGTTTTTTCACTCACACCGACAACCGACAACAATTTTCGGACCGACTACCCTGGATCCTCAATAATCAGCTCCTGCGCCCATTGAATGATTTCGGGCGTCCTGACAACGCGCTCCTTCGAGTGAGTTTTCCTTGCCGGTGTTGCAAAACCTTCGTTGGACTTCTCCGACTCGTTATACTTCGCGACAAAATCATACACAGTCGATCTTGGGTATCCGAAGAATCGAATGATTTCTGTCGCTGAGCGCCCAGCGCGAACACTTTCGATGATCGTGGCTCTTCGATTATATACTCCGCACTTGGTTTCAACATTGCGACTGTTTCGAAGTTATGAATGTTTAGTTACATGCGTCAAGCTATTTGGACACCAGTCGCGAACTCTCGAAGTGATCTAGAACGGCGGGAAATTCAAATTGAATTTTGTCCGGATTTTGGCACCGCACCCTGTATATAACCCAAAAAAACTCATCGAAATAAATATTATATATTTATATACAGTGGGTAAAAAAAGTATTTGTACACCGCGTGTTTTTCAAATTCTCCTACAATTATTGTCGAACATTTTATTCTTCTTCAATATATATATAAATATTAGGTGTATGACTTAATTTTTACAGATTTTTCAGTAAATTTATTTAATATAAAAAAATAGAAAACAACGACCTTAATCTTGGAAATATTGTCCATCGTTTTCTAGGACTTTGCGCCATCTCTCAGGTAACATACGAATGCCGTCGCGAAAGAAACTTGCAGGCTTCGAGGCGATAAAGTCATCGACGAATTTACGCACATCGTCCAGCGTTTTGAACTGTTTATCCACTAAGGCGTGCTGCATTGACCGGAACAAATGGTAGTCGGATGGGGCCAAGTTTGGTGAATATGCCGCGTGCGGGAGAACTTCCCACCCCAAGTTCAAGAGGGTCTTCTGAGTCGGGCGAGCAACGTGAGGTCGAGCGTTGTCATGCAGCACTATGACTTGCCTGCTTCCTTGCCCAGTAGATAGCCTTTTCTGATCAAGTTCTTCGCTCAGTTTGTTCAATTGTCGGCTGTAGCGTTCCGCAGTCACCGTCTGATCAGTTTCCAGGAGTTCGTAATAAAGCACACCCTTCATATCCTGTCCAGGTCGTGGCTGGTCACTAAGATCAAAATCATCACTTCTAAAACATTTGTACCAATAATTACACGTTTCATAAGACACAACGTCGGCACCAAGAACACTACAAATTGATTCCCCTGCTTTAGAAGCATCTTTTCCTTGTGGGAATTCGTATGAAATGCAGTGCCGAATGTGCTGTTTATCAGTTGCCTTCGTAAACTCTGCTATTCTGAGAGGTTATGTAACTCACGTAGACTTGTCGTTCGGTGTTCTGAAACCTTGCGTTCGATCCTTTCAAAACCACAAAAGACCGCGAAAATATTTCTATTTTAAATATAATTTTAAGCTCGAAGAAAAAATCTGTAAAAATTAAGTCGTATACATTATATATATCCACCACCTCGTCTTTTTATTTATTATTATTATTATTATTAATACCGCCAACTGTGTTTGTTTAAGGAGGCTCCGTCACAAACGTTTTACCTCCAAAAAAATCTGCCAAATTACTTCCAAAAAATACATAAAAATGTTAAAAAGCCTCGTACGAGAATTTAACGCGTCTGAGGTATCGGATGACATTTGTGAAAGATGACCGGCCATCACGAGAACGCGAACGTTGCTCTGAGATGAAAAAAAAAATTCTCTCATTTTTCGCGACGAATACTTTTTAAATTCCGATCTAAGAATGAAATAAAAATACTTGGTCGTATTAATAATACCAATAATAAGTAACAATCATAATAATAATAAATAAATGAAATCATGATAAGCAATAATAAATAAATAAATAATAAATAAATAATAAATAAATACATTTAAAAAGACGAGGTGTTGGGCTAAAAACGAAATAACTTCTGGTTGCACAGCGTGACAGCGTTGACTTTTTACACATAACCTCCTTTTAATCCCAAGTGCAATTGTTTCTGCTCACGCGTTGTTCGAAGTTTTTTTTTATTTCTTAATTTTTTTTCATGAACGAACCCCCGCAAACGCACACGTTTAGGAATTGAAAATTGCTACGCGGGAGTGACTCGTGAATATTTCATTGAAAAATAACCGTGAAAAAAAAAATCGAAGCGTCGAAAAAAAAAATACCGGGTGTGTCTTGTTCGAACCGTCACGGCCCGCGATTCCAAAAGATACGGGACGTAACGAAAAAAAAAAAAACGTTCGAAACAAAAGTCAGGTTGCGTGTCATCGAAAAGAGAGCAATCTCGTTTTTACTCTGGCTGCAACTGCCAAGCTCGTTTGCGAAGGTCAATTTTACATTGTTTACTTTCTAGTCTCACAGCTCGGAAACTCCTGGATGAAAAAATACTCGATTGTAGTGTTTCGAAACGCTCTTGACCTAAGTTACAAGAATACGCGATAAAAAATGTGGCTTGTCGTTAAAAATTTTGAGTTGTACGTCGTACGCCCTTGGCGTTCGAGGCTAAGGTCAAACTGACAATTCAATCATTCTCGCGTCTCACAACCGAACAACTTTTGTCCGAAACGATTTTCAATGCGACGCGTACTTTCTGATATAAGCAGCTTGTGACACTTCGAATTGGACACCCGGTGGACGTGTCTATTCTCACGGAGTCGCAACGATGAGCGTACGGGCTCTCGGGGGCGCGTTGCGGGGGAAGAATAAAATGAAAGAAAAAAAAAAAAAGGTACGCGAGCGTCATGTGGTAGGTTGACACGTAACCTGCAACTATGACGATTTCCGGTACTTCCGGGCGCGCGGCTGACGCGATTATTACGTGCGTATATCCGACACACTGCAACGTTGCGTTATTATTATTATTACTACTTATATACAAGGTGGGGGCATTCAAGATGTTACAGACAAGGTGTCTACTGACCTGAACAGTTATGAAAAGTCTTAAGGGGGGGGGGGGGGGTTTCGACGCCCGAAAATGAGTCATTTTTCATGAATTTTTTAAAGGTGATAAAATAATTGCATGATTTTTAATTTTGACATTATCTTATTACAACTTTCAAGTGTTAAAACAATTTTTTCTTAAAGAAAACAAAATGGCGGCGTTATAAGTTGTTTCTTAGGCGTCTTTTGCGTGATATCGAAAAGTGCTCTATTTGTCTGATTTTTTTTTTCTATTGATTTGATACAGAAAACAAAAATATTTTTCGATTATTGACATGTGTAGGGGAAGGATATACATATAAAAATATAAAAAACGTCTAAAATTAAAAATTAAGTAGGCTTTTTAATCAAATTTTCATATTTTTGACCATTTTCTCGACAATTTTTACCCCAAAAAAGTAATTTATTTACGCGATAACGTTAAAACTTTAGTTATATACTTCCGATAATGTTGTAGTGAGATACTTCCCAAAATTTCAGCCACATCGATCAATCACTTTGTCAGCTATAACATGAGCAGTTTTTGAAAGTGCAGTTTCGAGATAATCGCGTTTAAGGGGTTACGTGGCTTTCGAAGCCAAAAAAAGCATATTTTCTCTATTTTTTAAAAATATAATATATAAATTATTTTATTCAAAATGTTAAGGCAGTAGTCTGGTCTAGAGCGAGATGTTTTACGTCATTTTTGGGTTGGAATGACTTTTAAACCGTTGAAGTTGTCTTGATGAAATTTTACATCTGTATTTATTGTTCCTTTGAGAATGTATCTACATTTAAAAAAAAATTATTTTAAATATTTTCATGTAGTTTTTTATTTTTTTACAACATGGTCCGCCGAAAACCGCCTCAATCGGCGCCCACTCTGGGTGATGTTGTATGCATCTGAAAAAAAAAAAATATATATTCTCAATTTGTATGAGTATTCTGAGCTCTGGTAGCAGAATTAGTACTTAAAAAAATTTTGTTACAAAATGGCGGCCTGTTAAAATTTGATTAACGATATTTCATACATTTTCGGGTATTCGACGAGTTATAAAATGTGGGCAAAATTATTGTTCGACTCAATTCTGCTACCAGTCCTCAGAAAGAGGTTACCGAAGGTATGTGCAAAATTTGAGCTCGATCGGTCAATTAGTTATCGAGATATCGTGGGCGTCGCTTTGAAAAACATCATTCTGAGATAAACGCGTTCAAAGTTGCTTTCCGACCGCGCTACCTGAGCGCGCGGCTTGCTTATAATTTCTATTACTCTGCTAATTTTTGAAATATCATTACGTTGTTTTCACGTTGTTTTCACGAGCGTATTAAGAAAGATCTAAGGAATAATAAAATGAAAAAAAAATCGATTTTGTTAAATTTCTAGACCAGACTACTGCCTTAAGCACATAAAAGAGCAACACTTCACCAACATTAAAAAAAAAAAAATCATCCAAAAATTTGGAAAATTCAGCCGGTGGGACCTGGTTTCCGGAGACCCCTTAAAAAAAAGTGTCCTCGTGGTGGTCAGGATAACTCATGATAGCTTTATCTGAAATTAAAAAAGGAAATTTTTCTGTTAGTAGATAAGTATCGTGATTGAACGAAGGATTAAAAAAAACATTGAAATTTGAACTTTTGGCAGAGTTGTATGCAAAATAGTTCAATTTTTGGTACAATTTAAACTACGTATAGTCTTGTAAAATTAGTTGTAATAAAAAAAAAAAAAACCCTCGTTCAATCACTAGTCAACGCTATTTTGAAGAAGTGTGCAAAATTTCAATAAGATCGGTGCATTAGTTTTTGAGAAATCGTGTCCATCGACTTAAAAAATAGTGTTTTGAGAAAAATGCGTATACCTGCGTCGCTCCCGGCCGGTTTTTCCCAACGGGGCGAATTCCCAAAGGCTTTCTCTCCTAGACATTTACTCCGATTGACTTACAACTTTGGGAGAATATCCCAGACATATTGTACTATCAGGTAACAAAATTTAAAAAAAAATGGATTTTTTGAAATTTTCAAACCCACGTAACCCCTTAAAATTTTCCCAGTTCACAGCATGCGGTCCCGGCGAGCTTTCGGCTGTGTGCTATAACTTCCAAAATATTTTATATTTTGATTTTTCGATTTTCCAGTATACTGTCAATATATTATACTTTCGAAATGTGTGAAAAAACATCGATTTTTTGAACATCGTAAAGGGTTTGTTGGGTTCCTCCCTTAAATGTCATGAAATTACACTCGACCCTGAAAGAGTCATGAGAAATGACCAGTCTACCTGATTTTTTTAAAGATCTCTGCAGCACTCATTATCAGGGCCGATTTTTGTATTAATTTATCCAAAATAATTTCAAATTTCGCGAGTTTGCGACAATTTACGGTGTCAGCAAAAAAATGTAGTAGACAAAAAAAAATGATTCGTTATCTCAACATATTCACGGAGAGAATTAAAAAGTAATTTTTGTCGTGAATTTCACGGTAAAAATTACCGTGATATATTTCAATGTGGTGACAAGTGAGAAAAGCATAATAATTCGTATGCGACAAGTTTTTTTTAACTCACGTTACAGAAAATTTCAAATACGTAGCTAAAATTTTACTATACAAGAAGGGTAGCGCGCACGATAATTTTTTACCGAGAGCACAATACATTTTCCTATAACGCTCATTAAATTTTATAATAAATCTTAAAATAACTGTTATAAAGACGATACTTTTTTATAGACATTTTTGAACGGCATAAAATAATAAAATGCACACGAAAATTTCGCTGATATTATATATTTTTTAAATTTAAGTTTTGCGTATCTTGTTACACATCAAAATTTACTAGAAAATCTGGTAAAATTTTCTGTCCGAAGAAGAAATTTTATTTTATTTTCGTGAAAATCTGTGTTTTACTCAGTAATAATAAACGAAGTTTCAGGGTTGTCATCTGGTTAACGTTACTGCATGGTAATTTTTAACATTTAATTCTCTCCGTGTACGAGATACCGTGGTAACTTGTAATTTTTTAAAGAGGAAAGGCATGTATATGCCTGAGATTTTTTCTATCCATTTGTATATATGGATATACATATACATGTATACAAATCCCCATGCAGATAGAAAAATGGCATAAGGGGTACATTGGATCGTCACTGATTGAAGCGATAGTTTGCATTTTTCATTTAACTCCGCGACCCGTTAAATCGAATCGAAAGCGACAGCACGCAACGATGCATCGTTCTTTATATATATATATATATATGGGGCATTCCACGCCGAATCGACCACCTTCCGGCTCGACCCCTTGCGATTTGGCTGAAACTTTAATATATTATTGTTTTCATCTTAAAACGCTTGTTTGATTAAAAAAAAAAAATTTTTTACATAATCACAAATACGTAGTGAATTTTTAAAAAAATTGCTCGTTTTTTTTATGAAAGTTATGAAAGCTCATAACTTTCTGAAAAATGGACCGATCAAGATCTTTTTTTTTTAATTCTTCGATTGGAAATGTTCTTTATGAAAAAAAAAATTGAAAAATATTCAAACTCATCTTCGACATGATTTTTTAGTTAAAAAAAAAACGCAATTTTTTTAAAGAACGTCACTTTTGATTTTTGATTTCTTTTTTGTAAAAAAAAAATATGATAAATTTAGCATTTTTTGCCGCCAGACCCATGGTAGGATTTTTCTTTCCATTTTTTTTTTTAATTAAAAAATTTTAATTCTTAATTTTTTTCACATATATCTGTTTCTTATGGTGCAATAATGTCCATTAATAAGTTCTATAGTTTTCCAAAAAAAATGCAGTGTACCATTTCATTTAGTTTTGCCGCTAAAATATTAAACGACAAGCATCTGTCAATGTTAAAAAACGTTCCAGTTGAGTCGTTTTTGTTTGATATGCACTGACTGCTTTCATCGTCGGAAGACTACAATAATGCTGTGAACGGTCTCCGTGATCGATTTTTGAAAACCAAAACCATTTCAGGATATCAGCAGTTCCACTGTGTGATACCTGACACAAATGGTGGTCTTATTGTTAAAAATTTCTCTAATTCAAGAGATCACAAATTATGTAAATTATTCAATCGTCACAGAGATGAATAAATTCATCATTAATTACTATTAAACAATTAATTGAATACTCATTTACTTCATTCCCCATTAAATAATCCTTTAAAAATAATTTAACATAATTGGAAAACTTTTTAAGTGAGTTAGTATTATATATAAAGTATTACGTATGATAGAATTAACTATTTCAAATTATTTCATCATCGAAAACAGGTATATTTGGAAAAAATTAAAAATAAAAAAAATAGAAAGAAAAATGTTACCACGATGGGTTTGACGGCAAAAATTGCTACTTTATCGTAATTTTTTTACAAAAATAAAAATAAAGAATCAAAGATGGCGTTCTTGAAAAAATCGCGTTTTTTTTTTCAAAAAACTAAAAAATCATGTCGAAGATGACTTTGAATATTTTTCAAATGTTTCTTTTTTTCCATAAAGAACATTTCAAAACGAAGAATTAACAAAAAAAAAGATCTTAATCGGTCCATTTTTCAGAAAGTTATGAGCATTCGAAGAAAAAAAAACGGCCGATTTTTGCAAAAATTCACTGCGTATTTGTAATTATGTAAAAAAAATTGAAAAAAATCACAAAAGCGTTTTAAGATGAAAACAATGACATATTAAAGTTTCAACCAAATCGAAAGGGGTCGTGCCGGAAAGTGGTCGATTTGGCGTGGAATGCCCCATATATATTCAACGTTCGATTTCGAGGAGCGTCATCTCAATAGTGAATTGTCTCGGTAGTCAACATTATGTAAACCTCAAAGTCTTCGGGATCACATTTCGATGAATTTAAGCATATTTATAATATATAAAGATCATTCCAAGGATCGTCGTCAAAACAGCCACAGATGATAATGAATCGCATATCAGCAA